>QUZF01000035.1:0-11438 GCA_003693555.1 Coccinonectria pachysandricola
AAAGGATTTTTTTAATAATCTAAAAAAATTTACATAGCTTATTTTAAGACTTGTATATATACTATTAAAATTATCGCTATTTTAGACTTAGTTTAATATTTTTATAAGATTTTAAAAACTGAGTTTTAAGGTATATAAAGTAATAGTGCACTTACTTATTTAGTATACTTACTTATTAAATATATTAAGTCTAAACTTATTATAAATAATAATTATATCTTTATATTTAGCTCTTTAATAATTATATTTCTAAAATAAATATTTCTTTAGCTTTAATTATTACTTAATAAAGTTATAAGCTTAGTATTTACTAATAGATAATGCATTATAATTAATAAGTAGAGAATTAGCTATTTCTTCTATAAAATATAATTATATAAGAAATCCTTATATATCTAAATTAAGAATAAATTATATTACTATCTATTTTTCTAGATTAAATAGTTTCTATAACTTTAGAATAAAATCTCTTTATAATTAAATACTATAGTTATAGTAATATAACTTTTAGTAATTAATCTTATAGATTTATATAGTATATTAGAGACTTAATTTTAAGTTATTTTAAAGAGCTTAAAGACTAAGATGGATTCTATCTTTATCTAAAGACTATAATATACTTAGTTATTAAGAAGTATTTAATTAATTAGAAATATTATAGATTAAGGGATTTTTAGTGCACTTACTTATTTAGTGCACTTGCTTATTAATAATATTATACTATTTCCATTTATAATATAATCTAGTTAAGTGAATTTTCTTTTATCTATCTAAGCTTTAATTAATTAAAATGCCTTTTATATTATTATATAATATTTCTAGTTTAATATACTTTTAGTTAACTATATATAGAGTAGTTAAGTCTAGAGTAATTATTGTTTAGCTTATATAAGCTTAATATTTAAATTAGATTATTATAGATAAAAAGTGACTATTTATATAATAAGGTTAGTAATATATATAGGTCTACTGCCTAGGGATAAAGATAAAGGTCTCTACTATATGCCCTAATAATACCATGTATTTTTATCTTTATTATGAATAAGTCAATATATGCTACTAATAATTATCTATGTTACTATGACAGACTGCGTCTTCCCGTCCGCCTCAGCCCCGACATACACGATTTATTGCAAAGCCCAAGCGTCTATATATAAGGATACTTATGACTTTAACTGCGTTGAAGATCTATAAGAATTATAACCATCAAGATGATAGTATTGTTTCAGATATTAGTCCCGCAGTGGCCTTCTCTTCTCTAACAGTAGTAGAAGAGTCGCTGTGAAGATCCTGCCCGCTGTCCTCTCGCCCTTGACTAGGACTCTGATGCCGCAGGCCACGATACACTGCTTTCAACTGCGGCCAGCTGTCAATGATCGGATAGAAGCCAGCCACAAGCATGGTCCCCCATACCCAGATGATAGCAATGACAATCCAGGCAACGAAAAATGTTTTGCCAAAGACGTATTTTGATGCATACATGGGAAGCGGCCACAGAACCCAGTGTCCGAGGAATGTGTCAGCCGACCATACGGCTGCTAGATTACCCCAATGCTTTAATTGAGCCTTGTCCATAGCATAGCTTGCTAGCTTTTCATCATGGCTGGTTACTGCCTCTGATAAGGTGCACGACTGGACCTGGTCAAAAGCGAGACGCTCATTCCGGAAGTCGGCCCAATTATAATTAGCAGGCTTGATGAGCGAGATGACAACCGAATACAAGCCAGGACTCAGGGCAGAAGCGACAGTGCCATAGACGCATGGAAGAGATTTGCCAGTCGAAGAAACTGTGACTTCGCCATGCCAAGCAGCGGTGAGACGATTGCAGCAAGCTTGGATTGCTTCTTCCATAGAATCGTGAAGACTGTCGGGAAGATTCCAGGACATGTCAAAACACCAAGCATATACAAAGTCCACCCCAGATCAAGCTTGCCGTAGCATAAGGCGGTTGAAAAGGCCGCAGAGAACAAGCCAAAGAAGACGACGCCAATGTGACTCCACCGAATAGCATCGCGGTCCGTAGCTGCGCGGTTGAAGTATTGGCGGTAGATGTCAAAGCTGATGATGGATGAGACGGAGATGACTTGGGCGCTAATAGTTGAAGTCACTGCCATAAATATGATAAGAAGTACTGCGGCGGCACCGCCTTTGCCTGCAATTGCGATGGCAGCATACGGGAGTACAAGACCACCAGAAATCTCGACTGGCGACATGCGCCGGGGGTAAGTAGGGAACTGCGGGGTGTCCTCAAGGCCAAGGGCAGAAAAGCTCATGAGGGTGCCGAGACACCATGGAATCGCAAAGTAGGCAATACCCCCGATGATGTACCCAGGAACTACAGCCTGTGGTGCGGCACTGAAGGCTTTAGCGAAGAACCCAGTATCCATGATGACAAGGCCGAAGTTGGCCAGCACGTGAATGATGACGAAATAGATAGCCTGCAATCTATCAGATATTTTCAACGCGAATCACCTCGGCAGGGGAGGGACTTACGTCTTTGCTGGTCATTGCCAGGAACGATCCTTCATGATTACCAGACACAGGGTGGTCTTTTCCGATCTGGACGATGAGATCATATAGACCACCTGGTGATCCAATCTCAGGCACTAGAAAGGCTTTGACGGTAAAGAGGCAGATGGTGATTGTTGTCACAAATGTGTGGAAGTAGTCTGTTAAAAAAGTTGCCTTGATACCTCCGACAAACTTGTACAACACCACACCAACGGGTAACAGGAAGGTAGCTGCAATGATATGAATCCCGGTCCTAATCCTGTTAGTAGGGGTTTTATTCTTCTTCTCTCAAGAGTGAATGGAATTGGCATACAGAGCAGAAATGGCTGCACTCGCTCCCAGCAGCATGTTCGCAACAGCGATGATGTTGTTGATCAGGCACAACCCAATCCATACTATATGGCCAGTCGTGCCATAGCGAATACGGACGATCTCGAGCAGTGTGTGGGCTTCAGGTACTCTTAGTTTGCAGGCGATACCAAGCAGAGCAAAGAAGACGATCATTGGTGAGCAACTGAAGAATGGTGAGCATTTGCCATCACCATCAAAGGCACCAGAACATACCCTGCGGCAAACCAGAACGGCCCAGCAACGCCAAAGCTGTATCCAACTAGTGTACTACCGAGCATGGCTGTACTCCAGAGCCAGGACGAGATGACGGCCGAGGATCTCAGGCCCGTGCCAACGCTGCGATTCGCAGTCATGAACATTTCGGTGGTCTTGTTGTCTTCGCCAACCGTCTTTTGCAAGATGTGTGTCAAGAAAATCATAATGAAAGCAATGATGAAGCCAATGGCAACGACAATGATATAGCCGACAGCCTGCGAGAGAGGCGGCTCGATGACACCAGCCTCTGCCTCTGCTCTACTGATAATTGACATGGTGTCAAAAGCCTTATATGTAAATAATGATATAGCGTACACGTGCTGTGTGAAGAAGTGCAGAACTCCAGGAGTCTGTCCTGGTCAATCGATGTCGTCGGCAGCATAGTTATGGAAATGATCAACTTGACCAGTCTTTAATAAAATTGGCAGATAAAGATGTAGCTTTGTGAGTGCCGGACAGAATCCGTCGATGTCGTATGTATAGTCTTGGTGATGCAACGTGCTATACCAATCTCTTTATGTGGGATCAAACCCATCGTAAGGTATGCTTATTAAAGGAGCTTAAGACAAAAGTGAAGAGCAAATGAATGATTTCGCCCGGGCTCGAACCGGGGACCTTCTCGGTGTTCGAAACCAAGTAATCCGCTTAAGTCACCGGGACCATGTGCGACTGATTTACTTGCAGCCCAGAGATTTAGCAATATGTGAGAAGAAATGGCGAGTATTATTTTCTGCCGGGTGTAATTATACCTGAGATGTAGAAGGTGCTTTGTGTGGAACAAGGTACCTTTATCAGAGTCTGGGATGTGATGATGACAAGAGAAAATCACTACAAGGGAGAATGAATTTACGCATGCACAGAAACCGTTTCTGGATCGATTGTTGTCAATGATATATTCAGATATGAATCCCTATGCAGTTGAGTCGTCGTTTTCTTCGCTACTGTTTTCGTCGTCTTCTCCTCCTTCCATCAGATCGATCACTAACACAGCTCCACCATTTAGCTGATCGAGTTGGAAGCCAGCCTCGAGGACATTAGGCACGTCAAATACGCAGCCTGCCACATCGAGGCCGACATCGCGATCCTTGAGTGCGAGGCAGACGATTCGAAAGTGCTCATGATGCATGTCCTCCAGCTCGGCGTGCTCACCCTCGCCACCAGCAAAGAGCAGCAAGACGTTACCGTGGCTAAGGCAAAATGTATCGCCGATCTCTGGGTGTTCTTTGAGGGTCGCGGTGAGTAGCGCTGGCGTTGTAGAGTTGCTAACCAGAAGCCGGGTAAAGATGCGACCGTTTAACAGTGCCTGGGCCGCCTTAGCATCCTTGGGTGAAAAGATGGAGACGTTAGATGGAAGGGCTGGCTTGTCTAAGTTCAAGCTCCCGAAACCAGGGACATTATCAGCTGACATATTGGATGATTAGTTGCAGCGCTCAAAATTCGAGTACGGACTGGTAAGCCAATCCAGAAAAAGTTTTAAATACGGTAGAGGTTGATGCTGAAGACCCGGTTTCAACGAGGAATATATTTCTTCCGGTTCCAACACGGAGATATCCCATGGTCTAACGTATATATCATCCTCTGTTGAGAGGAGGAAACGCATGTCGGGGGAGGGACAAACATCTCGATCCCGGCTATTATGGCCTTGGAGGGTCCTTACGCAATACTCAGTAGTGATATCCCATATTCTGAGACTTTTGTCTCTGCTTGCGCTTACAAGCAAATTTCCAGATAATGGTGCGCCAGGAGCCCCTGAGGGTATAAGCCGACTGCGGGCCTCAAAGTTGGAATCGTTGGCCGGAGTGGTAGTGGTAAAAGCTCTCTTGTGGCTTGTCTGCCCCGGCTTTTGGAGGTTGATTCGCAGTCCACAGTCAAATTCGACGGTGTCGACATCACCACCATTCCGCGACAGACAGTACGAGCTTCAGTTGCCGTCGTGCCTCAACATCCACTTTTTCATGAAAGGGACCAGTATTCGAGATAACCTCGTTCCACGGGGCGAACAAGCAGACAAAAGGATCCCCGCAGTGATTCAACGATTGAGGGTGGGAGGCACGATAGAGAGGATGGGCGGTCTAGCCAGCATACTGCTTCAGTCATCCTGCCAACAATGCTATATTGTCACTACTAGTCCCCGTCCAACACATCACATACCTTACACATCACGTATCTTACTTATGGTCGTTATGGCTTCCAAATCCTTCTATGCTCTCGTTGCTGGCGTAGGACCTGACACAGGCAAGATCTATGAAGCCCAGATTTAACATTGGAACCCACTAATAGCTTCACCCAGGTCGCTCAACTGCTTTGCGATTTGCTCAGAAGTATCCTGTTGTATTGCTAGCACGTCAACCCGAGAGCTATCAGCAGGCTGTAGCAGATATTGAGCAGGCGGGAGGTAAAGCAATCGGCATCACCACCGATGTTGCCGACCCAGCATCCTTGAAGAAAGCCTTTGAGACAATTGACAGGGATCTGCCTGACAGTAGACTCGCTGCCGCTGTTTACAATGTGAATGGCGGATTTGCTGAGAAGCCTTTTTTGGAGCTCAAAGAGAAGGATCTTGATTCAAGCATTGACGGAACCATGTACGTTTGCTTTGGAAGGATAGCCTTGCCTCGCTTTGATTAACGTAACCAGCCGGGCATTCTTCCATTTTGCTCAAGCTACTTTACCCCTCCTTCTCGTATCAGTACCCGACTCTCCTCATCCACCAACTATCATCATCACAGGAGCAACAGCTTCCATCAAGGGCTCAGCACAGTTTGGTTCCTTTACCGCCGGTAAATGGGCATTGCGAGCTCTAGGTCAGTCTCTTGCGCGCGAGTTTGGACCCAAGGGTGTTCACGTGGCCCATGCCGTTATTGATGGTGTTATTGACATTCCACGCACAAAGGACTGGCCGGTGAATGATGGAGCTGAAGATGGAAAGATCAAGCTTTGAGTTATACGTTTGATATATAAAGGGAATTTACATGCTAACTGAACTTACTGCAGATTGCGGAAACATATTGAAATTTACATACTCAACATCGATCGGTGTTTACACAGGAAATTGACATTCGACCCTACGTTGAAAAGTTTTATGGGTTTATGAGAATTGATGGATTTTCGACTTCAATCGTCTCGAGAGTCTTAGAACCTTGATGACAGGAGGGTATTCACGAGAGTGCTCTGTTCGGCTACTTTGAGGGGCTCGACGTTGAATGATTCATGGTTGAACAGATATCTGTATGAGGAATAACCTTAACCCTAATCCCTAATGTGATCTTTCGGCCTAGGCTCTCACTGAAACTTTTGAGAAATTGTTTCAAAAAGTGCTGTTTAAAGTATACATTAGATATTTGCTCTAGAGGGTGGACTATTCCCTTAACGACATATGCCTGAGATAGCATCACAAAGTACGGTAGCAGGTACAGCAATGAGTGGCCATTAACATGATTGTCAAACGCTCACAAAACGATTGAAAGCTCCCGGCACTTCGTGAAACCAGTTGGGGGTCCAGAATTCCCGCCTGGTAATGCCCCAAGGCAGATACATACCGGCTTACCTGAAGTATCTGTCGAAGTATTGCAGCTGAGTGGTATTGTAACAGTCGAGTTTTCCCCGGCGCGATGAGTACATTCGGGGCGTGTGGTAATTATTTATACGCAGGAAGAGCCTCGACTGTCACTTTTGTCCTGCGGGAGACTCGCGAAAATCGAGGCAAGGCTTGGAGATCTAGGAGATTGAGAATGAATAGGAGGAGCTCTCCAGGCAGAAAGTATGTTCGCCCCAATGATGAGTTGGCATACTTTGACAACTGGGTGATGTCTCCGGATGAGACAGGTTTAGAATCATTCCACCCAAGTCAGGCTCTTGAGTTCAGGTGAGCTTGTCGATAAGCTCTACAGAGAAGACTTGCTCTAATGGGCATGCTTGCAAATGGACTTAGTGGCAAGTTTAGGAGAAGATATATCTAGCTAGTTACGGGACTGGCTGCATCGTTAACTACATAAGAGATGTGGCAAAGGAATGTTAAAAAAAAAAGCTTAATACGTAATGCGAATATCGGCTCTCGCCCACCATCCTGAGCGGTCGGTCACTGATCTATCCTAAGCCGGCCCTAAGCCTCAGCTGAGCCAACAAATAAATGGTGATGTCTTCGTTCGCGTTTCGGCCCGCTGGTAATTGACAAAGATAGAACAGCCCCACACCAAAGTAATATTGCTGTAAATCTTGATCGACAGCTCAGCTTCTGTTCTCGTGGAGCTCCGTAAGTAACGTTAGTTGGCGGGATACCATCGCTGCCTTATCGAACTTGAAGAATCACAAGCGCTGCCTCGAAGCTAGAGCTGGCCCAGCAACTGACTGATAGGAAAGTTGAAATCAGGTGAAGTTACTCTGGTACTACTATGACTAGAAAGGATCGAATGAAGAAGGTCTTGGTAGCTCACCGCGGTGGTCACGTTGGCGCCTCTGTATGACACCAACTGACGTATGCCTGCGCCTAAGGCGAACAGCAGGCCGTTTCTCGGTAAAATATGAATGTAGGATGCGTTAATATGAGAACGAACATAGAAACGATATAGTTTACCTTAAAGATTCAGCTCGCGATGACTTTCCCTAGAGTGACGGATATTAGTTACTTTCTTGCCGTACGGCTCAAGCTTCCCTGTGGGTCAAGATACTCGTGTGATCCTCGCTCCGAGTACATATGTGATTGGTGCACAACAGCATCCTGGACACTGCCCTCGACGCCGAGTACTACAAACAGCCTTCGCGCTATATACGTCTAGATCTAAAGACATATCTCAAGGCTAAGTTGTCATATCTGGCATTCCAAGTCTGGACATCTAGTCTTTATGGTACTTATTCTTTCATTGGTCAAAGCGCGCATGGCCTTCATAAACGTCGTCATTTTTCCTCGCGTCAACGATTATCTTCCTCAATCTAGGAACCGATTCTGACTTCTCCCGCAGCTTGTCAAGTGCCTTTCCAGAGAAGTTATTTCCAACTCCACGAGAAGCACCGGTAAGCTCCACCAAAGTTAGCTTGGGCCAGTTGTTGAATCACCAAAGTAACGTGTTATCCCCCGGCTCAAGCCGGTTTGGCAAAGAAAAGCATGCCGTACCTAGGCAGTTTATAGTCTCCAATTCATAAAGTTTCGTTAAGGACAGGTACAACTTGACGATGGTACAATGACGGGGAGTGTACACATCTATGAAGCACCACCTCCATGGATAGAGCCAAAGGTGATCCAGTCTTATAGCCAGGCAAGGGTACATACACTCACTTGTAAATCAAGGTATGAACAAGATAGTCAACAGGTTCTCAATTACTATAATCACTTTATGTGTAGTAATAACTCATGCCCACTGCCCAGATAGGTGATCACAAAGTAATCATCTTCCCAGACATGACCATTCCGCCTGTTGATGTTTTTCCACACGACAAATATATACATCTTAAGTACTTCAGTAGTGGATCAGTACACTCCCTGCATCTTGTCATATCTTTCCTGCCGTAAAGGGTTGCTTCTGGTGATGGTTTCGACCGATCGTCAGAGTAGTGAGCATACAATCCACCGTACTCAGAATCCATAGCTCTCAGGTGGCTTTAGGCGTCGATGCACTTGCTAACCTTGGCGTTCTTGAAGGGAGCTCCAGGGACACTGTATGACTTGCCCCCACTGTTTGCAGAGCACCAGCTCGAAGGCACATTGAAGCAAGTGAGCGTGATAACGTTGTTGTTAGAGCCGGGAGTCCCGTAGGTTTGTCCCTTGATGTCGTTGACGCAAGTCGACTGGGCCCAGGTCTTGAAAGCTGCAAGGGCTGAAGAATCTCCCGTGCCCTGGATGTTGACGAGGACGGCACCCATGGCCGACGGGAGGAGAGCGAGGAGGCTGATCTTGACCATTTTCTGCTGATTGTTAGAGTTGATCGTGATGTTCTTAAAGCGGGAGCGGCGTACGAAGATTTGAGTCGGAGTGACTTGGGAGTTGCTTGTAGATGCAGGAAGTAAGAAGTAGCTGTTGAAGGCGGCGAAGTGAAGAGTGAGGTAGCTGTTGAAGACAGCGAGGTGAAGAGAGCGAAGACAGTGCCTTTAGTAACCCAGTGAAAGCTACTATCACGACTTTGTCAGCGTTTAGTAATGTGTAAGTGTTGATGATCCATCATGTAACGCAGGGAGGGTCTGCCGCGCGCCGATCCTCCCTCGCACTCCACCGACCTAGTCAGGGCAACGCCGATATACCACTTATACTACTACGCTACAGTTGACATCTCTTCAGTGGCCTGACATGGGCTCCCGGACGTTCAAGGGTTTGTATGCAACGTGGTAACAACAAGGTAACAACAACAGTGCCGTCCTAGCATAAACAAGGTTAAATACATGGTCTGGATATACATCCATGTTTTGGCCGAACTAAGGCCCGCTGTTCATGGTCCTTGAGATAGAATGCATCCTCCGAAAAAACTGGTTCTTACGAGCTCTCGCGAAGAGAGGTTACATCCAAGAGGGCAAAAAACCAAGCTCGGGTCGGCAAAGCTTTGGGTATCTGGCCTGACAAACTCGCAGCTTGCGTGAAAATACGGCAAGGAAGTTCCGGTGATCGCTACCATGCCTAGCGGTCAGAGAAATAGTACAGTGCTAGCATCTTTCCTTGGTATAGAACGAGAGAGCAGGGGTTCGCCAAGTAACTTTCCCCTCATGTCTATTTTCCACTGAGCGGAACTGTTGGCTCCGGACTATGACCGTGACCTCGGGTCTAGCTAAGTAGGTATGAATTCGAGGGTTGCAGGAACGCGTCCGATAGCAGCTGCTACTGTAAGTAAAGGTAAAAACTAACCCTATTCGGACAAATCCTCCTAACTTTATTAGTCCGTCTCGCTCCCCGCAATTTTGGTACTGTAGTATTCGATGAGGTAAGGTTCACGCCCCAGGAAACGGCCCGTCCCTTCTAGGTCTAGTTTATAAGCTGGTGACGTGGTTTACGTGGTACTATTTGGGCTACATCGTGTTTGGACTGTGGCCAACTATTCGTGCCGCACTTCTTCTATTACCACCTTCCCGAGACAGCACAGACCCCGTCAGTACATCAGAGGTCCCTGATAACCACCTGCCATGTAGGAAGTCCTTTGCGATCAGGTTGCCGAGAGTGGTATGTCTGTTCACGTAGCCTGAAGGATTCCCTGTACTTGTTTCGTAACCAATGATCTGATATTACTTGGCGTGGCCTCATTGGGCATGCCGCATCTGGGACCTCACGTTAATCAGCGCTCAATAAGATAAACTTAGTGGCACGATATACATTGAAGTACCGTGTTAGGTGGATCTCTATAACATGGACATGTTATCGTTATAGGTTTCGTCATGCTAAGTCCACTTAATCCGAAACAATAGCCAGAAAAGTCCTTCCTTGTCCGGACCACCGCACCAGATACATGCTAGAGATCCGAACAACACGGCATTTCCAGGGAGGAGCACGAACCATGAACAGGCAGTGACGGCAGTGAATTAATTCGCGCAAGTGTAAAAGCACGAAACTACGACCTCGCGATCAGATAAGCCATACAGGACCCTAACCCTCTGCTTTCCGGACCCTCTATGCCGATTGATTAGCTGGGTTTTCCAGGGGTATACATCATTGGATACTATAGTAGCCATTTATCTGATCAAAACCTTCCAGTCATGAGGGCGAAAGGCTCCTCTCTGACGTACACAACTAGAGCGAAAGTGGTATTTTATCCCGTTATTTCCTTCGTTCTTACCGAGCAGCATGAGATTACAGACAGGCTTATTGAGTTTCTCACCGCAAGTACGGTCATACGCCTCCGAACTCGGCGGCTAATGCCTACCAAAGAGCAGCTACAATATCGTTATGACCTGCATTAAACTCAAGAGTGATATCCTAGCTAGTGCTAAGCAGCACGGATAAACATAAGGACTGAACATAGAGAGTCACGTGACAGACTCTAAACTAAAGAAGAGAATACCAGAGTCCCTAACCTATATTGAGAATAGTCTAAAATAAGGAAAAAGATAGCTATAGTTTTATAAAAGAATATTAAAAATATATAAAATTATATATATATATATTAGTATTAGATAAAAAAGTCTTACATTAACAGCTATTAGTATAACTTCATTACTGTATAAAGGAATATACTATTAAATTAAAGATATTATATAATAATATAAAGTATTGAACTGCAGCTTGTGGTTTCAAATTAATATATGTCTTTAATTGATTAAATTGTTTAGTTAATTAATCTCTGTTTTTTTCTTGACCTGCTTTCCCTTATTTTGAGTATTTAATCTTACGCTATTCCTATTTATAATAT
>QUZF01000036.1:373-105260 GCA_003693555.1 Coccinonectria pachysandricola
AGACCGACGTCATCCCGGACGATTACAGTACTGCGAATGCGTGAGCAGTACAGACTACTACGGCATGATCACGTTGAGTTTGAGCAGGGAGATTAAAACCAGTGGCCACTAGTTACATACAATTATTGTAAACATTTATTTAGGTAAGCTCTGAGAGTATCTTGTATAGATATATGAAGCAGTATCAACTAAGGTTTGCGTCTCTCCAATCGTAGCCTAGAAATGCGATGCAGTCGCTCTACGCTCCTTTCAAGATTCTCTTACCGCCATTTGAGCATGGCCTAGCCATCCGCATGAATCGACTACTCTAGGTAGTATATTCAAAAGAGCAAGGGTAAACCGCGGCGCGGTGTTGCTGGCTGCCAGGATTACTGGCCAGGATGCCCAGTGAAGGAAGACCCCAAAAAGAAAAGAGAAGGAAAATAAAAAGATCCCATTCCCGTCAACCACAGTCAACGCTATGGAATGATGTACGTGCCTATATGTTGCTTAGAGCCTGTAGACTCCAAAGGTATAAGACAGAAGAGCCAATGCTGCAACGCCAGATCATCATGCCGCTACCCCAACTATTACGAAGGACGCTACACATTGTTGTCGTGGTAGAGAAACTCGATGTCGCGCGGCCTTTGCTTGTTTCCTCGTACGAAATCCTCGTCACCCGGCGGTCGCTCGTTCTTATCGTTACTTGTCAACATGCTTTGGATGCTCATGCAGACGCTTGATACGCTCTGAACAGGGCTCCAACCCTGCTGTCCAAGTAGGTCGAGGCAGATGATGCCGTTGGAATAGATGTGAGGGTGCATAGGAATCGGTCGGTTGGGTTTGCTGTCGAAAGTAACTTCGGGCGGTTCTAAACAGTAATGTAAGTTGTCTTATCGGTTCGCGCGGCCCTGTCAAAGCACAGCACATCATCTATCGCCTGGCATAAGGTGGCACCAACCTATGGGGTACATCTTTGGAAACTTAAACTTAAGCCTGTATATCTGGTCCTTGTAGATCGGGTTATCGTCCAGTACTCGTATATCGAGGAGCCAGTCGCCATCGACGCTGTCTTCGCGCTGCAACAGCTCGATTCCTGGGGGCATGCCATCTTTATGGATCTGCGAGACAGTATGAGGTTAGCGAAAGGTCCTAGAGAAGTGAAACGCGCAAGCCAGCTCTCACCTTGCCCAGTTCTTTCATCAGGCGTCTATCCCGAGTCGCGCCCGCCATGATGACGTACTAAAGTAAAAGCACCAGAGTTGCGACCGACGTCGAGGGGAATTTTCGAATGCTGAAGGTTGTCAGTTGTAACTTGGTGTTGCTCGGAGCAGCCGCCTGGTTCCTGCTCAGAAGATTTAGCGATCCCAGTCACGTTTGACAGCCACATTTCCAGACTGCTAGGCTAGCTTAACGTTAACGTTACAGTACTCCGCCCATCCGAAACAGGCAACTACACATACATTGTCAAAACTCGTCGTCTACTTATTCTGTTGTACTGATGTAGATGGCATAGAGTTTGTCAACGTTGCTGACTTTAAGAGTTCGCAGAGCCGACAAAGGGGAAGCAGGGCAAGTTTTCACTGATTTGTGCTTGACACAAACACTTTACTGTGTCATGGATCATGTTTGCCGCTGTTTCTTGCGAAGTTTTCATCGAATTTTCTGGCTCCTTTCATAAAAAGACCTGCTGATATCTAGCACGAAGTCTTGTCCTTCGTGGAGACAGCAAAGTTTGATGAGGTGACTTCGGCTAAACGCCATAATGATAAAACGGCGCCAAGTGGCTCCCCTTTCTATTCGGGCGTCCACATCGATGTCCGTTAGTCTAGAATAGATATATACAATATTGTCGCGAGGAGAGCGGGCGACCTCAGGTTTCTTGAGCACAGCCACTCGCCCAGCATAACGGAACGTCGGGGGTGGGGTTGATCGCGGCATAATCAGGGTCTCAAGAACAACCACTGCCACGCAATGCTGCGCCTCCTCGAGGCCGCTGGTACCTGCAATGCTGCTAATGCTGAGGTGAGGATATGTACACAGTATGCGACAAAGAGCACCATATCGGTTCCAGTGCAGTACTTCCGGAGGGCTTACGGAGTTGCGGCCGGGCTGGATAGAGGTGGGCCATGCTGGCGATGGGTTAAAGGCCCAGGCAAGGCTCTAGGAAGCCCCTAATAATAAGCTAGCGTAGTCGTTCTTTTTTAAACTCTAGCTGTTGCAGCTATCAGCCCGTCAGCCTCCGTTATCACCTCGTGTTCTCTCTTCCTTCTCCTCGATTACTCAATTTCTCAATTTCTTCGACAAGGGCCCGGTTACTGCTTGTCGGAGAGTAGTTACAGTCATCTCTTTTTTCCTTCTCTTTCGATTCGTAGCGAAAATTCGAGCCTCAAGCCTGCGGCCTGCAGAAGACCCTTCGCTGCTCTAGCCGACACCGACTTTCTACGAGATTGATTACCCCGCCATTGTGTCGCCATGAGCTGTAAGTTGCGATCCTCCTCAGCCTGGTCCCTTCCTTCCCCTTTCGACNNACCTCTAGCCTTGGGATGCTTTACTCGGCTTGAATCTTCTCCTCCATCTACAGTCTCCTCCCCATCATCGTTACTTTTTGTTCTTTTTCACGCCAAACCTAAGCCTAGGATCTTTCTCCCTGTCTCCCTTTGCTAATCATGGCTCTAGTCGCTGGTATGCTCAATCGCCTCCAGGGTCAACCTGAGAGCTACGATAAGAAGTTCGCAACCTCATCCTCCCGTCCTCTCGAAGCGATATCCTGACATTCGCGATCTTAGATCACTGTACAGATTCGGTCGAACCCTTGGTGCTGGCACCTATGGTGTTGTTCGTGAGGCCGATGGCCCCACGGGCAAGGTCGCCGTCAAGATTATCCTTAAGCGCAACGTCAAGGGTAACGAGCAGATGGTCTACGATGAGCTCGCGATGCTCCAGAAGCTGAAGCACCCCCACATCGTCCAGTTTGTCGACTGGTTCGAATCGAGGGTAAGCTTGAGAGTCCTCGCGTCTGCCGCTCACCAAGCTGACGTCCAAGCTATAGGACAAGTACTATATCGTCACCCAGCTAGCCACTGGTGGTGAACTCTTCGACCGCATCTGCGAACAGGGCAAATTCACCGAAAAGGATGCCGCTGCGACCATTCAGCAAGTTCTCCTTGCTGTGGACTTCCTTCACAGGAACCAAATCGTCCACAGAGGTATGCGACCAACCCCACCGTATCGAGAAACTCAGCTGACATGATGTACAACAGACCTGAAGCCCGAAAACCTGTTATATCTGAGCCGCGACCCCCATTCTGACCTTGTCTTGGCTGATTTTGGTATTGCCAAGATGCTCGATGGTAAGAGCGAGAACCTCAAGACAATGGCGGGCTCGTTCGGCTATGCTGCTCCCGAGGTCATGCGCAAGGAAGGCCACGGTAAGCCTGTTGACATGTGGTCAATGGGCGTCATTACCTACACGCTGCTGTGCGGCTATTCTCCCTTCCGAAGCGAAAACCTGCAGGATTTGATCCGCGAATGCACCGATAACACCGTCGTGTTCCACGAGCGCTACTGGAAGGATGTTAGCAGCGACGCGAAGGACTTCATCCTTCGCCTCATCAACCCCGATCCTCGGGCACGATATACGAGTGAGGTAAGGATTTACTGCAGTCATAATGTGTAGATTGAAGCTTACAGTACGGCCATTAGGAAGCTTTGAACCACGTCTGGCTCAGCGGCAAGACCGCTACTGACCACAACCTGCTGCCCGATCTCAAGGCCTTCCGCACTAAGAGCAAGCTTCGACGTCTTATTCAGAAAGTACAGCTCCACCAGCGCATCCAAAAGCTTAAGGAGCTCGAAGACGATCCCGAGAACTCGGATTTGTCTGCAGTCTTCCGCGAAGTTGCTCGAGCCAAATATGTTGACGACAAGGAGGAGAGGGAGATAGAGCGACTTACCAATCAATCCTGAAGACTACCCGAAAATTAGCTTTCTGGGGCTGCGAAAGAAGAAGCGTTGCTTACAATCGCTGAACCGTGAGTTGAGGGTCTTGCGAGACCGGATGGGAAGTTCTGCTATGCAGGCCGAAATCTTGACATGGTCATGAGACCACGACATCACCACTGCGGATAAAAGGATAGTTCTGCAGATGTTCGGGTTCACGATAGAGACTGAAGCGATTTTGTTTAGGTACATTGATTGCTATAAGGATAGCTCTTCAGCTTTAGCTATTCTAGTTATAGTACAGAGGTCACCTCTAGAGACCTCGAATCGAATCTTGATATATGCGACGGACAAAGGAAATGCTGTATGTGCCATGGTCAAGACTAACGAGAAGCTGATAGACCCTCTTGCCCAGCAACTAATAGTTTCATCTTTCATCATGTCTGTTAAGTGGCATGGCATGTTGTTACTGGCAGATTTCGCGATCTTTCTGTTACCTGTTGAACATATGAAAGACAAAACAAAAACCCGAGTTCCATCAACGCATCAAGGCTCAAGTTTGGAACTGCGATAAGTTGGAGGACCCGCAGGAAATAAATGGTTTATTTTCATACGGACATGTCGCCATCACCCCAACGCATCGGCTATCGCATTCTCGCAAAGCTCGATGTACTGACAGGGCTCGAATCGCTTACGCTGCCACCCCTGTGAGCGCAATCGCTCGATACGCGCCTGCAGATCCGCAGAGCGCAGTTCCTCCTGCAGTGCATCCGGTGTCGATGATGGAGGGTTAGGACTGGCAGCTGCTATCTCGTTCTCGACGAAGGTTAGATGTCGGTTCACCTGACGCTGCAGGCCGGAGAGGAGGATCTTGTAGCGGTAAGAGTTGGGCCGTGGGAGGTCGCCGGTTGAGACGGTAGAGTTTGAGGGAGAGGATGGTGTCTGCGTGGCTCCTGTGCGACGGATGATGACTGCTGAGTTAAGTAGTGCAGGTGATGGGAGGGGAGGCGGTGGCCGCGATGGTTCGTGTGGAGCGGATTTGGGGGAATGTATCGGTGGTGAGACCAGCTGTGATTGTGGACTGGAACGAGTCCGGAGCAGCGCAGGTCTCAAGGCAGCCTGCGTAATGGGACCTTCGAAGCCGAGGGTTGGAGAGTCTGGGCGTGGGAGGTTCCTGCGATCGTGTTCACCAAAAGAAAACTGTTTGAGTTGCTTTTCAACAGCGAGGTCGATGTGCTCATCACTAAACGTGACACGCTTTTTCGGATTCGTGCTAGATACGGAAGAGCGCGAGATGGAGGAAGCCAAGGAGGAGATGGAGGAAGACTTTGATACCCGTCGCGATTGTGTCCAGGGCAGCGAGCCACGAGAACTGACGGAGCTGCAGGGGGACTGGTGGTGCCTCTGAGAGGGCGAGGCGCAGCTTCGACAAGACAAGGAGGAAGGCGAGAGCCGCGGTTCTGATGAAGAGGTCACTGCTGACTCGATGATATCCGAGGCACGGCGATAGTTGTCTCGGGCCTGGGCGAGCAGGGAGGCGTGGGCGGGTGAGGCTGGGTGGAGGCCGCGGGCTTGCATCTCTTGAGCGCTGGCGGCGTAGAAGCAGAGGTTGATGAGGTAGACGGGCTCGACGGTGGTCTATATACGGTGTCAACGTCCGGTCTAGATCTATGGCGCTGGGTACTTCTTCAGTGGTGAAGACGGGGGATGCTTACGGTGTCCTTGAGGGTCTGGAGAATCTGGATACAGCGGGCCGCGCAAGGTCGATATCGCTTGGTCACGTACCGGCGCTTCACGTCGGCGATGGTCTTGGCCCATTCAGACGGCGTATAAGGCATCAAGAGCAAGCCGCCGGGGGCAGCTTGAGGCGAGGATCTGTGGTTTGGTGGGATACCCTCGCAGCATGTTGCGGCGCTTTGGTGGTTGTCTAGCGAGGACTTTCGGGTTGGCCAGCGGGTTCTGTCTGGCGCAGCGAGGCACAGAGGCAGTAGATTCGCCATGGTAGATCGGTGCTTATAGCCGTTGGAACTCTTCTTTCTCACTTTCTTTTTTCCTTTCGACTCTTATTTTCCTTCCTTCCGAGTTGAACCGAGGATTTGCTGTCTGATCCTCTGTATGGCTTCGAGGCGAGAGTATGTAAACTCAAGGTTTTTTTTTCTTTTTCAGTTTTAGTTTCTTCGGCTTGGAATGGTAGGAGAAGCGAGTGATGGATGGTATGGTGAGGGAAGTTGGCGTGTANNCCGGTTCAGCTTCCCACGGTTGCCCAATGCGACGGAAGGGTGTGAGACACAAGTGTTCAACCGGGGCGTGGGAGATGTCTCTCGAGGAATCCTCGTACTGAGCCTGTAAGGAAGCTTGCTCTGTCGATAGTTACGCGTGGTACTGTGTCGATACAAGGGAGGACAAGTTTCACGATAGACGTATCAGCAAGCAAAACGAGTGCGATGGCAAAGGGGGAGTGGGAGTTGAAGTGGGAAGTGAGATGGACTCGACGCAGACGAAGGGAAAGGGAGGCAAGCAAGCTTAGGGTTAAGAAATACGGGTGGTGATTACAAGTTGAATCATACACTATAAACAAGATCACGTAGACGTTAGAGCAGAGCGGACGCATCGCATATTTACTCTATGCACAAGGGTCCATGTTAGGGAGAAACTGGGATCAGCAGTTGATTGGGATCGAGGGCGTGCGTCGGGATCAGATACGAGACCAAGCTTTTCCTCTCCGCCCCGTGTAAGTCGGCCTCCGTCTTCGGGGCTGCTGCCACCAGCGAAGGAAGCCAGCAGAAGGCTAGTCACATCATGACCTGGGTACATACTAAGACAAGGCAAGGGACGAGAGGGAGAGGGAGAGAGGGNNAGAGAGAGAGAGAGAGGCTCGTCTCCGCAGCGGGGTCTGGTAAGACAGGTTCTCCATGTCGTGGTGGTGACTTGACCTGGAAGCACAGTTCGTCGTCATCAATTTTGGGAGGGTGGTAGTTGAGGTTGGCGATGGTGAGGCGACTTGTCCGAGTTAGCGTGGGACAGGATGGAGGAAACAGACGTTGTCTATCGCGGAGTAATAATCACTTATTAAGCAAACTGTCGCCGGGGAATAACTTGCACGTGAGAAGAAACCGGGAGAGACGCCCGAGCATGAGACCGTGCGGACGCAGAGCTCTGAGCAGCCAACGAACCCGCGATACAATAGCATCTTCTGTTAATACACAAATCACGTACCGGTCGATGTCGCATCCAGGAAAAGAATCGCAAAGCAGAGAGCATCAAAGCGACAACATCAAGGCACCACCCTCACTTCTAGTCTAGCGTAGAGTAGCTCGTCCCGAGTCCGATGGAAAGCACGCAAGAACCCCCCCCCAAACCCATCTACCGGGTAGATCCACGTATGTATGCGTGGATTTCTGTCCGGTTCGGATATCTGACTGCATGCATGCATACTAACGTTGGAGTACTCACTCGTCATCTCAAAATCGCCTGGTGTTTGCGTGTGTAGCATGTCTAGCATGTCTAGCTGGAATCTCGAGATACGACATACCAAAAGCTCAAACAGCCGACACAAGCCACCCGACGCCCACCTCCTTTCACGATCCTCCTTCCTACCAACTCGTCTCCTCTACCAGGATCACCACGGACAAATGAAGCAACCCTGGCGGAAGAGACCTCATCTTACGGCGAAAGCCAAAACAATGCCTTAAATTCTCTCCTAACCCGCACCATGACAAGTCCATACGCATCGGCAAGGCGTCAGTCGTTTGTCCAACAAAAGTGAGCCAAATCACCCCATCGCATCTCCGAGAACCAACCTGCGCTCTGTCGACCACAGTTCGACGCACACATAAGGTTACGTTACCATATGATTGAGGTGTCGTAGGCGCTGTTTCACTTGCGACGTAGTAAATAGCCACCTTTTCGCTGCTCCAGCTTCGCATCGACCGAGGGGTTTCATCCCCAGTCATCTAGAAAGCTAGCCGCGCCACAGCCAGGGAGGATATATCAAACATCTGAGGCATGTCAAGTTTTTCTCTCTCCTATTCTTTTGCTCTTGCCCCCCCTCCCCCCCTTCTTCTATCCAAGAGGGTGGTCTACGCGGCCGAGTTGGTAGGAGTTTGCTCTTCAGCGCCCTCAGCAGGCTTGGTTGCTTCTGCTCCGGCCCCGGCGGCAGCCTGTGCGCCACCATCTGCCTGCCTGTCCTCGTCCTTGATTCCGTGCACGACCTTGAGGCCCCCGGCCTGCTGCGTCAACTCGTCCAGCTCGCGCTTTCGCTGCAGTCGTACCTTGATCTCGCGTGCCATATCCTTGAGATCGACTAGGATACCCTCCTTCTCGGGGTGACCGTCTTGTAGACCCATCTCCTTAACCTTGACCTTGCCGCCTGCAACCTCGTCTTCACCCAAGAAGATGGCAAATGGAACACCGTTGACCTCGGCCGCCTTGAACTGAGCTGGAAGCTTAGGCTTGACCTTGTATAGGAACTCGGCCTAGACACGACGTTAGCAAGCAGGCTTAAAATTGCGGAATTTCAGGAAAAGGCCAACCTTGATACCGGCCTCCCACAACTTGGCGCACACATTCATTCGCTCCTTCAGGTACCCCTTCCCAAACGCCATGACATAAACATCGACGTCGTTGTTTCGTACCGTAGCGGCGCTCTTGTTAGCAGCCATCCTGGCCTNNGGTGATGGAGAAGATTCGGTCTACGCCGAACGAGATGCCGACACACGGAATCTGGTTCTTGCCGGAGAACATGCCGACCAGGTTATCGTAGCGGCCACCAGCAGCAACACTGCCTACGCCGACCGTGGGATCGTCGGAACGGTCGTCGTTGTCGCCGCCCTTCTTGACCTTCTTCTTGGACGACTTGGGAGCCTCGCCCTCCTGGGTAGGCGTCACTTCGGGGGCAGAACCCTCCGTAACGACCTCGTAGATGAGACCGGTATAGTAGTCGAGACCTCGAGCGAGGCTCAGGTCAAAGGAGACACGGTCGAGAACATCGAAAGCTTCGAGGTACTCGAAGAGCAGCGCAATGTCGTCCATGCCCTGCTTCATCGAGGCGTTGGCTGCCAGCTTCTCGTCGCTCCGTAGCTTCTCGAGCAGGTCATGCTTGCCCTTGAGAATAACCCACTCTCCGATGCGGTCGGCAACCTCGCCATCGAGACCCTTCTCCTCCGTCATCTCCTTGCGCACCTCGGCCCAGGGAAGCTTGTCGAGCTTGTCGACAGCGGATGAGATGGTGCGGATCTTGTCCTCGGGAACGCCGCATACCTCGAAGATGCCGTCGAGGATTTTTCGGTGGTTAAGCTTGATCGTGTAGCCACCGTTCCAGCCTAGACCCTCAAACACCTCGCAGATGATACGGAGGACCTCGGCGTCGGGTAACATGGCGTCGTAGGTACCGGCGATGTCGAAATCGCACTGGTAAAACTCCCGCATGCGGCCCTTGGTCATGGCGGGCTGATCTCGGCGGTAGACCTTTGCGATGTGGTAGCGCTTGATGCTCGTGATATCCTTGTTCATGGCGAGGAACCGAGCGAAGGGGACGGTAAGATCGTATCGCAGGGAACACAGCTCGCCGCCCTGGTCGGCGAGGTCGTAGATGAGCTTGCTGTCCTCGCCATATTTGCCGGAGAGGATCTCCTTGAGCTCGAAGACGGGGGTATCGATGGTGACGCCGCCGTGGCGCTTGAAGACTTCGGTGATGGTGCTAAAGATCTTGTCACGAATGACCATGTCCTTGCCCTCCCCTGGTGCACGTTAGCCTGTATAAAGAAGCAACACGATTGTAGGGATGATCGGAGAGAGGAAAACAAACAGTCCTTGGTGCCCTTGGCCGTCTTGAGCTCGAATTTGGTCTTGGGCGGCATCTCGTGTCGTTTGGCGGGGTTGCTGTTTGTGGGACGCGGGGCAGTCGTAGTGGCGTGGAGGCAGCGTAAGGAACCAGCTACGGCGAGGCTATGGGCGACAGGGGAAGTCGTCGTACGGAGGTGACAACAGCCTGGGTATTGCTGACTCGGACGGAGTGGTGAGAGGTGGAGCCGGGGGCGGGATGAAGACACGGAGGAGAGTGAGGAGGANNAGAAGAAGAAGAAGAGGATGACCTCAAGGCTGGAGACAATTTGGTCGCGGCCGTCTTCATTCGTTCTGTGGGCTTGGTGCAAGTGCGAGTTCCTCGATCGAAACCCACCTGCCGGACATGCAGAAGAAGTGCGTGACTCAGAAGCCAATCGTCCTGGGCTGGCGCATGAGCGCGAGAGGGACCGATTATTAAAAAAAAAAAAAAAAAAGGCTCCTGCCGCTCACTACAGCAACTGTTGGTTTTACTGTACTGAACTGTAAACCAGCTTGGGTTGGTGCCAATGGCCCTGGAAGGAAGCTCGCTTCCAGTGGCTGTTGGCAGCAACATGTGGAGCCCAGGCTCAAGCCACATCTCTCTCCTCTGCTCTATTCTATCTACAGTAGTCTAGTCTAGCTGAACATCCTCGAATTCGTCCGTTGACAGCGATGATATAAGCTTACTTTGAGGTTTCTGCTACGCCACGAAGATTTATAGATATGCAGCTATTTGTTCATTAGCTCCTTGCCTTACCCGCCAACTTATTTATTACTCCCTATGAAAGGATATCAGGAAGAACCAGGGTCAGATCCATCTGCATACTAGAGTTAGCCCGAGGGAGGTTTCAGTACCAATTATTAGTCTAATTATTATTACCGTACATGATACTGTAAGTAAGTGCTTCTGAACACGCCACTGCTGATGTAACGCCAAGATTTGTCGTTCGGGGAAGGAACCGAAACAAAATGAGGACGAAAGCTTGAAGACCTAAACGATCCCACTAAGCTGAATCACCAATTCAAAGCATCAGCTTAATTCATCCTGCTGTTCCCGGTTACCACGTTTAAACATCTCCAGCATTCAAATCAACGACGCCCTCTTCACGCTCGTATTTCGTGTTTCGTTTAAGCCGCTGCTGACAACGCTCAGCTCATAAGCGCCAAGAGCTTCTAGCGCGGGTTTAGTGTCCAACAAGTCGTCAGCTAGACTGGTAGTCTACAGTATAACCCCGAACGGTTGCCTGTCTTACTGAACTCTCTTTCCTGAGGTTAGCATGTAAACGGAGGGATATCATGCCGACCTCTATCTCATCTTTCGTCTTCCAACTTTCGTCTTTCATCCTGCCTTTGCATCGATGGGCAGTCCTCTACTCGAATAGGGTCACAAAATCCCACCGTTATTATTGTTGCTGCGTGGCTCTTCTCTCGAACTCGAGATCCAACTGCTTCAGTACTAGACAGCATGGGCCGTGTTTCAGGGGACATATCTACGTCCCCAGATGGTGACCCGCACATCCACCTCGGGGGAGGGAAGGATGCCAAACCACAGCCAGAACGAACAGCGACTGCCAACGATTATCTAGTATATGACCACAACACCTTGTTCTTTCTATATTCTGTTCCCTTTGCTGATATATCGCGTTTCGTAGCGCGTCTTTTCCTATGCCACGAAATGGGACTTTGTCGCTTACGCCGTGGGCTTCATCGCCTCCATAGGCGCGGGTATTGTAGGTCCTTTGCAAGATGAATTCGAGAAACTTGTCTGCGCTTAGTACTCCTGCTGATACATACGATGATAGACATTGCCGCTGATGAATGTAGTATTCGGTAAGAATGCTCAACACCAACGTTATGGTGCGAACCTCAGAAACTGATGCGGTCGAGCTAGGCCGGTTTACAAACTCATTCAGTGACTACTTTCTCCCAAATAGCACCGTGACCAAAGGCGAGTTTACGGATAGCATCGATACATTGGCGTACGTCTCGAGATCAACGGTGCTTGCTATTCATTCTAAGTTGATTACAGATTGTACATGTTCCTACTGTTCTTGGCCCGCTTCATTCTCAACTCCATTAACAAGGTCAGCTCTACCAGCATATCCAAAAACGATCGCGGAGCATTAACTCATAACAAACAGTTCGTGTTTCGAATGATCGGCATCAGGTTGTCATCAGCAATCCGTCTACACTACATGCGATGTCTCTTCGGCCAGAGCATTCATGTCCTCGACTCCATGCCTCCAGGCTACGCGACGGGAACCATTACATCCACCGCCAATGTCCTACAACTAGGTATATCGGAAAAGCTGGGAGTGTTTGTAGAATACAATGCTACTTGTGTCGCTGCCATTATCGTGGCATTTGTTTGGAACTGGGCCCTCACTTTGGTCACATCATCCATCGTACTTTTCTTACTTCTTGTCATAAGCACCCTCCTACCGTTCATTTTGAAGGCAAACACTCGCGTGACAAAGGTCAATTCATCAGAAACCTGCTCCGAAACCCCCTTTTGTGCAAATTTGCTGATAGTCAACTAGGCTGAAGGTATGGCAGGCGCGGTGGCCAGCGAATCCCTCTCGAGTATCCGTATGATTGCCGCCTGCGGTGCCGAATCCCGCATGGGCAAGAAGTATGCCGACTTTGTCAAGGAAATAAGAAAGCACCAAGAGTTTCTGGCTCCACTACTGGGGCTGCAGCTGGGACTTATCGTGAGTTGTTCCACGGATGTGGCATCGTGCAGCCAAATTGATAAGGGTTAGTTCTTTGGTTTATACTCTGGCTTTGGCTTGGCCTTCTGGTACGGCATCAAGAGAGTCGCGGATGGTGCTAGCGGTAATGTTGGGGATATCATGGTGTGAGTACCATTGAAATTACGCCAAAGATCCTTGCTAAATCGTATCAAGTGTACTACTCTCCGTCATGTTGCTTGTGCTATCTCTCGAACGTACCTCAACTCCGCTTATAGCAGTTGGGAAAGCGATAGTCGCTGCTTGCGAGTTCTTCATCGTTATTGATGCACCCCAACCCGACAAGGGCAGCGCTAAGGAGCCCGATGCATCTTCTTCGGAAGACATTGTCTTCGAAAACGTAACTTTTGCATATCCGAGCCGGCCACATGTCAAGGTACTGGATGGTTTGGACTTACGAATCGAAGCAGGCAAGATAAACGCTATCGTTGGCCCCTCAGGCTCAGGAAAGAGTACTATCGTGGGATTAGTCCAGAGATGGTATTCTCTACAGGATCATCACGTACTCGCCAAGGTTGTTGAGAAGGACGCAGATAAGAAACGGGAAAAGAAGAAGAAGGAGAAGAGAAATAGCAGGGACGCCCAACCAGAGGAGAACGTTAGCGCGGGAGAACAGCTTTTCTCAGAAGACACTGGATCACCTGTTGAACTGCAAGGTTCAATTTCAACCTCTGGTCACTCCTTGAACCTCATTGACCTGAAATGGTGGAGGTCACAGATTGGACTTGTTCAGCAAGAGCCTTTTCTGTTCAACGACACCATTTATAACAATGTCGCCTACGGCTTGATAGGTACGCAGTGGGCAGATGAGCCTGAGGAAAAGAAACGAGGACTGGTTAGGGATGCTTGTAGGGAGGCGTTTGCCGATGAATTCATCGACAAACTACCCGATGTACGTTCCCAACCTCCTAGGCTATCATACAAAAAGTGCAAGGTGCTAACCGACTATCAGGGTTACGATACAAAGGTCGGAGATAGTGGCGCAAAGCTCTCCGGCGGCCAAAGACAGCGAATCGCCATCGCGAGATCCATCGTGAGGAAGCCACGAATCCTCATCCTCGATGAAGCCACTAGCGCCATTGATGTTCGTGGCGAGCGTATTGTACAGGCTGCCCTCGACAAGGTAGCAAAGAATCGCACCACGATCACCATAGCCCATCGGTTGTCGACAATCAAGAAGGCCGACCGGATCATCGTCTTGAAGAAAGGAAGAGTATCAGAGTCTGGTACTCATGATAGCCTCATAACGAAGCATGATGGAGTGTATGCCAATCTCGTGCGAGCCCAGGCATTATCTCTCGGTGAACCTACTGAAGCGAGTCATGAACCTGAAGCTGTCGATATGTTGCCTGATGTCATACGGGAAAAGGCTATGGCAAAATCGAAAACAGAAGAAGAAGAAGAAGACAAGCCGCTTGTGGAGAAGAGCCGCCTTATTCTTAACAGTTTCGGCCGGTTGTTCTACGAAACCAAGAACGTATGGACTCTCTTCTTCTTGACGGTCGTCATCTGCATGGCAGTTGCCGCCGCTCTACCTATTCAGTCGTGGCTCTTCGCCAAAGTCATTGTTGTGTTCCAGTATCTTGGGAACCCCGACAAGTTACGTTCTGAAGGCGACTTCTGGTCCCTGATGTGGGTAGTATTGGCCATAGCCATGGGCATATCCTATTTCCTCTCCGTCTTCGTCTCCATACGCATGTCATCCATCGTGCGTGAAAAGTACCAACAACAGTACTTTGACACTGTTCTGTATCAGAAGACATCTTTCTTCGACATGGAGGAGCATTCACATGGCACGATGACTTCGCGCGTGGGCCAAGATCCAAAGCAGCTCGAGGAGCTTATGGGACTGAACATGTCTAGTGTCTACATTGCCATATTCAACATTTTGGGTGGTATCTCCGTTGCCTTTGCCTTTTCCTGGAAGCTGGCTCTTGTGGCGAGTTGCGTTGTCTTGCCAGTCATGCTCATCTCATCATTCTGGCGCTTCAGGCATGAGCTGGGTTTTGAGAAGATGAACAACGAAGTCTTCGCAGAGAGTTCGAGGTTCGCATCCGAGTCTATTGGCGCTTTCAGAACTGTGACATCTTTGACTCTCGAAGACACCATCTGCGACCGCTACGAGAAGCTTCTCAAGGACCACGTTTTCACAGCTTACAAGAAGGCCAGATGGGTGAGCATCATCTTTGGTTTTTCCGACAGCGCAAGCATGGCGTGCCAAGCGCTCAACTTCTACTACGGCGGACGCCTGCTGGCGAACTTTGAGGTCGATCTCATCAGCTTTTTCGTGTGCTTCATGGCCATCACAAATGGCAGCGAGGGTGCGGGACAGGCGCTCAGCTTCGGACCCAACGCGGCGCAGGCAACTGCGGCAGCTAATCGGATTCTCAACCTGCGGGAAACTCGCTTGGATGGGAAGTCGGCGGCCTCAAAGGAGATCCCCGATGCTGATGGAGGTATGAAGATTGAGCTACGAGACGTGCACTTCAAGTACCCCACACGAAGCACTCCTGTATTCAGCGGGCTGAATCTTACGGTCGAAAAGGGGCAGTTTGCCGCTCTCGTGGGTGCTTCTGGCTGCGGCAAGACTTCGATCGTATCATTACTGGAAAGGTGAGCTGCTAGTATCATTCCACTAACCACTCAGTAGCTAACAAGAACAGATTCTATGATGTTGACAAGGGGCAAATTCTATGTAATGGCACTGACATAGCAGATGTTGACATCTTCGAGTATCGCAAGTATCTCTCCTTGGTAGCGCAAGAAGCCACCCTCTTCCAAGGTACGTCCAACTTCCTCGCATTACAGTCGTTCACTAACAACATATCCTAGGAACAATCCGTGACAACATCCTCCTCGGCGTCGAAGCTTCCACCATCACCGACTCCCACCTCCACCAAGTCTGCCGCGACGCCTCCATCCACGACTTCATCGTCTCCCTACCCGAAGGATACAATACCAACATTGGCTCCCGCGGCGTCTCCCTCTCGGGCGGACAGAAACAGCGTCTTGCCATCGCGCGAGCCCTCATTCGTGACCCCAAACTTCTCCTCCTCGACGAGGCCACCAGCTCGCTCGACTCGGAGAGCGAGAAGCTCGTGCAGGCGGCCTTTGAGCGGGCAAGCGAGGGGCGGACTATGCTTGTCGTGGCTCACAGGCTGGCCACGGTGCAAAACGCTGACGTGATCTTCGTGTTAGGCGAGGGGCAGTTGTTGGAGCGAGGGAGTCATGCAGAATTGTTGCGGAAGAAGGGAGTGTATTGGAATATGGTAAGTCCTAGCTGTTTTTTAAACCACGCCTTCGCTTCCGCTAACGCTTGGAATAGTGCCAGAGTCAAGCTCTCGATCGATGAGGATGTGAGCTGTAGTATTTAGGAGGAATTGTATCATTAAAAGTTCTTTCAGCACCATTGGTTACGGCATGCTGAAGTCCGTTCTCGTGCTCTACTCTGTTCTTACTGTACACATCCGCTATTCTCAATCCGCTCTAGATGAGCATATACGCAGAGAGACTATATCGCAACTCCAACTTTAAGCCTAGAAATCGTAAATATCGCACATGAGACTGATAGGGTGCAAATCAAGGAAATATAGCCAGAGACCAGTTGTGATCAGGCTGGCATCTTCCGTGGGAAGAATACTTCTTCTTCTTCCTTTTTTTTTTTTTTTTTGTTGGGTGGAATATGCCTTGTAGACGCTTCGTAACCTCAAGACCACTATGACTTGATATCCCACATCACTTCGAGTTCTCGAATGATATATGAGGTATGCGTCATTACGAAATCATGCCCACCAGGCAAGACACGCCAGTGCACGTTCTCTTCGCCGCCAAGGAGCGGTAAACCATCTCGCCGGTAATCCTCACGATCGATGATCTCGTCCGACTCGGCGAGCAACACGGCCGTGGTACCTGGTCTGCGCGCCGCAAGCTTAGCCCACGTCTCATGCTGGTCCGTCAGAGGGGCGTGACGGATGCTGCTCATGAAAGCTGGGACGAAACCAGGGTGGTTCACGACTGACCAGCGGACATGTTCCATGACACGACGCTCGAGGGGCGTAGATTCCTCACCGGACGGCGGGTCCGCAATCTCAGCTTCGCCCAAACTAGCAGCGACTGTAGCTCCAGCGGCCGCACCAGCAGCGTTCTCGGCGCGAGTTGAAGCCTGATCGGCATCAGATTTCCTTGCGCGGTCGCTCGCAATGGGCTGCTGTAGCCTTTTACGTGTGGCATACGCCAGCAAGCCCTCTGGTATTAAGCCAGAGCGGAAGAGGAAGCGGGAGACGCGGCCAAAGGACTCTGCGCGGATGAGCCCGGCGGGAGCGACGAGTACGAGGGTTCGGACGAGGTGCTGGAAGGCGGCTGCGAAATGAACGGCAATGCCACCGCCGAGAGAGTAGCCGATGAGGTGGAAGGCGTCGTTGCCGGTCCAGGGAAGCGGGCTGGAGGCGAGGACGAGGAGGATCTGGGAGATGTATAGACGAGCGTCGTGGGGGAGGTCAGCCACGCCATCGGAGAAGCCACGGCCGAAGAGGTCCTAGATTTCATCAGTGAACTGTTCTAAAATGATTGATTTGAATACTGAGAAGCGTACAAAGAGCATCACCCGGTAGCCACGCTCGACAAGACTGTTGGCAATGGGTCCGAGAGTAACGCACGGCGTGCTGATGCCATGGACTAGAAGGACTTTGTCGCCCGTTTCAGGGCCAAATTCGTAGACTCGAATAGTTCCATACTATCGGGGATGAAGGTCAGCGCCTCTGTTATCCGAGTTTCCGAGGTATCGTCTAATCAAGCTTCTGTCTTCTAAGCTTCAACGGCTCTCCTGTGGCCATGTCTACTTACTGGTGTATCAACGTCGCGAGCACCGGGGAACTGATCCGGCTGGTAGACGAGAGATCTACTATCCGCTGACGCTGGTGATGACGATGATTCTGGTTTAAACACACGCCCCGTCTTGAGAGGATTCGGTAGCGTCTTCGGACGAGCCGGCCACAGAGCAGCGCGAGCTAGGGCGATTGTCGTTATTGTTGCGATAGCGGTCGTAGCAGCTACTACGGCCGTGCTGTGGGCAGGAAGCGCCGGGGAGCCAGCTGCTATCGAGGCAAAAGCTGACATTGTTGGAAACTAACGAACGGGCGAAAGGTGAAGGTACAGAAAAGACGTTGTAGATCGAAACTCGAGGTGGTTATGCCGTGTTGTACGAGGGAGGAGGTGGTGTATTCTATCGCTCAGCCAGATTGTCTCAGATGATTGCTCAAGAGTGAGACGAGGCCGCGCATTCGCTCGACAGCCTACCTTGAGAACCACTGTGTTCCGTAGCGAATCAGGCAATCCAAAATGCAAGCTCGTATATCATTGAATTCAAAGTGAGACGTGAAAGAAAGGGAGCAAACAGAAACAGAAACAGGCAACATGAGGCGTTAGGTATGCTAAAGGTGTAGCGTCAGCATCCGAACTTGCGAGTTGCAGGCACCAGAGAAGAATAACGTCACGGCCAGCCATTGCACCGCGCATTGTTATTTCCAAGCCAATCAGCATCTGGAAGAGCCCTGTGCCTCGTTAGTGCCCGCCCTGGGTCGGGACGAAGTTGTAGCGGTTTCGGTGGCGACAAGACGCTGATGTTTCCCCTGAAAGTTCGCTGCAGGATCCCTGCCCACTCCCCTAACCCACGTGGGGCTGCATCTGCACGTCGGACGATTTAAGCGACCAGTGACCGAGGCATCTGAACATCGCGAGAGAGGCATCTTGTAGCCGTGAAACCGCACTTTCAAGGCGTTGTGATGCATTTATTCAGTGTCAATTCTTATTATCTGCAGAAATGCAAAGGGGGTATATTTTCGTGCCAATGCGAGCCGCTTTCTCAGTAGCATCATAAAACAGGTCACTTCAGCACCTTGTGTCCACCGCCAGCATCCTCCTCCTTCTCAACCTAGGCCAACAGCCCAGGCGGCATTCCCAAGCTGTTGAATCGTATCACATAACTTCTCGACAATGGGTGGTAGTCCCTCCTGGCCGTTTGCAAAGTTGGCCTTGAGTATCTCTCGCGCCACTTCCATACATGCTCTGGGGTCCTCCACCGAGGCCTCTCTCGTACCCTCGCGCGTCGTGGGACCACAGACAACCGCCCTCCCTTGTCCTGATCCGATGAGCTTCTGGGGAGGCAGCGCATCTGATCCGTCTAGGTAAAACGTTTCGAAGTGCGGCGCCATGCTTTGTCGCCGGCTAGCGCGAGCGACGACCCCGTATGTCCAGAGCGCGAGGGCGGCGTGATGCACCGCGACGGCATAGAAATTGCGGAGGTGGCTGGCAGGAAACAGCTTAGCATATCGCAAGACCTGTCCAGCGCACCAGATAGCTGATCGAGAATCGGGACTCAGAACCCACTGCTGCAGAACTAAGTATATCTGGCGCGCCCGGTCATCCCCTTCCTTTCCTACAAAGAGTTGTAAGTCATCAAACGACACGTATAGATTCATCATGACAAGGTAGAAGATGGCACGTTCTGGCGCCAGAATCTCCTGCCACCCCATCGTCACAAACTCAAAAGCCTTGAGTTCTTGAACAAGCTGACGATGTCGAGTGCCCAGTAGCGCATCCATCCCTCCAGCTCCACTGGCTGTATATGACCGCCAGCGATGTATGGACCCCATGTGCCGATATTCAAGAATCGTAGACCAGAAGGCGTGAAGATAGACGGATACGGCTAACTGCACATCGATTCGGCGGCGGTTAGAAGCGAGGAGATGGATGTCGTGGATTAGGTCGCCGACCGAGGGGGCTCTCTTGGTGTAGCCAGCCTCCTTCTCAAGATATATCCGTTTCCATTCAACGGCAGTCGTAGCCGACCACGCTTCGCGAGCGATTGGTACCGGCAGGGTCAGCTCAGCGTAGGACATGCCTACGTTCAATAGCGTAGTCATTGAAAGTTGCGATTCGCGAACATAGCAGTGGAGTATGAGGCTGATCTGAGAGTTAGTATCGACTCGCTGGCGTGATCAAGGGAATATATCCATACCGTTTCCACTGCTCTTTTTCGACCCATGCCTTCCACTTTTTGTCCAAGACAGCCCCTTCATCAGCGGTACTCACGTTGATTGTAGGATACGATGATCGTTGAAGGTGGCCGCGGTAGCGAATCATCTATAGGGGATAAGCATAGAACCAACGATCACCACAAATCTCGTAAAGGATTTACCGTAACAGGAATATTGAGATGGCACTCGGCTATCTCTGTCTTGCGCCGGTTGCCACACCACAGACCTACGTCCTGCTCTAGGATCAGAGCTTGGACGAGACCCAGATTTTGAATCACCGTGTTGTTGGCATCAAACTGCATCGGTTAGCAAATTCTAACAGGCCGCCCCTTGGCAAGTCAGGCAATGTTTGACGCACTCGTGTCGGCATAGCCAGCCCTGTGTTTTGTTAGTAGGCCGGTCATAGTAGCGAAGGAACGTTCCACTCACGAACAGCTTCTTGCAGCGCCAAACCAAACTTGCGCAGCGTTGGAAAGGAGGCCAGAAGCGTTCCGTTGGCGGCGGCTGCAGCGATCCAGACTTCCCACTGATCGCTCAGCTTAAAAGTCGGAAAATGTATCCAGCCCGTCACTGAGCAAGCGTGTGCATTAAGGTAGATGTGCACTAGCGTGTCCATGACATCAGCAGATGGGAAGGACGAAGCAATTCGATACGATACTGAACGGTCTTGAGAGGTATTCAGAACCATGGCCAGCACCTGGTCGCGCGCCGACGGTTCCACCTTGTCGTTAATCACTCTCCCCATGCGCCTTCTTGTCTCCTGGATGCGCTTGTTGGTGGCGTCGATTTGGGAGACTGGCATATTCCCCTGCTCTTGGTAAATACTATCGCTCGCCTTAGGATCCCACCGCCATGGTGACTCGGCCCAGACCTTGACCGCATTCTGTCGCATTCGAGCCATGTCGATGGATTGATCAGCCTCAGGAGTTTGTTGCTGAATTGGACCTGCAGTAAGCATCCCGTCGCTATTCCAATGGTCCAGGAAGCCAAAGTCCGCCTCGGATAGTTCCACATTGCCGTCGTCGCAAAAGTCCGTGACAACTAGACCCTGCGCATCAGCTGGCCTAGTCGTCGATTCGAGGTGTTGTTCGAACAGTATATCCCGGAGGAAGTCGGAAAAGGGGAAATTATCCATGTCTATCGAGGATGGGAGTGCATGGTAACTGCGAGGTTGCTGGCCCTGTGTGTGTGCTGATCGGAGTTAGCATCATCTGCATCGTAGCGATACTCCCTTGGGTTTGCTTTTGGGCAAACTCACCTGGGTTGGCACGTAAATCTGGAGTCCATGCATGCTCGGGGCCGAATTTCGAAGGCATAGGCTCTGTTGAATTCACCGAACCGATCGATGCTGTATCGCCTAGTGCGGGCGAATCCGGCTGCGGACTGTATGCAGCTGAAGAGCACGATTCAACACGACCATCTGGTGACGCAGATGCGCCGGAATGCGCATCGGCCGATAATTGCATAAGATACATGGCAGCAGCCGAACCTGTTCCCGACGGCTCGCAGGCCAGTCCGCGACGAACACAACGCTGGCAGGGTTTGTGCTCCTGGCACTTGACACGAGCGGCGGCGCATGCTTTACAGGCGTGGGCGACACGGGTAGTTCCAGCGGACGTGGCCGTGCGGCGGCGCTTCTTGGAGTCGTCGTTCTCGTGGTTTGCTTCATGTCGCTTCTTCAGGTCAGCGCGAGCAAAAGTCTTGCCACAGACCGAACACGCAAACCGACGTCCAAGAGTATGTGTTTGGACATGACGCTGAAGGTGCTCAGGTCGCGAATACCGCCGGCCACAATCGCCGCAGGCATACAGCGACGAACTGGCGTGAGCATTTCCCGTCGGCGGCAAGTGGACCGACGTTGGCTGAGATTGGGGCAGTGAAGCCTGCGATGGCGGAGGAGGAAGGGTCGCGGCAGGAGTGTTAGTCGTCGTCGCCGGGGCCGTCGCACTCCAGATGGAATTTGTTGCTGCGGGCGCCTGCGACAGCGACCTTTCATTCGATGGCGCTGCGTACAACTGAGGCGGCTCCGAAACGTTGGAAGGTCTAGGGTTTACCTCGTAATATGTAGAGTATGGTTGAGGATGTGTTCGCGGTTGATGATGCTGCGAGACAGGCAAGGCGGCGTCAGGGTCGACTCCGGGTTGCGGAGAGAGGATGTGGGGAAGCGGGATACCCGCCATGGTGTGTTACTCGGTTCAAGACCGGACGAGATTGCTAGAAGCTGGTTCCATGAGAGCGACACGAGGATGAACGAGAGCTCAATGGTACGAAAAAGGACGCTGTCGTTTGGTAGAGTGACGGACCGTAACTGCTGCCAGGGGTTTCTTTTTTGGGTGGGTAAGAAGAGGTTGATCGTCGACGATCTTTGCGAAGAGCAGGTGCGGGAACGGGAACGATGCGAGATTGTTTTATCTATTAAGCTACCACATAGGGCGGCGGTAGGATTTGACCAGCGCGGAAAGAACAGCGCTTCAACGTTTCATTGGCAAGCTAGACGCGCAAGTGTCGAGACACCGCCGGCTTCTCTCCTCGTATAAACCACAGCTTGCTTGAGCAAACCGATGCGTATGAAGAAATTACCTGCTCTCCGTTTCAGATGCTAAGGCTGTGCTGCCTCGACGCGATCCCATGGCTCGAGAACTTCCAAAAGAGGGTGCGACGTCCGATGTCGTCGTCAGCCACTCCGTACTTCGTACACGAGTACGCATGTGCGTAGGCTGCTTGCGTACGTGCTATCTACAGTATCTGTCTAGTCTACTTACAGTAGACTGCTACTATCGTAAGCCTCGAAGTAACCTGACGTACAGTAGCTCCGAGATCACAAGGGACCCTAGCGGGGCATTTGCGAAATTCCAGCCCACGCTTCGACGGCGAGACCTCGACGCTCGACGCTCGACGCTCGAAATTGAAATGCCAATGGGTGCGAGGCATCTAACCTTAAGCCCTTCCCAAGCCTGATGAGCCCAAGAGAGTTCCTGCCCAGACGCCTACTTGAGCACCCAGCCCAGATCCGTTGTTATATCTACTAATAAAGATATGCATGGCGTAGCAAGACCAACTTCTGACCCTCTGCGGCGGGGGAGGATTCCCTCACATCAGCAATCTCCAAAATCGCCTATACATTACGAATGGCGAACGACATACCAGATTGCTTGTGCTCTTGTTGGGTTTGTTCTTGTCCTCATCTTCTTCACTCTGCCAGAAACCTCGTTCAGTCGCCTAGATCGGGGCACTGCAATCATTGAAGGGCTGGAGAAGCCGACAACCATAGAAAGCTGTCCTGTGCAACCGCTGAAGATCCCGCAAAGGTATAGTTATTGGCACACACTTAGGGTATGGAACGGTACTCTCACGGTTGAGAGTTTCCCGAGGATGTTCTTGCGGCCTCTGGTTCTTATTATCCTGCCACCAGTGCTTTGGGCGGCTTTAGTCCAGTCAGTCACTGTCGGGTTCTTAGTGGCAGTGGTCTCGGCTGTTGGTGACGATTATGTCGCAGCATATGGCTTTGAAACGTATCAGGTCGGGTTATGTTTTATCTCCGCCATCATCGGATCCTTGCTGGGCATACCTGCTGGCGGACTTCTTGGGGATATGTTTGCGGATTCCTTGACGAAGCGGAATGGCGGCGTCCGAGAACCCGAGATGCGATTGCCCGTCATCACCCTTTCGTTGATTTCAACACCTCTGGCTCTTGTCCTTTATGGAATTGGGATTGAGAAGCGACTTCATTGGATCGTTCCGACTATCGGATTAGGCCTCTGTGAGATATATCAGCCGTCCATGCCGGTAGCCATCTAGTGTCCTGAACTTCTCGGTCACCCAGGCGATGAATATTTCCGTCGTATATGTCATCGATGCATACCGTCCAGTAGCAGCTGAAGTCACTCTGTCGGTCATGGGATTCAAAGGTAAGTCATTCGAGCTCGATCGCAGTACAGGAACTGACAGACGTGCCGAATAGCGCTGTTTGGGTTCTTGTTATCCTTCTATACGAATCCTTGGATTGCCGAGTCTGGCTATCAGAACGCTTTTGGAGCCATGGCCGGGATTGCTGCAGCCGTGATGCTGCTTTGGCTCCCTCTTTATATCTGGGGGAAGAGGATTAGATGCATAACTTGGTCTTGGGCTCTTGTCTCATATGCGCATTGGAACGTCGACCGAGAAGTTGGGGAATGATATGACCGATTCACTGTCGAGGCACTGCTTGCTATTAGCAGCCTACAAAAGTAGCAAGATAGACTACTGGAAATCTGCGCTAGCACATGTTTCAGGAGAAGATGTTTCAAGGCTGGGGTTCCAAGGTTGGGATAGAAACAGTTCCAGTCGTGCGTGCGAGCAAAGAATTGATCCTCTCGTAGCACGAATGAGAGTGGAAGCGATTCGGTTGTTAGCTGTGTCAGGTGTCGGCCCCGCCGACAGCAGCGGCTCCTTAGCGCAGCCTACAGTGGACACCGCTGGTCTTCTACGGCTACAGTACAGTAGCAGTACTGTAACTTGTCATTTGATCAGGCGTCCAGCCGCACCCGGGGTGTCGCCAAGGTGATCGCGTGCGGGTTGGGCTCCTGCTTCCAACTACCTTACCTCGTGATTGCATGACATTGCGTCTTGCCTACTCCAGACCTTATTAGCTACTTACTATCTTCTTGACCTGACCTATCATTCTCTGCAAACTTTTTGACATCTTCATAACCGCCCCTTGATATACCTCGTCCTCGCAGTAAAGTGGTAAACCCTACTGCACACAGAAGCTTATCAGGGTACCCATCCATCACCTTGCCCCTTCCCATGACCGAAGTAGACCGGCTGCTGACTTATCGCATCTCAGGTTCCAGTGCGAGGATCAAGGTCATCAGTCAACATCGCTGCGAGCTCCCACCAGCATAGAAACTGCATCGATACCCCCAGAAACCAACCCGACAAGTCGATAGTCAAGCCAGAACTTATGCTGCCCTGAACACACGCTGCACCACTCGCTCTTGATCGATTGCGTTCGGTGCGACGTCATGGCAACCCCCACAAGCTCTTCGAGACCTTCCAGCGGACATGATCTGGGCGGTTACGACAGCAGGGACGACACCTCTTCTGGGCCTGTTCTTGATAGTGTTGATCTCAGCCGCTTGACTGTGGACGAGCCTGTGCAGTGTGCTTGGCGAACCGATCGATATGGCCATGGAGAATGTTCACGATACATCGACTGTCCATCGCATACTTACGAGCGCCATTTTGACGTCGCCTCTTCTGAGTCGCGTGACGAAGACCTCGGGAACTCAGAGGGCTCTCACACTAACGAACTAGAGGATGACAACGGCGTCTCCCTAGTGCAATCGCCGGACGACTTGCGCAATAATGAAGACGATGATGACCATTCCTACGAGCCTGTTTATTCCTTGTCTGACTTTCTTGGTCTAGCCCCATCGGCACATACTACAGAAACCCCTGAGGTATTACAGAGGGCACCTGACATGATACCTTCACGAGAAGCTGGAGACGAAACATCATCGGCTCGGAACCATGCCGCGGTGACCGAAGCAGTCCTCGATTCCCACAACCGAGTGAGCCGTATGCCTCAGTATGTCAACAGCTCGGTAGACTTGACCGCAAGTGACCCACCAACAGACATGGAGAACCGACGTGTTTCGACAGTTCCGTCCGAATCTCAGCGGACGTGGACGCCCCTCTCCCGTGAGAGAATGGATGCACCTCTGCCGTCACCCCACGCTCACCGACTCTCAGGAGATGGGTTGCCACCCGTGCCTCGACCAACGACCGGTGGTAGCAGTACGGTCGACTTTCAGGCGCCTAGGTGGCAGCCGGATGCCGAAGTCACGTATTGCCCCATTTGTCATACGCAATTTAATATTTTCGTACGAAAACACCACTGCAGGAAATGTGGAAGAGTTGTTTGCAACTCATGTTCGCCGCACAGAATTATCATTCCGCATCCTTATATCGTACGGCCGCCAGGGACAGAAGTAACAGCGCCGCATCCGCAGCTCATGGGCAGCATTGGCTCGAGGTTCTTCGATACAAGTGGCATGTCGGGCGGTGAGCGTGTAAGGTTGTGCAATCCCTGCGTGCCTGACCCAAACACGGCGCCTCCGCAAAGTCCAAGGTCGCCAATCTCTCCGCCACCGCGTACTCCGCATCAACGAAGCCGGAGTAGCATAGGTAGTGTTTCCGGCGAGCGTGTACCGGCATCAAATCGTCATGGGATGGTTTTTGGTCAGGCAAATAGGCTCGACCCGTATCCAAATCTATATTCGAGGACTAGGAGTATTACCATGGTACGTCCTGTGTTCCCCTCCTTATCTCTAATTCCCTACCAAAATTAACGATGAGACAAGATCCAACCACCTCCTGGCTCGGGCGTTCATGAGAGAACGCCGCGCCGTCACAACGCTGGCACCGGTGGCCACTCAAGTGCCTGGATGCTTTCAGGAACAGCACAGGGGGCATCCTCTTCGTCGTTTCCTATCAGGCATAGTTCTCTAGCAGGACCTTCATCCTCGCCTCGTCAGCGTGCACTGCCGCCAACTCCCCAGATCGCCGAGGAGGACGAGTGTCCTGTTTGTCACCTCGAGTTACCATCTCGTACACTGCCAAATTTTGAGCAGCTGCGAGAAACACACATTAATACTTGCATTCAGTCGTATAGTCAATATGGCCCGCGACGTTGCGGGAACGATGGCGCCCCGGCCCCAGCTCCAGTCCCGCCTCGGCGAACGGGCATATATGCATATGTCGCCACGGAGAAGGACTGCGTGGACAGCGCAGAGTGCAGCATATGTCTCGAAGAATTCGAGGCAGGGGCCCCAATGGGCCGTTTGGAGTGTTTTTGCCGATTTCACCGATCATGCATACAAGACTGGTTTCGCCTCCATCCTGGACAATGCCCCGTGCACCAGCATGATGGACTTGGTTTTTAGGCGTTAGGAAAGCATCTTTTGAGGTGAGTTTGAGATCGTCGGTTAGCGCCCCGCGTTGCATTTTTGAATGGAGTAAGGTTCTTTCAGGGAGCATGCGTTTGATTTTATCGAGGTGTCGAACGATAGTCACCGAGTCAGAATGAGCGGCAAGGATCGCTAGACACAATCATTTAGATGTTAGCAGAAGGGCTCCTTTAAGGATAGCAGCGATACCATTCCGCAAAGCGAATCAACTCAATTAATTGTTTGATCACCGCCGGCAGTTGTGGCTTGCATCTTAAGCATGTTGTCATTCTGCGTTTCGGAGGCTCGTACATCCTGGCCTAGCTTGACGATGGCAGAGGTGACATGATCAGCATTGCAGATCGGATCACAATCAGCGTAAGGCTCCACGTCGAGGCTACCAAGCTGGATTGGATCGCTGACTGTTGCGCGTTCGAGGCGGGCTGTATGATACTTGAGGGACTCTCATATTTATCTCCAACGCAGTAACACCGATCGACCACCGGTGACGAAGAACGACAGGCAATGAGGCAACGAGAGATATCATGATGAGCGTTCGTTACCCTGCTGTGGCTTTGGGGACTTTCCCTGCCTAGTTTGGGTTGTGTTTTAGTAGAGTACGGCGGTGGTGGGGCCTCCAAGTTTTAAACTCGGCGATGGGGGTGGGAGCTTGGAGACGCGTGAGGATCTGCTTCATGAAAGGCGACTCCTGCGAGGGTGAGGTTAATTACAGCAGGTACTCAGGGGTTGTTTTTGCCAAGTTGATATGGAGTGGACGGGCTGGACTCCCCGAGTAGTTACGACTTCTTGCAGATTAGACCCATGATTTAATTCTGATTTCATGGCAGCTGAAGACCAGTTGAGCTTGAAGCTTCGAGCTTGGGAACTTTGGGGGTGGTGAGAAGTGGTGCGAAGGCGCGTTTTATTGGATCGAGACCTTGTCACGGAAGTATTTTGGAGGTGGTGGGTACTGGCATAGCCAACCAGTGCGCGTGATAAATTGCTACAGTAGCTATCGGTCGGCTACTGGTTGATGAGGTTGATGAGTGGCACGATTGTCCCAAGGGGGGGGGGGAGAAGAGATTGATTTGATTTGAGCAACGCATGTATTAATTAGTACTGTAACCTTCCAGTCGAGACGAAGAGAGAGGCTACACATGATTGTTATGCTGCCTCGGCGAATAAAGAACGAACAGGTTTTATACAGACCTTGAACAATCGTAGATTGCCCAATATGAGGATTATGAGGATTATGAGGTAACATGAGGTGTCGCTTCACGCATGACTGTGAGACGTTTCGTGTAACGCCTACAAAGTTGGTCTTGATTGACTCTTCCAAGCCCTTCCACTCAATCTTACAATGCAAAGCAAAAAATGAACTAATCTCTTTTGTTGCTGTCGGAACAACGAATCGAGAGCTAAGCTTGGGAGGCAGCCCGGCCGCGGCTGACTGATCAACTTCGAAAGTCGAAGGGAGAGTACAGTACTCCGTAATAAGGGCTTTTTTTGCGAGAGGCCTGAAGGCCCAGAGAGCTGGATAGCCCGGCCGTGGGAAGAGGACGATCCGGGCGTTCCACAACTCGCAATTCCCAACCTCTAGCACACGCGGCTGCGGCACATAACCAGACCGGCCCACCAAGGCCGCAACCCCGGTTCGTTACGTCGATAACCATGCATAAACTAAGTTAGATAGGCCAAGGCCCTGCGGTGACTTACAGAGAAAGGGAATGGCGAGAGAGCGAACCCCGGCCGAGCTGAGATAACTGGGGCTGCTGGCATTGATGTAAGGTGACGTCTCCAGTACGGTCCAGACTGGTGGAATCAACCACGAGAAGCTTTAGTACTACTTTTGCGGGTCTCGTCTTCGAATGGGAATTAAACAACTGCTGAGCTTGTCTAGCACAGCACAGCACAGCCACGTACCGCAACAGCTCGCTCAGCCGAAGCAAAGCAAGTAACAAGGCCGGATAACAATGAAAAGGTGGGGTCGAAGCTGTTTCACGGCCTCTGTACACATACGTACCAGGAATCCCTTGATTTCGGATATGCCCTCGCTGTCGCTGGCTGGCTGTATCATGATGCTAGGGCCTCTTCAAGCTCTTCATGATCGTGCTTTTTGAAAACAGGGACACACCCGTCCCTGAATCACCATTGAACGATTCTTGTTAGTCCAAGTAGTGTACTGTAGCTTGCGCCGCAATCGAATTGAGACGTGATAAAACCGGGTTCCTGCCGCACCTTGATTGCCCCGTCCGCACTTTCCCCCACTCCACCTTTAATTCGCAAGTGCCTCTCGGTGGGTGGCTTGTGCTCCTCCTAGCCACAGCTCCATCGTTACCCGACCGAGGGTGCTATGTGTTGTTGGTAACATTAATATTGCATCTTCCCTCCTCTCGCCTCGTTTTCCTTTCCTTCTTCCCTCCCCCCCTCTACTCCATTCCTCCTCTTCTCTTTGTTCCGTTCTTTTTGCTCATAGTCGCTTGGGTTCTCCATTGCGGGATTGCATCGCCATTCTCTCGGTTGGAGTCGCCCTGACGCGCGCGCCCCCCCCAAAAGCGATAGCTCAGCGTATCACCACGAGTATTGCGCCTTCGTGCGCCTTGGGTGTATCGCTAGAACGGAGTAGAATCGAATTCAATCATCACTTGCTATCACCCTATTGATATTTTCGCCTGTTTCGCCAATCTTTCGCAATGGCAACGACCAGAGAAGCCAATGAGCTGAAGCAGCAGGGAGCTCTGGAGGCCGCCGCCGATCCCCAGAGTAACGTCACCGCAGACGACGCCCAGAAGGAGATCATCGCACAATCCAAGCATGCAGGCATCACTGCTTTCACCTTTGACCCAGATGCACCACCAGAGCAGAAGCGAGCTCAGGCTAATGCTGTGCGCCTCCTTTCATTGTCGCGACACGCTCTTGTTCTTCGCTGACTTTAGTCTTACAATAGGCGATCCCGACCGAGCTTCAGCAAAGCAGGCGCCCCAAAGGCTCTGCCATTATCAGCGACCTTGACGACGGCGCAGGCCCCGACGAAGATCTACCAGAGGCGAGCAAATCGGGTGTTCTCGATGTTGCTCGCGACGAAAATGGAAAGCCCCTAGCTGATGGTGAGGATCCGGGTGCAGAGGAGCCCCCTTACTCACGTACAGGCTGGGCTCCTAGATTTGGAGGTCTAAAAGATGACACGCTGGAACAAGAAAGTCTGCTTGATCATGCCACCTGGCTCGAGGGCCAGCTGCCTGATACCCTATATGGAGGTAAGCTTAAATTCGGCATGACTGTCCTAAAACGGGCTGTTTTCTGACAATTGACCCCAGATTGGTACCACAACACGGGCATCATCATTTTTGCCTGTCTCATGTCATGGGTTGTCGCCGTCTTGGGCGGCGGTCTGGCTTGGGTAACCATCATCATGGCAATCTGCTCAACCTACTATCGTACTTCTATACGCCGAGTGCGACGGAATTTCCGCGACGACATTAACCGCGAAATGTCGCTCAAGAAGCTTGAGAGCGACAACGAATCTTTAGAATGGATCAACTCGTTTCTGATCAAGTTCTGGCCAATTTATCAACCCGTTCTAGCTCAGACCATCATCAACACCGTTGACCAGGTTCTGAGCGCGTCCACCCCGGGATTCCTGGATAGTCTGAAGCTCAAGACGTTCACCCTGGGCACCAAGCCTCCCCGCATGGAGCACGTCAAGACATACCCTAAGACTGAAGACGATATCGTCATGATGGACTGGAAGTTCAGCTTCACCCCAAATGATACACTCGACATGACCGCTCGCCAAATCAAGAACAAGATCAACCCCAAGGTTGTCCTCGAGATCCGCATTGGAAAGGCCATGATCAGCAAAGGTCTCGACGTCATTGTTGAAGACTTTGCCTTCTCCGGTATCATGCGTCTGAAGATGAAGCTGCAGATTCCATTTCCTCATATCGATCGTGTAGAGATGTGCTTCCTCGAGCGACCAGAGATCGACTACGTTTGCAAGCCACTTGGTGGTGAGAGTTTTGGTTTCGATATCAACTTCATTCCTGGTCTCGAGTCCTTCATTCAGGAGCAAATCCACGGCAACCTGGCCCCTATGATGTATGCGCCCAATGTTTTCCCCATTGAAGTCGCCAAGATGCTTGCTGGCTCTCCAGTTGACCAGGCTATTGGCGTCGTGGCCATAACACTTCACGGTGCCCAAGGGCTCAAGAATACTGACAATTTCGCCGGAACCGTCGACCCCTTTGCCTCTATTTCGCTTAATAGGCGCCAAGAACTTGCCAGGACCAAGACCATCCCGGACAATTCGAACCCCAAATGGAACGAGACTCATTACATCATCGTCACATCCTTCAATGATTCTCTTGATATTCAAGTTGTTGACTATAACGGCATCCGTAAATCCAAGGAGCTCGGTGTTGCTTCTTTTGCACTCGAGAATCTGGAGGAGATCAACGTATACGAAAACGAGCGACTTGAGGTCATCTCCGGCGGCAAGCCTCGCGGTGTCGTCACCGCCGACTTGCGCTTTTTCCCTGTCCTCGAGCCGGCCAAGAATGCTGAAGGCAAGGAGGAGCCCCCGCCTGAGTCCAACCAGGGTATTCTTCGATTCACGATTGAGCAGGCCAAGGATCTGGATGGAACCAAGAGTCTTGTCGGTATGCTCAACCCCTACGCCGTCATGTTTCTCAACGGTAAGGAGGTGCACCAAACCAAGAAGCTCAAGCGTACCAATAACCCAATTTGGGACAACGGCTCCAAAGAGATTCTCATCACAGACCGCAAGAAGGCAAAGCTTGGCGTCACTATCAAGGACGACCGCGATCTTGCTGGTGACCAGACTCTCGGAAAATACCAGATCAGTCTGGATGAAATGCTTGAATGCATGGAACAAGGCAAGGAATGGTACAATCTCGCAGGTGCTTCGTCTGGACGTGTCAAGATGATGGCCACCTGGAAGCCAGTGGCCATCTCTGGAGTTTCTAGTACCGGCGGCTATGTCACGCCCATTGGTGTTATGCGATTCCACTTCAAGAAGGCCACTGACCTCCGCAACTTTGAGGCTATCGGCAAATCAGACCCATACACAAGGGTCCTCTTGTCGGGTATTGAGAAGGCACGCACTGTCACTTTCCGTAACGATCTCAACCCTGAGTGGGATGAGGTACTCTACATTCCGATCCACTCGCCTAGGGACCGACTTACTTTGGAGGTGATGGATACCGAAAAGGTAGGCAAGGACAGGTCTCTAGGGAGTATCGATATCTTCGCCGGCGACTACGTGGAAAAAGATGACGACGGTGAATATCTTGTCAACGACAAAAAGATTCTTCGAGAGGACGGGCTTAAGGTCCACGGTAAGGGAATAGCCAAGGGAACTTTGGTCTATACAGCCGCCTTCTATCCCTGCCTTAACGTCGCCGACCCTGAAGAAGAGGAGGAGGAAGAGAAAGAGAAGGCGAAGGAAACTGAGGTGAATGGAGAATCTGTGAATGGTATTGAGGGAGGCGAGGGTCGGGCTCGCTCTGATTCCTTACGGAAGGGGTTGGAGGCTGGCAAGTTCAGCTCAAGCTTGAGCACTTCCAAGGAACTCGAGCCGACGACGCCCACATCTGCTGGGCGGCCATCTACAAGTGATCGGCCATCGTCAGAAGCACCCAAGGGCCCTCGTAAAATTCGGCTCAGTCCCCAGGAGCTTCTCAACCACGAAAGCGGTTTGCTCATCTTCCGACTTTTGGAGGCAGAGATGCCCGAGAGTCAAAGCCATCTGGAAGTATTCGTGGATGACATGGCTTATCCCTCGTACGTGTCATCAACCTCTCAAACAAGGTCTCACAAATTCGAGGAGATTGGCGATTGCTTTATTCGTGAGCTTGACTTCTCGCGCCTTACTCTCAAAGCTCGGAAGAAGGGAGACGACAAAGATGACACGCTGGCTTCACTGTCCGGCAACACCTTGGAAACTCTCAAGCAGTGCCTGGTAAGTAACGTTAGCAACGGTCATGGGACGGAAGTAAAGGGGTATAAAAACAAGGTGCTAACACTGGTGCAGAACAACCCCACGACCTTGAGACTCAAGGGCGAGGACGGCCGACCTGCCTCGGTCAAGGTGAGCTTGAAGTACATCCCTGTCAGGATGCAACTCGACCCTAGCGAGAGCATTAACAACATGGGCAACCTCCGTGTCGATGTCCTCGACGCAACGGAGCTGCCATCAGCAGATCGAAACGGCAAAAGCGATCCTTACTGCAAGTTCGAGCTCAACGGTCAAGAAATCTACAAGACCAAAGTGCAGAAGAAGACACTGCAGCCCGTGTGGAATGAGTTCTTCGAGGTTCCTGTACCGTCAAGGACTGGCGCAAGTTTCAAAGTTACCGTCTGGGATTACGACTTTGCCGATAAGCCGGACATCTTGGGCGGTGCCGATATCAATCTTGAATCATTAGATCCGTTCAAGCCATCCGAGACAAGATATCTCTTGGACGGTAAATCAGGAAGTATCCGCATCCGTCTCTTGTTCCGACCAGACTATGTCACTCGTCAACGACAGGGTACGTCGACCTTTGCTGGTACGTTTGGGCCTAGCCGCATTGTTACTGGCGTGGCGGGTGCTCCCATCAAGGGCGGCGTGGCAGTTGCTGGTGCCGTCGGTCATGGAGTTGGCAGAGGCGCCTCATTCTTACGGCGTGGCCTGTTCAATAAGAAGGAGAATAGCGACATTGTCGAGGAAGAGCCCGTGCCGGAAGTGGTGGAGCGACCAGCAACACCTCCCAACAACATGAGCAAGATGACTTCTAATGGTGCTGCCCTGCATTCAGCGGTGGTTGAGGATGGAGATGCGATTGGGCCTCCTTCGACCAGCAACGGGCACGCAAGATCGAGAAGCATCGGGCAGGCGTCCGTCTACAGTACAGCTCCTGGCGGCGCTCCTGGAGGCAAGGCCACCTTCACCATCGTTGCAGCAAATGGATTTCCGCCATCTACAGATCTCTACATTCTAGTCACTCAGACGATGCCAAAGGAGAAGTTGGTTGGCAAGACCAAGCATCGCAAGTCAGGGACTGGCGAGTGGAATTTTGACGAAACCTTCACCTATACATGCTCGCCTGATGCGCAGTTCAAGATTGAAGCGAAGGGTGAGCATACCTTTGGCAGAGATGACGACCTTGGGGAGCACGTATACTTCGTCGATGAGACCAGCTCTGCGACTCCCAAAGAGCTCAGTGTGGGTAGCGGAATCGTCACGATCAAGAGCACCTTCCAGCCAGCGGGGTCCAGCCTGGCCCCCGACAGCCCCAAGGGACACGTGCGACGCAGTTTCATGAGCAAGCGGGAAACTCGAGCAGTCAGTAGGGAGGGCACTCCCAATTAATCCAGTTGATGGTGCGTCGTTTAGGTCTCATCCTCGGGCGCCGACGAGGGGGGTTTGTAGGATTTCATGAGCGTTCATTTTGCAAGGGATCTGGTGAGCTAAGAAGGCGCAGGGAGGATTGGTGATGACATGGGACGAAATATAAACGATGGTCATCACTAGGAGTTGGCAGTTTTCAATATCCTAAATTAGTCTTTGGAAGTCGTGAGGGTGGGTTTCCTAAAACTCCTTCTGTTTGCGATACTACTTTAGTACCTAGTAATGAGAGATGGAAGAATACCGTTTTAATTCACATGCAACCAACCAATGGCATATAAGCGTTTACTCGTCTCAATTTGACGGATCTCATACGTTTGACTTATAAGTTGACTTATCTAAGTCTGTCTTCGTCCTGAAGTGGTTGGATGATTGATTTATCGAGGCTTGCAAGGCCAACTGGAGCTTAGCCAAAGCGGGTCTGCGTAGATTGTTGCCTGAGGCACCCACTAGCGTCGCCAGCTGGCAGCCTTGCCGCCGCAATGGAGCTTGGCTTCAGTCCGTGACGCGCGAGATGGAAGCTGCCTGAGCTTGTGCTAGACGACTGCTTCCAGCGAAACCTCGACCTTGAAACGGCAAACACCCACGCAAATCCACAACTACCATCAACTTCATCTACCACGTGGGTGATCCTATACTCACGAGTCAGAGTGCACACTGCGGCGAGATTTAAATCGACTATTTTCAACCTTGCGGAGCTCCCGTCCATCCAGATCACTCGAGGCGTCCCAAGTTGTTATCGGAGAACGAAGCGATTGCAACACCTTCACTCATCTCCCTTCTTTGCCATCGACGCAGAGCCCACAATGGACTCCCTCGTAGCACGATACAGCCGGCCGGCTTTCGAGCAACAAGACTCCTTTGAGGAGCAGGATGAGCTGATGAACCCTTCTATCGACCTCAAATTCGCCATGCCTCCGATTGCCGATGTGCGTTGCCCCGGTCCCCCAGATTGCTTCGATCACCCCTAGCCTGGTCTCGCAGAGTTAGATATTCAAGATCTTTGAACTGGTTTGCTGACCTCTTCCAGGCCTCGGCATGGCTCCGAGCTGCTACCGACGACCGATCCAACCCCAACTGCCCCATCAAGATCGCCCACGGTACCACGACGCTCGCATTCCGCTTCAAGGGCGGTATCATTGTCGCCACCGATTCGCGCGCTACGGCTGGTAACTGGATTGCCTCTCAGACCGTCAAGAAGGTTATTGAGATTAACAGCGTTCTGCTGGGTACCATGGCCGGCGGCGCCGCCGATTGCCAGTACTGGCTCGCCTGGCTCGGTATGCAGTGCCGTCTGCACGAGCTCCGCCACAAGCGCCGCATCAGCGTCGCGGCTGCCAGCAAGATTCTCGCCAACCTAGTCTACAGTTACAAGGGCATGGGTCTCAGCATGGGTACCATGTGCGCGGGTGTCACCAAGGAGGAGGGTCCTGCGCTGTACTATGTCGACAGCGACGGCACTCGTCTTTCCGGTAACCTATTCTGTGTTGGTTCTGGTCAGACGTTTGCCTATGGTGTGCTGGATGCTGAGTACAACTATGATTTAAGCGATGAAGATGCTCTTGAGCTTGGCAAGCGGAGTATCTTGGCCGCTACCCACCGTGACGCCTACTCTGGTGGTTTCATCAACTTGTACCATGTCAAGGAGGAGGGCTGGGTCAAGCATGGCTTCAACGATACCAACCCTATCTTCTGGAAGACTAAGCTGGAGAAGGGCGAGTTCAGTAACGTGACGAGTGAGTTGGTGTAAATAATTTATAACGAGAAACAATCAGGGAATGGGACGGGCAGAATAGATTTTCACCAGGCATAGGCCAGAAAGAAATGGGAAGTGACTGGATCCCGTCGTGTCAGCTTCCATTGTTGGCTGAATCCAGAGAGCCCAATCTCGCATGAAAGGGTCGTATGTCCTGTACGATAAGGCTACATGTACGATACCTTCAGGTTTCCAGCGCCATCTATGTGTGCATCGCATGAAAATAACGCTACTAGTATACAAGATCGAAAAGGCACAGTTGCGATATGTGCTATTATACAGGCTGTTGAGGACAAGGGAGTTTCACGATGAATACGTCTCGACGTCCCTTCTCAGCCACCCATCAACACCCAATATCCCCTCTCCATGCCCCGGGTCCATGGGCCACCTCCCAATTCCTGCAATCGACAGTTCCGAAAGATAGCCTGCCTTGTACATTTCCATGCCCGTCCAGGCAATCATGGCAGCGTTGTCTGTACATAGTTCCACGGGCGGAGCCAGAACGCGCATGTGACCGAATCCACGTGCGTCGAGCGTGCGGCGTAGGACGTGCATGAGGAATCGGTTGCTGGCTACGCCACCGGCGACTACGAGCGTAGTTACGGAGCGCAGATGGGGAAGGTCTTCGAGGGCGAGGCAGAGACGGCCGGCGAGATGGGTGAAGGCGGCGAGCATGGTGTGTCGGGCCAAGGCGCGGCGTTCAGAAACAGGAATACCATCGGCTGCAGTGGAGGAAGCAAGAGTAGTTTCTGGGGTCGAGGATGAAGAGGAGGGGGTCCTTAGGCGTGCAACGAGGTTGTGAACATCTGTGTAGATGCTGCTAAATGAGAAAGCAAGCTTGCGGCTCTGGCGGAAAGGCAGAGGAATGGACCAGTCGTAACCAGTAGGAGCAGGACTCATCTCGGCGGATCGCGAGGCAGCTGGGGTGAATACGGCGTCGTAGGCTGCCGTCATGTCGGGAGTAGAGCCGTCCCTAGACCCGGGCTCGGTGTCCTTGGTTAGAGGAGGAAACGCAAAGGCCTCGAGAAGACGGCCGTACATGACAGTGTCGCTTGCGTCAAAGATGTCATCGGGTAGGATGTCGCGAGCTGTCTGGTCTAGGAGGTTGCCGATGGCAATATCGCCCGTTGTCGCGATGAGGGAGTGGTCCGTCAGACTCGCTGAGTGAACTAGTTGGGTATGACCACCTGACACGAGTAGCGAAAGAAAAGGAAACTCAGGTCCGGTACGTGAACTTGGTGTCTTCGTGGCCTCTTCCTCCGCATGTCCCCGAGTCTCTGTTGTTTTCACACTCGTCGCCTTGTTCTCGGTCTCCTCCTCGCCCATGCTCGTTCCCAGAGCTCTCACCAACCTTGGCGTCAGGGCATGCGCCTGCATGTGATGCACACCAACCAGCGGCACGCCCCAAGCAACAGCCAGTCCCTTGGCCATATCGAGCCCGATGCCCAAGTTGGAGCGCATCCCCGGCCCGCGCGTCACGGCCACGAAATCAGGCACGCGCTTGCGCACCCCGTCGGCGGCGTAGCAGAACCTGCCATCACCCTCGCTATCTCTAAGCCCCTCCTGAGATGTCGTATCGGGGCTAGGGTCGCCATCGCTGCGGTGTAGTGAAGAGTCGGCATCCGGAAGCGCAGCCAACGCCCGTCGAACCAGCGGTGCCAGGGCAGCGCTGTGACCTTTGACGGCGACAAGGGGGTGTATCCCCTTGAAAGTGCGATTGTCAGACGATATGCGCTCGTTGAATAGAAGTTCCGTCGACTGCGGGGTATGCCGCAGTACAGCGACTGCTGTGTCGTCGCATGATGTCTCGATAGCGAGGGTGACGAGGGGGCGACGGCCGGCGATGAGTTGATGGCGGTTTAGAGTAGGAGCGTGGGCGTGAGCGTTGCCGCATCGTGGGAGGATGGGGGCGAGACTGCATCGGAGAAGTGGGCGCATGAGCAGCGGCGTTGGAGGTTGGAGAGGAGAGGGGGGGAGAGGAGAGGGTGATTGAGAGGGTCGTGAAGAAGGGACGCGGTTTGATGTTGCCGATCTTGAATTTTCGGGGATGGCACGGGACGGCCCCACTTCCCGCCGTGGGCTAAGCCTAGGAGCCTTTATTTATCTATTTGGAGTAGAGAAACCGGCCATCACCAACATCCAGTAGTCTGTACAGGCCACAGATCTACACCCACACACTTCTACCGTCTACGAAGCAAAGCGGTAGCAAATACGCGCGATTGCCTAGCGCTATCGACATGTTTGTTCTGTCCTCGTTTTCCCATTGACAGCATCACACTCCCTCAATACGACAATACGTACGGGCCCCCGTTTGCGTGGCCCTCCCGTGCTGGCAGTCAACAGTGACAAGCTGGCGGCTTCCCTGTTTGCCAGATCACCACGGCTATTTAAGTAGCCGTGTGAACCTCCTAGCTGGTTTGGAATCATCGCCGCAACCTCCCAACTACACATATCATCAGCTGGCGCCTCGTCAACGGTTGAATTCCATCAAGAACAAGCATGAGACGCCTATCTTTATCCGAGTTGCAAGAACTCGTGGATACCAGCCAGTAATCGATCAACTTCCGCGCTACAGGATCCAGGACTAGACCGTTATCAGTCGGCCACCCTCTGCCCGAGCTGACAAGTGCCAACGGCTGTTGACCGGCCCCCCTCCCTGCTAGTGTCAGATCAATAAGTGCTGGGTGTGAACAAACAACCAACGGTTCTGCGCTTAGATGTTGAGGCAGCGTGCAAGCAGGTGGACTCTAATACATTCAGTCATCGCTGAACATTACCTCTCAGATCCCTACGACTACTTGAACGGGAGAGGTCCGACTCCTGTCAGCGCTATACGGTCATCTTCGCCAGTGGTACATGTCTGCAAGCTTACATGTCGACAAGAAGGGTTTCAGCATCCTTATCAAAGTCGGCGCTGGTATCACACAGACTCGGGGTCATCGATCGCATCCAGGAGGAGATTGGGGGGGGAAAGTGCAACCTAGACGATGGTCTGCTTCCGCTTATGCTACTAGAAAAGGATGGCTTCGGCATCAACAAGAAGCAGTGGTTCGATTTCAGCAAGGGCGAGCTGACCGAATTCTACAACATGCCATGCGGTGACTCTGCAGACAGCATCACCACCACGTACATTTCTCCCCAAGGAACTGTCCTGGCGAAGCCGACGAGGCGCAAGGCAACCGACCACAGCAATAACAACACCAACCCGTGCCAACGTGCATGCTTCATCCTCGACAGCAGCAACACGTCCAGGTCGAACAGTTCCAGCCAGATATGTGGCTCCAAGTCAGACCTCATTCAGAACGAATGTTCCAACCCCCGTTCGACCGCAGCAAGCTATTACTGCTTACGGTACAGGAAGGACCCCACTTCACTTGCTTCGGGAAAGCTCTAATGGCTGCTGTTCTTCTTCACCAGGAGCGACGAGCTATACTCAGGAATTGGCAAAATGGGACCTCAGTCGAGTCATTCCTTAGTAGTATCTACGATAACCTTGCCGCCGATAGATCAATCATAATAAGAGGAGTCGGCGTAACTGACACACCACCACACATCCTTACATTGGGGGCCTGTCGTAGCCTGAGCTTAATATTATCTTCATCCTCACATGATCTGTAGCGACCCAGATTTACAATAGTGCAATCGTGGTAGAGCTAGATGCTGAGCCTATTTTTGGTAATATGATCATTTTGAACCACCCTCTCGACAATGAAAACGTCCTCCCACATATCCATCCATGCTTGGTTCTGTAGTCCCCATGATGCATGGAGTTGCTTGGTTACATCCAATTCACCCACTGGCACTTACAGCCGCCAGTTCCCCCATCATATCCTCCCAATTCATCGTCACCACGCGACCGCCTGTTGATCCACGTTCCGCCAGCTCCAATATTGTTTGCCAGCAGTTTCGGCTTATCCATGTCCAGCTGCTGCCGGTCATTTATCGGCCAGGACCAGACAAACTTCTTCGTCGGGTCGCCGCCATGCGTATCCATCGTGATTGTCACTGGATACGGTAACGTACCAGGTCGAATAAGCTCTCTGGATCCGTCGATACTCTTCTGTCCTTCGGACGAGAGCAAAGAAGACGTGTTATCATTCAGCGTACGCGTCCAGAGTTGAACCAGAAGCCTCGTTTCGCTCCAAGTCGTGAGAAAGTCGGCTTCAGTCTCACGAGAGCCACCGTCCTTGTCTGTAGGGACATCAGAATCATCGGTCTCGTTGATGACAGTTACCGAATTTAGGTACACTGTCCGCTTAAAGTAGGTGTAAAATCCGTAATGCTCTGTCGGCAAGCCACGATCGTAGAGTCGCACAGGCTGCTGAACAGCCTTGGGTAGCAGAACTGCTGGTTTCGGAGTACCGTTCTCGTTTAGATCAGGGGATGGAAGTACATCTGTGACTTTGACGGTGGTATTTACTCTGTCGTCTCGTTTGCTTTGTTGCTTGACATTGCCGGCATGAATAGAGTCAACGATACTAATGTAGAACGGGGTTGCCTCGCCCGCCTTCTCAGCAGACTCGATCCCATCGGTGGTGTTTCCCAAGAACCACATCTCTTTAAAATCCGGTGCTGCTGGTTTGGGGTTAAACTGCATCGCCTGTCGTTTTTGGACATCCTGACTAGCACGCCATGCTACTCCAGCATGCCTGCGACGATGAGCTTTGGGAGGCTCGCCTTCTGGTATCTTCCAGTTCTTGGCAGTACTGTTATCCCACTGGGTGTGCAGAATGATGGTAGGCTGATCTGGTTCGTAAGGTTCAACGGATTCGTGTCTCTCCTTGGGAAGTGAGCAGCTCCACAGGGTGGAAGGTTCGGTGCAACCACTGTTCGAAACCGTGTTATCTGGACCGACAACCGTCAATATGCCGGTAGGCATAGGTGGAAAATCCGTGAGGTTTACCCAGATAGATGGAACCTCCTCGGGAGTGTGGTGCTTAGTGAGCACGATAGCCAGAGTAACTGCAAGGATAAAAAGCGCTATCCCGACGCCGAGAATAGCCAACCAGACTCGCCTTCTCTTGCGACCCTCGCGGCCAGACCGACCAAAACAACCCGTGCTCGGGATGCATCCTCTGCCCCTCCACCAGCCACCGACTCGGCGAGAAATCACCTCTTCCCTCTCGTGACGACGGCGTTGCCGTTCAATGCTGGTCACATTACCAACTTCGGCATGCGAATATTCTTGTGGCAAGGAGGTACCTAGCGGACGGGTGGGTAGCGCCATCTGAGTAAGAGGACTCTGGTCTCGGGGTGCGGGGGTAAGCGGAATGTCGCTCATCTGGGTAGCACCTTGCAAGGTCATGGCTTCTGAAAGACCTGGTGATACGGGGCCTGGTGACGGTGGCAACTGGTTGCAGAGGGGATGTCCTGGGGGGAAGACCGCCCTGTAACGGACTGGGGCGGTGTTTGCTCGCTTCTCTCGGGGAGAGTAAGGAGGTAGAATCTCAACAGCACCCGTTGAGGTGGGTGAAGATTCAATCACTGGTGCTTTCTCTTGAATCGGGGTAGATGAGGAGTCGGAATCGGAAGATCCTCTGATGAGGAGCGGCTTCGGCACCGCTGTTGATGAAGCCACAGTTCGAGGTGAAGGAGTTCGCCGAGGCGTAGGTGCTCGTACGATAGGTGTCTGGAACGACTTCGAAGATAACGTCGGGGTGAGATATTGAGGCTGAGTCGGCTTTGGCTCCGGACCTTTCCACCACTCGTCGTGTTGCCCGACAGTGGGTGAGTCCAGCCTCGTCTTTCGGGAAGAGAACGTGAGTCTCTTATCCAAGAATGGGGTGATGATATGATCCCACCAGCCGTGAGATCTTGAAGCTGCACTATCTGGTGTTGGCGCCACGGCAATTATTTGGGCGTTCTTTTGCGGGCTTGGAACACCGTCTTCTTCAAACAGGGTGCAGGGAGTGCCCGAGTCGTCGTCGTCCACTGCCTTGTTTCCTAGCTCAAGGCTCACCAATCTCTTATGTTGGGCCTGTTTGAAGTTGGCCGGTACAACTGGAACTGGGGGTATGTTACTGCTAGGCCCAGCGCCAAAAGTTGGCATCTGCGAGTAAATGCTAGATGTGTATCGGGAGCTGGTAAATGAAGACGCGGTATCTGGGGTATCGGGAGACCAAACAGACTTCTGCTGAACTGGGATGGGGGAGGAGTGTGACGGCTGAGGAGGAGAAAGGGGGGAAGAAGAGGATAAAGGGTTGGTGGGAATCTGAAGCCGTTGCTGGATGCCTAGAGGTATCTCGAACTTGGAGCTTGTTGTAGTTTGGGGGGTTTCTTCCCGATCAGTCGTTTCGCCAGAAGGCAACGCAATGCCAATAATAATCGGGCGGTCTTCAGGTGAAAGCTCCTGGTCAGTGGAGCGACTTGGTTGATGGGGCGATGCCGCTGTAGGAGTCGGCGTATTGTTGTCGTGTCTCTTAAGCCAATTCCAGTTGCCTACGGAGGCTGAATTAGGTTCGCCCTCGAGGGCTCTGAGAGCTGCAATGTCAACGAACTTGACAGGTCGGCCATCCGGGGTGCGAAGGTGTCTTGTCTGGCGATGAAATGTTGTCATGTCCGTAATGAGTTTGATACCAGCCCGGGCGTTTTGAGCCTTTTGTCTCTGCTTCGATTTGATCCGCTTGACCTTGCCGGTAGAAAACCTTGAGGGTCGGGGAAAGGATGGTCTCGAAGACCGTGAAGAAGTTATATGAGGCGGAGGTGGGTTAATCAGAACCTGCTCGCCCGCATCGATGGGGGTTGTGACGTCGTCATCCTCCCAATCCTCCCAGTCTTCGAGTTCCGGAATCCGTGAAACTGAATACGGGGGAGGCGGGTACTGTGAGGAGCTATCCATGGTGTACGCTTTCAGAATGCCAATGTGATTAGTCTATGCGGACCGATGTTGTAGTAACCAAGTTGGATCAAGCTCTTCAGATCAGGGACACCAGGCTGCAACCTATGTGGCTATGTGACGTGTGAAGCTAGCCGGTGGACAACAGTTGAGGTGATCTTCCGTAACTCAAGATATGATGACAAGAGCAGTGAATGGCGGGCAAAGAGTGTGTGGTCGTTGTGAGCCGGGATCAAAGAGTGAATCATGAACAGCAGCAACAACTGTACCAAAGAGCGGCGCTTGTACCCAACAAAGGAAAAGACCAGCGACACCAACGAAAGAGGGAAATGTAAACAGAGGATTTCAAGGTCACGTTGAGAAAATGTTGAAAGAAGGAGAGAAGAACATTAGAAGCAAAGACAATCACGGTAAACGCGGGACGATAAAGACGATAGACAATAGACAATAGACGACAATACACAGCGGTTGAGTGACAACAGACTAGGGACCACTCAGCAAATAGCATGACTGGAGGGCGCTAACGAGCATGATTGGGCTCCGCGTTTGAACTCATCGTTACAATCGTTCAAATTGAGCTGCAGGTTCATAGGCCTACGACGTTTGGGATTGGTAATTTAACGCCTCCAAGGACTAGAATAGCCGCCGACTGAAGGTGTTACGGCGTCATGATTGGCGAGCGTTATGCGCCGAGGTGAGGTACCTGTGTGATTGGATGCTCGTTGCATCTGCGACCGCGTCTGCATGAAATGATGAATGATTTAGATGATCTGTACTTGACGAGGTAACGGGAATGAATGAGGGAGTTGTGGCTCGGCGGGGCTGGTTGATTGGATGGTATCTGCCAGAGAGTATGTATGTGGTGAATCCAAGATTGCTTGCCATGTTTCCTTTCGCGGCCACTTTAACGCGGCCTCTTGGCCAGACCATTTGCGATGGATTGCGCTCTGCCTGCTTCGAAAGTCATGATTCTGCGCTCATCTGAAACGGATATCGTCAAATTTGTGGTTTGCCTTGATCGTCTTGAGTTGGGAGCTGGGTAGGATACAGAAGTAAGCAAGAGGATAGGTACAGTACGGACGGAGAACTTATCGATCACATGACCATTGTCATCTTTGGGAAGGTACTACTGATATTGACGTAACTTATTATCTACTGAGCACTACGGAACAGTCATGGTAAGCAGTAATCAAACGCATCCATCCGACTCATCTACTTTGCGGTATCAAAATCGAGCAATTGTTGACGTGGCCCATCTTCATCGGCAAAGTTCGATGTGAGGTCCCTCCCGTGAGCCACGGCACTCATTCGGGCTCCTTGGAAACCCGGCCGCAAAGGTCGGACGGCGCGACCGGCCTATCCGGACCGGCTTGTCCTTGCCCCTTGAATAGCAAAATTTCATCTGGCGTTTCTGGCGTTGGTGCTCTACTCTACTACGTAGTATGTCGTATCGGGTAGCAAAGAGGCTAGCTATCCCGAGAGATCTCACCGCTCCTCATCAATCTTTCGATATCAGAGCGAGCTGGCCACTTTTTAGGCTAGGCTAGGCTAGGCGATGCCAGCGGGGTCCCCCACTAGAGACGCTTCGATTGGATTGACACGGGGGAGTTTTCGACTTTGGGAAATGAAGCCCTTTGGTACAGTTAGAGAGTTGCCTGACTACAGACTTACTAAGTTAGAGTAGATAACACTACTGGTCTAGTAAAAGTTTCCCATCTGGCCGTTGGATGATGTGCATACACGACCAGCTGACTGTACGGATGGGGAATACTGCACAGTACTGTACTATCCACCTTTCCATGAGATCTTGACGAACATTGTGGAGATTCCATCGGTTGGAGAGCTTCTTGCGCCATACCTACTCCGTATCGTATCCTCCTCCTCCTCCTCCTCCTCCTCCTCCTCCTCCTCCTCACGGTACGGTGCGATAGCGTCCGTATTCTCTACATACGTGTACGGTCTGCCTCGGGGGTCCCCCACCCCCTGCCTGGCTCTTGCCTCAGTCTAGACTAACTTGTTCTTGCAGTATGATAATAATAACACATGGTAGATTCTATGGTGTTTATCCCCTCCTCCTTTTCCCCGAGAATCTTCCTTCACCTCACGTTACTTTCTTCTACTCGCAGTTCGGTTCGCCGCGACCGAACAAGCAAAAGAATCGATACGTCTCTCGCCTGCTGGTGTTGCTCACTTCGCCTCCTAGGCTCCCCTTGCCGCGATCCGGCCCCTCCTCTCGCACTGGCCACAACCTGTATCCAAGGTCGAATCAGACGTCTCGAACCTCGTACAGCATTTTTTTGCGTCGCCTAAATTATTGTTTTGCAGCACGTTGCGCAGCGTCGCGCATCTGCATCTGCATCGCATCGCATAACATAATACCTGGTTCGACCGCGAACCCGCTCTCCGACAGACGACGAACCAATTTTAGCGACGACCTGCCAGAGGAGGTCGCCTGCGAACGGCCCGCTGCTTCGTTTACGGAACCCTGTCCCGATCTCACAACTACCCGTTACTGCGGAACGCGCGCACGGCTAGCTCTCTCTCTCTCTCTCTCAATATACTTGACACGTATATTATCGACCAAAACGTCAAGTCACGACTTCGAACCTCGATCTACAGAGCAATTACCAAGAAAGACAACGACTTCTGCATTCGGGTGTCGGGTGTCTCAGCCCAGTTCAACGGCGTCGCATCTCTGGGGGCTAGGATTTGCGGTTTCAGAAGGCTCTGAAATCTCCGATTCAATCTTCATCGTATATCCTCTTCTTCTGATACCTCTTGTCCCATCCGCCCGTTGTACAAACTTTATACGTCTCTCGGTCGCTCGATCAAGCGACCTCCGTCAAGCTGGCTTCCCTATTTCCGTTCGGTGGCTCGTCGAGCTCGTTCAGCGACCGGCCTGAACGCTCACATCATCGTCGACGATCCTCAGCCTCTTCAGCCGGCCTTACGCTCGGTGAGAGCCGGTCAGGGAAATTGTTGACTGTCGAATCGCGCCTCCCAAACCCTCCGTTGACCCCGATATTGGGTAAGTGGCTTCCCCAGTTGTAGCACGTCGCATGTCTCAAAGAGGCCGTTTTTGAGCAGGTTTTTTTTTTTTGGAGGGGGGGGGGGGTCTGGTGTGCCATCCATCTCATGTCTCTGCTACTCGCTTCCTCCCGCGCTTCTCCCGTTACTTCCGTCATCTGACAGGTGACCCTCCATCTGCTGGCGACGCATGCAGCTTCATCGCTGTGACCGACCACTTGAGGGGGTCTCGCGCACTCCTCGGCATCATGTCATCTCTTCGGCTTCTCTTTGTGCATCTATCTAAAACGTGCTCGTCCTCCCAGACAAATTGCTGATTGTCACTTCTTCTTCTCTTCAGGTACACCGGTTTCTGGAATGACGCTATCCCGGAGTCCCTCGCCCGTCCCTGGTGGTGGTTGGTCCAGTCCTGGCTTGAACGTTAACAGCGGCAAATCCAGTCCCAATGTCAATGGCGGGCCTGTAGCTTGGGAGTCGGCGAAGATGAAACATCACAGTTCCAGCGGTTACCCGTTTCCTTCAACGCAAAGCAAGGGCTTCTTCAATCGGAACATGCGCCGCTTGTCAAGTAGTCTTCCCCGCTTCGACAGGACACATTCAGATAAGGAGAACCTTGGTCGAGGTCGGTCATGGTGGCAAAAGATCCCTCTCATGAACAGGTTTCGGTCCGCCTATGGACGCCTCGGAAGAAGAGGGAAGATGCTACTGTTCTTTATCTTGTTTGTCATGCTCTGCCGTTACACATTCTACAACACATGTAAGTCCAAGCCCGGTATCTCTGCGCAGATGCACAGCAAAGAATGCCTTTTAACGGAGCTGCAGCGCTCGTTTATCATTGGCGAAGATCTTCTTGGGGTGGCGGCGGTAACAAATTCGTCGTCATCTTGGCGGCCAACGTTGGAGGTGGTGTCATGGAGTGGAAGGGTGCTCGCGAATGGGCCGTTGAACGCGACAGCATCCGGAACAAGAAGAAGTATACTTCGACGTGGGGTTATGATCTCGAAATCGCCGACATGAGCACGAAGAAGAAGTACGCGCATGAGTGGCGAGAGAGCTGGGAAAAGGTCGACTTCATAAGGTCTACCTTGAGGAAATATCCCAAGGCTGAATGGTAAGGTCCAGTTCTGCGGCATCACGCAAGCGCATTCCAAGCAGAGCAGCGACTGACAAGAAGCAGGGTCTGGTGGCTTGATCTAACTACGGTCGTGATGGAGCCGACTTACTCACTACAAGATCACATCTTCAACGAGCTCGGAAAGCACGTATACCGCGACATCAACCAATATAACCCTCGCAACATCCCACACCCGTTCACGGATCCCTGGCTGGATCCGGAGTCGCTCAGCCCTGTCGGTGATGGCAACCCTAATTCCGTCAATTTCATCCTATCTCAAGACTGCGGAGGTTTCAACTTGGGTTCGTTCTTCGTCCGACGCAGCGCTTGGGCCGATCAGTTACTCGACGTGTGGTGGGACCCTGTCATGTATGAGCAGAGGCATATGGCTTGGAACCACAAGGAGCAGGACGCGTTCGAGCAGCTCTACCGGACGCAGCCGTGGGTCCGCAAGCACACGGCTTTTCTGCCGCAGCGCATGATCAACGCCTTCCCACCCGGTGCTTGCCAGGATGGATCAGGACAGAACAACACGCTGGTCCACTACAACGGTGACGAGCGCGACTTCGTCGTCAGCATGGCGGGTTGCGAGTGGGGTCGTGATTGCTGGGGAGAGATGTACCACTACCGCGAGTACAGCTATTGGCTCAACCGCAACCGGTGGGAGCGTTTCAAGGAGGATCTCGTTGCCGTCATCTGGTTCAAGCTCACTGGCCATTGGGTCAAGCTATGATCTAGAGATGCTCGGGAGAGGCAGCTCTGCTCAGCTGCATTCGACTCGGCGTTTCACTCCTCGCAGTTTCGCAAGCGCGCTGTATACTAGGGCGTGGTTCGATGCTGTGCTCGATCTTTTTTATCTTCATTTTCTTGCGAGTTGCATTGTTTGGTGCTGCATGAGGATTGGACTTCCGGGATACCGATACCCTTTATCGATGCGCAATAGACGATATAGACGCGGAGGACGTTCGAAAAGCACTAGGGCGCAGTTGAGCTCTACGGCATATTTTATTTTTTTGTAAGAAAGCAATAGCTGCGATATAGCCAGCAGCTAGGAGATTATCTGTACTTAATGATCTAACCCGGAATGAATGAAGCGAGGAGTTCAAAATCCAAGACGGGGCGGGTTCGACCTCGAGGCTGCGGCTGCTACTTTTCAGTGCAAGAAATGTTGAAGTATCGATGAAGCCGAGACGTTGACAGCATGGCACGGCATGGGTGATAGATGTACCGAGGATTTGAAGGATGGTGAGAAGTCGGCAGCATTTTAAGTCCATGTACTGTATGATGTATCTCTGACGGGATCGACATGATTGTGGCTCCAGCCGTGGTGGAGGCGGAGGTGACGCGACGACGATAAGCACGGGCATTCACGAGTGAGGTTGAATTCGGGACCACGTTTGAGAGGGGGATCCCTGTCGCCGGCCCGCCGATCGTTTTGAGCGAGCAAAGAGCCCTCTCGGCGTGACGAAGATTCGGTACCGACCAGTCCGGGGAGATTTTGTCCCAGATGTCTCGGAAGAGGAATGCGGAGAACTGCTCAGCCCGGGGGGGGCATCCGCATCTGTTGCGAAGAGACAATGAACTGCACAGTAGGGGCACGTCGACGGCGTTGAGGCTCCGAGACTAGCGCCTGTCTCGAACCCTGCCATCGCCAGGAACGCCCGGCGCCACACGAGAGCCACGGTGCGCCACTGCGGTGTGATTGGGCGACGTGGCCTCTGCCGCGTTGAAGCAATACAGGGGGTGGGTGGGGGCTAGGGGAGAGCCGTCGTCCAAGCATGTTGGTGCCGCTTGGCGAGGGCGAAACGGTGGAGTCTGTATGTGTTTCGAGATGGTTCGGGATTTCAGGACTAAGCGGGATGCGATAGGTTCTCGAGGCTCCTGATTGTTCTTTTAGTATCGTATACGTATATACTAAGTTAGTCTGCTACGGAGTACTCCAGCTTAGATGGCATGTATGACCTTACCGATGGCTGGTTGGTTGGTGTAAGTCCTCCTCACCTGATTTAGGGTAGATACTATACTAGACCGGGGACATATCTCGACTTGCTGCGAAAGAATGAAACTCCTTCCAACCGACGGTAGATAGACGGCACGACTCAGATTCGTGTGGTAGACCAGAGCCAAGGCTAGAACTATGTGGCCAAGGGAAAAGGAGAGGAGGGTCAGCCCGTAGTAGTATATAGCAGTTTTACATTCCTCGCGAAGGCCTCATGTCTCTGACCTCCCCGCAAGCCTTCTACCTCTCCTAACTCATGTCTTTCCCTTCCTCCTGCACGCATCTCCTCGTCTGTCCGGTTTCGTCTGGTCTTCTACCGTTTCGATCCTTTCGGCAGCTGGCCCGCCGCCTTAGACCTTCTCTTCATTGTCTTTCTCGACGCCGCTTCGCCGCCGCCCCCTTCACCCCGGTTCTCTCTATTGATTAGAGTCGCGGCGACCCCAGCCTTTCTATTGTTCTGTTTTTTGTGAATCGGCGTCTTTTTGTTTCTCTTCTTCCTCCCATTACTCTCTCGCTTTCTTTTCTCTTGGCAGCTTGATGCCAGCCTTCTCTCTTCTACTCGTTTCTTCGCATATATGATAGCGCACAGTGGCTCGCTCGGTCGTGCTGCCTCACCACATTCTCTCGACAACTCCTTCGTTCAACAGCTTCAAGCATAACCCCTTGTCCGAGCAGGCCGTATCACAGCCTGTGAGTATATCACCATCACGACTCGTTCCTGGACGGCTCTTGTCACTCCTGGTTCGATCAACAATCTTTCCATCTCTTGTTCGTGGCTGGATTCACTCAAAGTATCGGACCAGCAGCAGCTTTGACAAACTGCAACATCAACTCTCAACTTGGACCCAAGTTCCAGGAATAGCCCATACCAGAACAGCTATTCGAACATCATCATCATCATCATCATGCGCACGTTTCTCCTTGCTGCCGTAGGTCTCGCGGCCCTCTGCAACCAGGCACAAGCCCGATACGCCCTCAAAAGCATCTACGACGCCTCAAACTTCTTCGACACATTTGACTTCTTCAACGAACCCGACCCAACTCGCGGCTTTGTCGAGTACGTCGATGCCAAGACAGCAGACGAGCTGAGACTGGCCGGCTTCCACGACGGCGCCATCTTCATGGGCGTAGACCACGAGACGGTCAACCCACCCAACGGCCGCAAGTCAGTTCGCGTGACTTCCAAGGAGGCCTTCACCCGCGGCCTCTTCATCGCCGACATCGCCCACATGCCCGGCAGCATCTGCGGTGTCTGGCCTGCCTTCTGGACCTTTGGCCCTTCGTGGCCCTCGTCGGGCGAGATCGACATCCTCGAGGGCGTCAACTCGCAAGCCGAGGCGACCATCACGCTGCACACGGGGCCCGGCTGCCACATCACCAACGACGGCACCGCCCACGGGACGGAGCTCCTCGAGACCGACTGCAACGCGGCAGAAGGCAAGACGGGCTGCGGGCAGGCTACCACGGATAACACCAACTACGGCGACGGCTTCAACGACAACAAGGGTGGCGTGTACGCGACGGAGTGGACGTCGGAGCACATCGCCGTCTGGTTCTTCCCGCGCGGCCGCATCCCCGCCGACGTCGAGGGGGGCGAGTCTCCCGATCCTTCGTCCTGGGGTCCTCCCACGGCGCGCTTCGCGGGCGGGCGCGGCTGCGACATCGATGACCACTTCCACGACAACAACATCGTCTTTGACACGACCTTCTGCGGAGACTGGGCCGGCAGCGTCTGGAGCCAGAACGACGAGTGCTCCGCGCTCGCGCCCAAGTGCAGTGACTATGTCGCTGCGAACCCCGCGGCTTTCAAGGAGGCGTACTGGTTGGTCAACTACATCAAGGTGTTTGACAATACGGGCGGTCTGGAGCAGCCCAGTGCCGCACCGGGACCTAGCGCTGCGCCTGAGTCCAGTGCTGCTCCTGGGCCTGGTACTTCTCCCGCATATACCGCCGCACCCGAGCCCAGCATCGTCGCTCCCGAGCCGAGTGTCGCTCCCGAGCCGAGTGTCGCTCCCGAGCCGAGTGTCGCTCCCGAGCCGAGTGTCGCTCCTGCGCCGGCGCCAGCTCCGGAACCTCAACCTCAGCCTCAACCTGATACTCCAGCTCTCAGGCCAGGAGCCGGTTCCGGCCCGCTCATCATCGGAGGCGGAGATGGTCCCGCGGCTGTCGTGATTCCGCATGCATGAGAGGTTGTCCCGGAGGATCCCCATGGTCATTGATTCGCGCTCGTACGGCTGACTGGCCGCTGTTCCTTTCCATTGTCGACAGACATGATATCCCTTCGAAGCGATTTCTCTCTTTCTTTTCTTTCTTTCTTTCTTTCTTTCTTCTTCTTTTCTTTGGTAGACTTTGGTATTGGATACGATGGGGCGCTTGTTAGCTTGATGCGACGCTCTTCGACCTTCTGCTTCACTGTATATTGTTATACCACGTTATCCATAGAGTAGCTCATTGATGATGCCATGTTGGCAATCCAGCTGTTTGGAAGAATACCTTGCTCTGTAACCGACACGTGCTTGCGATTTGGTGACTTGCTTGAAATATTCCCACGAAACTGGCCGTGGCGTTGAAGAGGTTGAGTCTTGTCGGATGGAGAGAGAGAGAGAGAGAGAGAGAAAGTCTGGGGCTGATGTGATTTAAAAGGTGGATCACGACCCACTACGATACGAAAGCTACGTACTTCACTGCACTCTATGATGCGACGTAAATTGCTTCGAAAGAGCAGTCATGATGACACTGGTATAAATGTCTATAACATCACTTCCCAGTTTCCGCGATCCAACTGAGTCCCTCAAACCTCTTCCTTTCAACCTACTACACTGTCACTCCATCGTGCACTTCCACTCCATCGTGAATCAACCCGCCTCCATCAGTATATCTCATCATGGACTCCTTCCTCGGCCTCAACTTCACGCGGAACTACTCCATCTTCTCAGTACGTTCGCCCCCTTCAACCTACTACCTACATCATCCTCTTCACAAGAGGTCATCCCGCTCAACGACAAGTAACAGGTCCCTGCCGCTTTTGCATGCGTCCTCGCTCCGCACCTGTACGCTTCCGCTGCGGCACTCGACACGTATGATCTCGCCAATCCACGCGACCAAAAGGAGACGGTCCGCCGCGATGAGAGGCTAGGCAAGACTGTAAGCCCGAGAACTTGATCTGATCACCAGCCGCAAGTAGCACACGTCCGACCAGCTCATGGCTGACGCACTTCTAGCTCAAGCAACGCGTCCTTCGCGCCAAGGCAGCGGCCGAGAACGGCTTCGAGACGCTTGGTTTCTTCGCCGCTGCCGTCGTCGCTGCCAATGCCACAGGCGTCGACGCTCGCACGCTCAACACCCTCAGCTTTGGGTTCGTAGTCCTCCGCGTTGCCTACAACGTCAGCTACGTCGTCCTGCAGGATGACCGCCGCATGGCACCCCTGAGGAGCTTGTTCTGGCTGTCTGGTCAGGCGGCTACTGTGACACTTTGGTTGAAGGCTGGTTACAAGGCTCTGGGCCAGTGAGGAATCACGTGTGGGAGGGGGAGGGAATGGAAGAGAGAGAAAATGCTGTAACTCTCGAATAGATCCATGACACTCGACTAGGAGAACCTACGACTTCTTTGCCAACACGCTCACCGGTTCGGACGTGTCAGGTTGTGAGCCAGGAACCGACACATGGCATCATCCACGCTTGCTCGCCTTTCGGGGATATCCACTATCCATCTGCAACCTCTGTGCGACAGCCTCCTCGAGTAACGACGTTTGACTTCGCCAAGTCGTAACCGTCGAACGGTGCCCACATATCGACGGCGATTCCTAGGCCCTTGTCTCGCCTCAGTCGGCCCTCGTGGCCCGATGTTTGTTCGTCTTCCCCGAGTACCGTCCGCGAAGAATCTGTATGATTACTACAGAAGCAAGTCTAGTTCTGAGGAGATGATAAGACACTAAGAAGTACAGTCCTTTGAATCATCAAATGAATCTGTAGCTATAGTAACAATAAAAGGAGCCATTCCATATCCGCTGCGTCGTCCACCTTGGATGGGCTACAGCTGCTCATGCACCACATCAGAACGCCCCCAGTATCATCATCAACATGCTTTCACTACAACCCCTCGTCGCCCTCATGCTATCTCAAAGTGCTGCTGGATTAGCCTCCCACAATCCTGCAACCGTCACCGCACCTCCTCGCGCTACCAAGGCGGTAAACACATTTTCGACAATCACCAAAGCCCCCGAGAGCACAATTAGTTGCCACTACCAGTACTGCGAAGGGGGTATCTCTTGGTGTTTCTTCTTCAAGGGGTTTTCGGATTACGATGTCTCCCTGGGTCAGTTACCGGGTGAAACTCGGACTTCGATTGGCACGTGTGGGGACGGATTAGGGAAGGGGTCGAGGGATGAGCAGGATAGGCGAAGTAGCCAATATGAAGGCCATTGCCGAGGTAGCAGGTCAAAGTTATGAGGCTGGGCAGTTGAGGGAAACGCGAAGGATGTCCCGATGCATGGTGGAGGAGTGGTGGGAGTTGGCAGGGGTGGGGAAGACTAGGAGGTGGTTTCGAGTTTCGAGGAAAACGTATGGAACTTGAGACACAATGCGGTGGTTGAATACACGAGCGAACGGAGCATGCCGTCGTCATAACAGATAGCTAAGAGGCACCGTTCAGAGATCCAACGTTCAAGTCAATTCGTATCAAGGGGGATCTTGTTCTCAGAATTGCCTTCAGTATATACGTTTCAACCTAGGAAACTAGTTGATGCTCTCAAGCTGCGACGAACGCCAATGCTTCCCATAAGCAAACTCAAACCTATATACTTAGTACATCTCGGCACCACCAAAACTTTTATTTCTCGTCAATGTCGCCCGTCCTTGACTAGCCCTGGAAGGTCTCTTGTAGCTCGACTTGCGTCTTGCGAGTCCCGTCGGCCGTCGGCCAGCAAGACTCGATTCGCCTTCCTCCGCAGCCGCCATGGCATCCGCCGGTAGTGACGCGTCGTCCTTGATCTTGGCGACAAAGTAAGATGACACGAGTACGCAGCCACCTCCGAGCGCGAGCACAATGGCGATGCTGTGGTCGCCGGGTGTACCACGGGGCTTCTGCCAGATCTTGAAGATGATGCTCGAGGCTACGGTGGCGATGATCTGGGGTGCTGCGATGGCCATGTTGTGGATGCCGAGAATGACGCCGGCTTGATCAACCTCCTCCTCTTCTTCCTCTTCTTCTTCCTCGGAAGTGTCGGTCGAGATACCATTGCCATTAGCTGGATTCGTCAGCGTAGCATCGGGGCCCGATCGTAGTTTGCGCATCTTCTGCGCACGAATGAGGGCATCGCGACGACTGATTTCGGCACTGATGATGGCCCAAGGCGCCCAGAGCGTCATGGCCCAGGTGATACCAGCCAACCCGACCAGGGCAGTAGCAGCTTGGACGGATCGGACAAGGACCGTGCAGAACATACAACCTGCGAAGAGGACCAAGGAGGCGAACCACGCACGTTTGAGAGTGAAACCTGGGATACGTAAGCGGTCGAGCCACGAATGTTGTTTTCCGTCTTCAGATTCCAAGGTTGCGCCCGAGTTACTACCAGGCGTGGAAGCAACAGGGTGCACGTCGTAGGTCGGCGCGATCAGGAAGGGCATGAAGACATTGGTAGCCAAGCTCACGATCGAATTGATGAGGAGCGCAAAGGTTCCCACACGCGTGGCCTGCTCGTACAATTTGTCAAGCTCAGCCGGTGTCATGTGAGGGTTCGCCTCCAAGAAGGGACCGACGTAGATCTCTCCGATGTAAGAAGATGTATAGAAGAGCAGGGGGAAGAACCCAATCCATGCACAGAACTGAACCTCACAGACACGCTTGATCTGGGGCGGAAGGCGCTTGATAGACTTGGTGACGGAGAAGAAGAATCGGAAGACATTGGGCTGGTCCTTGGTCACGGGTCCCTCTTCCCTCGGGTCACGCTCATGAATAGCAGCGACACTTATAGTGACAGCGATGGCAAGTGCAAGACTCGCAATGACACAGAGAACCTGGAACTGTGTCTTACCAAAGAACCATAGGTACTCGGGTAGGTTTACATATCCGGCAATGTATCCCGCAATGTTGCCAAAACCCGTCATGCGGCTGGCCATGGCATTGGCAGCCTCTTGTTGGTGAACTGGTGCGCAGTCGACGATGAAAGCACGGATAGAGGCTTGAACAGTATTGATGGCGAAGTCTAAGATATAGATGCCGATGACGGCAGTTACGATAACGATCATCTTGACGCCTTCGGACTTGGTATCGGCGCCAAAGAAGGACATGGCTCCAGACACAATTTCTCTTGCCCAAGCGAGGAACAACAGCGAGACTATGGTTGCCGCGGCACCTGCAACCATGAAGGGTTTCCGCTTTCCCCAGGATAGCCTGCAGTTGTCGCTCAGCATGCCGACGTAAGGTTGCACCAGAGTGCCCGTGAGCGGACCGGCGATCCAAACCAACGCCATGAGCGACTTGCTCAGTCCCAGAGACATCAGATATGGCGAGCCATTGGAGAGTTCGACGGACCAGGCTATCTGCAGTCCGCCAATACCGATGGTCAAGAGGATCAGATACCACAAACTCTTGGTATCCTGGCTATCATCAGAACCGTTGAGTCGCGCATTTATCTCGGCCAATCCAGCTTGTTCACCGCTGCTCGATGACAATAGGGGTGAACGCTCATTGATGCCTTCGTTGGGTTGGTCGACAGAGAGATTGGAAGCAGCAGGGTCGATGCCGCGGTTACTCGAGGACTCGAAGTAAGATGCTGCCTGCTCGCCAACAGGGGCAGGCTTTGGGGGGGATTTCGACATTGTTGCAGGATGATGAGACAGTAACAGGCCGCCTATGGCCGCAAGTTTCCTCTGAAAGCTTTCAGTCGATGACGGGGCAGTAGCGTCGTTGCAGTAGAGTAGCTTGCTTCGTGAGGGCGAATGACGTCGGTTCGATGTACGATCGGTAACGGGGAGTGTGGGGCCGACGGCAGAGGAGGGCTTAGGTGGTTGAAGATGATGGCGATGATGATGATACCGGTCGATTCTGTAGCGCTTCTATGTAAGGAGCGAGAGGGATGGAAGGGCGTTATACTGTAGTATCTAGTTCTTTGACCAGGTACTGTAGTAAGTAGTCAGCACTGTCCAAGGAACCCGTTGACCTGAAGCCATCATGTGGTCGACAAGTCGGGCCATCACAAGGCGCAGACCAGCTGAACGATTCTCGTTAGGAGAGCCAGTGGCAGGATGTGCCACGGCAGCCAACCAGATAGCGAGCAGCGCCGTTCCTGATCGAGGTAACCCTGTTTGCAGCATTTTAAGAGGAGGCTTGGTTAGAGGCCTTCCCGCTACAATGGTCCAGCTCTAGCCCGACAAATGGGAGAACCTGTACCTTGCTCTTCGGCAGTTCTCTGATTTCGGTAGAGGGTGTGCTCGAAATGTTGGGGTTATTCTGGTGGGCTCTGGAAGATGGGCACGCACGCTGAAGTTGCAGTACATGAGATCCATGTGGTGGATGCTGACTGGGTCATTGAGGGGCACTTTGGTGTGCGCGAGCTGGGGACTTACTGGGGGAAGTGCTCACGCGAGACTCTGACTTTGGACGCATGTGACGAGAATTATGGTAAAGAACCAAATTAACCATACATGAAGATCAGACACATTGAGATCAGTTTTAAATTATACAAATAGAAGGACTCTGATTTCATATACTCTATTATTTTATTCAGGCATTAACAGAAGTCAGAGGTATCTCAGTTAGTAGTGGGCGATTACCCTAGAGTTAGAGATCTAGGATGATCCGAATGTAACAATCTGTACAGAGTAAGAAGCAAAGAATCGCTTTGTGATCAACATGCCGAATTTAGCTATTGGACCAACTTCGTCAATCGTGATATATTTCCCCCTAGATACTAGGCATTGCTTTAATGACAGCTGTCCGGCCTGGAGCTGAGTCAGACTCACCGCCTGTAAGTCTACTGTTTCTACGATGAGCTGGCATGTGACGCACAAGCAGGAATCCTGCTGTAGAAGTCCTGCTTCCGTCATCACAAGCCATCATTCACGCGACAGCCATAACCGTTACCTGCAGTTCAAGCCAAACAAAACTCATACATTTGATCATTCTCTTCTTCTTCTTTTAGAACACTTCGCGACTCGTGAGCCACCATCAAAAATTCCCAAGATCTCGTTGTTCTACCTACCCACCCACGTATCCACGTCAGAATTACCGGATGATTCCAGCCACGCTGTGGCGCTGGGAAGCTCCTTCTGCTCTTCCCCACCACTCCTCCTCTGTCGTCACTGATATCGATATCGATGTCAGCTCTGGCCAAGAATTTGGAGAACCTCGACCACAAGTTTTCAGTATGGCTCCCGTACAGTTGGAAAACGATATCAGGTGAGCGCAGGTGCTCCATCGTAGTAAGGGTATTTGTTTCCTAATGATTTCCTTTTAGATACGGTCCAATAGCCGCCGTGGTTGGTCACGCGCTGCTGGCCGTCATCTTGACCTTTGAGGTAGGTCGAAGCCTCCAACGCGCCTATCGTGGCCTTGGCCCGTCGCAAGATACGCGCGACCGCGTTGCGCATCGCAGGACCCGAATTCCCATCTTCGCCAGTTTGGCATTCGTCAGTCTTTTGAGGGCGCTATACGTTGCGACCGCGTCTGTTATTTTGTCCTACAAGGTCTGGGCGAGCCAGCGCGGCTTCGAGCTGCCCTCTCGGTACGTCACCACTATCCCAACGAAAGTGGAGCGCTGACTTACACCGTTTAGTTTCTACGGCCACAAAGGCATCTTCTCGCTAGAAGACGACAACACCCCTGTTTATCCAGCGCAATGGCTGAGCGACACACCCGTCTACCTCGATGCTGTCGAGATCGTGGCCGAAAAGGCACGCCGCTTTTGGTGGGGGCAACAGGTTGATCTTGGCTTAGCATCATGGAGCATGCTGTTAGCAATCGAAGGACGACGTCGTAACATCCCTCTTTTGTGGTGTTATCAGCTTCTTGGACAGTTCGTATCGCTGCCATTCTCTCAGAACTTGTTCTTCATCGCCATGTTACTTGCGCCGGTTCCGCTGCCGCTCCACGATGGTGGCTCCTTGCCAGTTTCACGGTGAGCTTGCTCTTAACGGAGGAAACTGAATTCTTCGACTTACACAATGGATAGATATGTCTGGCTGAGGAACAGGATCTTTCCGCCGAAGCCGCACAACTGGGTTCCGCACCCAGCTCTTTTCGTCCTCGGACTCGGACTCAACTTCACTGCCGTATTTGCGACTGCCGTACTTGCTAACACGCCCCGGTTTTCTTCTTTGGTTTTGACGACACGGTTGCTGAACCTTGCGCCGCTAGCATTGCAATATGTCGTGCCAGCTGGGCTGGGGACTGTTTACAAGAACAATCACGAAGTCTACGCCACTTACAAGAAGCTCTTCTGCTTCATATCCGTAGTTAGTTTCATGCTCCACGCCAGGGCCACAGTGGTTGCGTTGGCGTACAATGCCCCGGATGCGCACTACCACCGGCACAGCACCCATCTTCCTTATGACTTGGAGCAGCGTTCTGCCTGGGAACGCACAACGTCGGCGTTTGGTAGAATCCTAGGTGCCATCTCGGATCACCCCGTAGTCGGTGCTGCCGGGGGTGAAACAGTACTCTCAGCGACCAGCATCGGCATCTGGGCTGCAGCACGGGCAATCGACGTGCGAGATATTCTTGCTTCATCGATACCTGCCTATCGCGGTCAAGAGCGCCTCTTGGACGAAAACGCGCTAGAACCCAACGTTACACCAACGCAAGGTAAAACGAAGACGTTACAGATAGCTAGTGGTGACGCCGCAAAGACGGAAAACTCTGTGCCAAGGCGCCGGGGCCGGCCGCGCAAAGTCAGGCAGGAGGCGCCAGAGGATGAAGACGGTGCCTACGAGCCAGCACCATCAGAAGTGGCTGCTGCAGACGAGGGCGACATTGTTGCGGGCGATGAGCTGGATTGGGAGGCGGCGGCACTCACCTGGGGATTGACGACTCTTGGTGGACTTGGTGTCGGCAGTGCCGGCGCTTTTGGGGCCGAGTGTGTTGCACGATGAGAGGATGGTAACCCGTGGTTGGACGGGCTAATGGGGGGCGATTTCCACTTCGGGCCGTGGGTAACTCACGGAGTTACCTCGCACAAACTGGTTGTCAGGATGAGATCCGGCTCTCGTTTACAGTACAATAAGCGGGAAGTGCTGTAGGTAGTAACATTGTACAAGGCCATGGATGTAGGTAGGAAAATGTCAAACACGGCGCGGTGTGGTTAATGTCGCATCTATTTTGTAAAGTAATCAGATCTCCTTCTTATTCAAAAGGCGCAGTCAATTGTTTACGTACTGTCGTAGCTGCCTCAGCATATCAATGAAGCGCCCGACTGCAGATTCAATTCGATCCCGGATCCAACTCGGCGTTACTTGAGTGAGGGACAACCATAAACGAGGTGACGTCGTTGGCCCTTTCAACACCCCCTAACGCTTTGTGGAAAGACACTCCATATTTTCCCCAACTGTCGGTCTCTTGGACTCGGAGGGATTGAAGGGTATCGTGGAGTAGGATATTTCTCCACAGACCACGGGACATGAACTGACAGTGGGTTCGAGTCGGTCGCTGACCCCGAAACGGGAGCAGAGTCTTTACGAGGAACGCTCGCTTCTGCCATATGCGTCTGGCCAGTCTCACACGACTGGTGTTCTGGTCATCTATGCGATAAGGCACAGTCACGCTGGGCATGTCGGTGATGTATAGTTCTCTTGTATCCCAAGTTCCCGGGCATACGGGTACTGCGACGCTGCAGCATGGCATCGGGAAAGGGGAGAATTATGTACTGTACTGTACAGTACACTTGGGAGGAGAAACATTTGGGGTTGGGTTGGCGGGTCCCCGGAATTTGGCTGCCTTGATAACTGGACCTCTCTCCAGGCCTGGATGCATTGGCAAGGGGGAGTATGAGTTGTAAACCACCATGCGCCTCTTTCGCGCTTTCTATCGACAACCATAATCCTGGTCCTTTTGGCTGAAATAGACGCTTATCTTTCCAGGAAGAGAATCTCCCACAATTTATTCGAGGAAGGACACCCAGAGAGTTGAATCTTGCGTGTTGCCGATGAACCTTGAGTTATCCAAGTCCTGAGTATCCCCGAGGGAGGGTGCCCTTTGTTACATCTGTTTATGCGTCAAAGGGTACTGTAAGTGAATGGCTTATTCAAAGTTACATGGTCAGCCCCTTGCACCTTGTTAAGATGTCGATCATTTCTAGGGCGGGTAGGATACTTGATTGCAAAACCCTTCGACAGGGCATCCTGCAGACGTCAAGGGTCAAGGGACGTAGATGGCGTCTTTGAATTCGGCGATGCTCGGAAGGGTCTACCGCCTGCATCACCAGCTTCACTTTAATGCTGGCTGCTTTCGGACTTCTTCCTCTTCGGTTACGTATCTCAGGACACTGTCGGCCAACAGGCCGACGCTTTTGCGGGCTACGGCGCAGCGTCACACTCTAGGCTGGAGCGGCCGAAGACTCCTCGGGACAGTCTATTGGCGCGCTCGGTCTTGCCAAGTTAGACCCATCCTTTCCACCCTTTCCCAGGGATTCTCCAGGCAAGTATTTTTGCAAGTATTTTTTGTCCTGCGGCTCCACAGAAGTCACTCCACGGGCTGACTTCATCGTTGCGGGTCCAAACAACACGCCCCTAGCAAAACCCGAATCGCTCCGCTTTTCTCTCGCGTCTCGCAATCTGGGATTCTGGATCGCTCTTTCTCCAGATTGCTCCAGCTTTTCTTGTTCCCCACGCGGGCCCCCAAAGCGCCAATGCACACCACACTCGCTAGCCTGCTGCCTTTCGAAATTTTAGGGCACTTTGGTGGCTTTTCTTGTATCCTTCTCTGCTGACGGGCCCACCCTCTCACTGCTGTCCGCACTTGGTTCCGAAGGGGTGTGCTTTTCCTTGCGTTTGTTAGTTGCCACTGTTACGGAACGTTGCCCGTGTCCCTGTTCAGCCTCCAGCATCCCCTGTTGATGGCCGTTTGAGGGGTTTTCTAGGCCTGTCAAGCCTGCCTTCCCGGATTCTGATAAAGGTGGATGTATCTGCACTTTGAAAGAGTTTCCTGTTCTCGATCCGATATTGAAAGGAACAGTTCGACCCACCTTTGCATCTTTCACTCTCATAATAATCAACCACCTTCCTTATCACTACGTTTGTATGAACACAAGCTTTCATTAATCCGCAACTTACTATTCTCTTCGCTGCCTCTACTACTGGTTCTTCTACCTGGAACAATTCGCATACACAACCATGGCTATCCGCGATCACTTCCGCCGCGCTCTGCGCCGATCATCCGATTCATCTGGCAGCAACAACTCACAAACCGACGCCGGCGTTGGCACCGGCAACCTTACCAGCACGACCACAATGAACTCGAGCGACGAGTCCCTCGCCTCAAAATCCTCCACTTCTTCGCGTCTCCTTCGAAATCTCACTTTTGGTTCCAAGGACAAAACCTCAAAACACAAGTCACACCGTCTTCCCAAGTCCAAGGGCGGCAAGTCTAGAAAGACAGTGCACCCGAGCGAGAAGCCTTTGACGGCACAGAATCTCAGACATCAGGAGATGTTATCACAATTTACTTGGACCTTTGGCGCTTCAGATCCGGAGCAGGTCGAGCCTGAGGACTTCGCTGGTGTGAGTCCCTGCTGTACACGACCGGCGAGCATCGTCAACTTTGACAGCAGTGGTGATACCGACGAGGGATCTGCCTAAGGGGCTATAATGCAACCATATTTATTGGTTGCAGTAGCCTGAATGCAGATTGGCCGAGCCAACGGAGATGGCGTTAGATGGTGCGGCCTGTTTTCGGAAGGGTTTTGGAGAGAGCAAGCTCATACCGTTCCTGCCAATTTGCACAGGCGGCATAGCCCGCCACCTACACGCCAACCAAACGCTCGCAACCAATCAGACACTTTACTGCCATGAACAACCACCCGTCGACTTCATCACCATCAACACCCACTATCCCAACAAATTTCTTTCAGCTTGGTCTACTTTGAAGAAATCTTTACATCGAATTCTAGACACAATCCCGTCATTGCGGCAGGGTGCACTGATTGCAGACGATATGCAATTCACCCAGCTTCAATAATGCCCGATTGGACGCACACATTCTGCACGCAGATCGATACCATTTTCTGCAATGCCTACATTGGCCAACACAACCCCAAGCGCCCACTACGAGAAGGGTGCATGACATCTGGCTACGACTTTCATTGTATACTTCTCAAGCAGTTACAAGCTAGAAAACATTCTAGACACGACCAAAAAAAAGCAGTGCGCATTGGTCGTTTACAAATCACCACGACAAATAACGATCTTTTCTTTTATGATTAGGGCAGCAATGCCACGGGCTAAGATGCCCGAATGATATACTCCTTGGATGCATGGGGACTTTTTATACCGTCTCAGGATTTAGCGATGGATTTTAGGATTAGCATGCTTGGTTTTAGAGGGCTGGTGCCCGGCCCAATAGCTGGCGCTGTTTATTATAAACCTGGGATTGGCTTCGATAAATTTAATGTCGAGATTCAACTTATCTTTCCATCTCATCATGTGGCTTCTGTTTCCTTCATTACGAACAATCGCAAACTGTAAACGACACTCATGTTTCATGATTTTGGCTCACCGTTTGCTCCCGCGATGATTAATACAATTCGAACTCCTGAGCTCAGTTGCTGCTTTTGATCTCCTAGCTAAGCTTCACGACATGGCAGATATGTTTAAGTTGGAAATTACATGAACCACATCTTGTTAGATCCGAAGTCGCGTATCTGGACTCTAAAGTAACCTGGAGCGCTCTCATGTATATCTTCGAACCTTTACCAAGTGACTTGCAGGTATATTTACCTCTTGGGCCACAAGTAATGGGAGCGTAATTTGTCTGAACTTGGTAGAGTTTCTTTGAACTGTTGGCGCTCTTGCCAACTGGAGATACGTTGTGCCCACCCTTTATTCGTTCGCTGTGGATTCACTGCTATTAGAGCAGGAAGGAGCAGCCTTTCGGCCACCTGCCGTTTCTACGGCATTGACAACTTGACAATTACGAGTCGGCTCGTCACTGCCATCCATATACTCGTCAGTGACGAAATAGCTGCCTTCAGTGCAGCATATCCTCCTTTTCAAGTAAAGAACAACAATGAAATTAACCTTGCATCGCATCGTCAAATCTTCTTCCGAGAGTACGTCTAGGCGACCTTACTTATTTCTCAAGAGCGAATCGAACTCGCTCAACATGTCCTCGAATAACTGGTATATCCTCAAATCAAAGGCGATACCCGCCCGGTATGGCTTATCGAAGAACATCCAGTTCCTACTTCAGGCACTCGACTCGCACCGAATGGGTTGTATGGACGCAGCGGAGCTTGGCCGTCTTGTTCGCCTCAGCCCTAAGCGTCGCGGCGCTGTCGCCAACACTATCAACAAATGCGCCAGGATGATCAAGAAGGATCCCGCTGAACTCAAGACATGCGTCGACATCATTGAAATGTGCACTGAGATCCTTGAGATTGCCGGTAGCTGACCAGATCCTGGACGATTGACGAATCCGGAGCTAACGCAGCCTTTCGTAGATCAACCGCCACCGACTCAGGGATTCCCTTTTATGCGACTGCCGCCTGAAATCCGCGAGACAATTGTTAACCTCATGATCGACACTTCTCTCTACCCGACACTCCTAATCCGACCAGCAGCGAGGAAAACGGACTGCAACTGTCCAAACATTGAGCGGGTATCTGACGATTATGAGACGCAAGTCAAAGCGTTTGGTCCTTCACTAGGACCTTCATTGTATGCCGACTTTGTCCGAATACTGTTTCGTAAGAAGACTGTTCGCTTTCGATGCAATTGCGAACTATTTGCCCATCTGGAATCCAATAAATCGCTCCTTCACCACGTTCGTCAGATCAAGGTTCACTGGTGCGGACCAATGAGCGCAAATACGTTCCAGAAACTGTCTGAGTGCAGCAAGCTGGAGAAATTGACCCTTAGTATCTCCAAATCAACATTGGCACACCTCAACGAGCGAGCCGACCTGATGAAGACATACTTCCCACTCTCTTATCGACACATTAGGATTACTGATGTTCTGGGACTGGATGAATTACTGGGCATTCGAGGCTTGAAAGACGTAGAGGTGATACATGCAAATGTTAGATCGTATAACCTCACTGTTGAAACGGACAGAGCCAATTTGGCGCGACTGTTATCTGCCCATTTGGTGCTGCCAAAAGAGGTGGGTTTGTTGGGTTTCCCCAAGTAGAATGCCACAAGCTAACATAATCAGTAAATGTAGGGTTGAGAAATCTGGTACTGTCAGTGTTGACGTTATTCAGCCAGCGTGTTGGAGTTTGTTATCGGCGGCATTCTTCGGTGTTCACTTTGACATGGCATTCGACATCAAATGATTATCGCGTGGATTTTCGGGAGATAGGTTGGCAATCCGGCAAATGGGAGGGTTCACTCAATAAGCTTAAGACTGATGGTAACAGACTTGACCATCGATGATAGGCAATGATAGATAAACCATAGCATAAAATGTGACAACAGATAAATTACGGATGGCTCCATTTAGTGAAAACACAGGAGATTCCGTACTCAAAAAACGTTGTAAAATGCTCTTGTCTTGTACTTGCACTTGTGCAAGTATCCGGCTCAAGATCAGTCGTCGAGACTGGACTGATCGAGCAATGGCATAAGACGACAGATTCAACAATCACTGGTCAAAGTTGGCGAATAGTCAAGGTACCTACCGTTTGATGAACGTAATCACAAAAGAAGTAGATTTTCAAAGCCAAAGTCCATGATCAGCAATACTGACCGTTCATCTTGGAGTGCGCTGCCTCCACGGAGAGGCAATGGCTCAAGAGAAAATAGTTTTGGTCAAGGTTGAAGTTGACAGAGGTAAAATGTGTGATGCGGCTTAAAATTGGGGAGCTAAATTCGATTTGGTGGTGCACTGTCCCTTACCAGGGATCCTCGCGTGTCGACCGAGAAACTGTAAGAAGACTCCGGAGTCGGCTTATAGTTGTGCTTTTCAACTTTGTAGACCAATTACTATTCCGCAGCCTTCAAATTCGTAAACACCATTGGTAGTACTAGCTGGTTCATCCGTAATGATTATATACATGAAGAGGTGTTTTCCGTGCTTTACAACGGCAAAAGGTGTTCTTGGCTGCCAGAAAAGTCACGTGACATAATTTAGACAGGTTGAAAGTGAAGCCACAACAACATAGCTTCAGAGGGATTATCGAAAACGGAACGCCGGTAGATTACCGCTGTAGAAGGTATTTCGATCGAATTTGAAACAGAGCTCTTGAAATAAACGTCAAAGCATTGTCAATGAGCCCATCGGCTTTGTCTTTGTACATCAACTGAGCAGGAGATCACGGGTCTCATGCACGTGACTTACCCGAATCAGTGCGCACCAATCTTGCCCTACTCGCGTCCCCACAGGCTCGAAAATTCCACCACCTTAAGCGAGGGTTTCCCAAATCTCCGCCTTCTTACTTCAACCCGCAACAACGTATCTTAACGAGCTCAGGCAACGTCCGACCAGTTGCCCATCATGTCGCTCGTCTCGGGAGAGAAGTCGAACTTCCAGTTCGTAAGTGAACTCCTATGCTGCTGCAATTTCAACGACGGTGCAGCTGTCGCCAATTATGCGCCGGGGAGTGCGCAATCGCATGTCCCGAATTGGCCACCCGCGAAGGAATTTGCTGCGAGAGAGAGAGAGAGAAACAGGAGGCTAACGAGCATGGACTAGATTCTCCGTCTTCTCAACACCAACGTCGATGGAAAGCAGAAGGTCATGTACGCCTTGACCAAGATCAAGGGTGTCGGTCGCCGATACTCTAACTTGGTCTGCAAGAAGGCCGATGTCGATCTGAACAAGCGGTACGAACCCAGAATCATCAGCGGCGGCTCCCAAGCGACAGAGATACTGACATCGACTGCAGCGCTGGTGAGCTCACCTCCGAAGAGCTCGAGCGAATCGTCACCATCATCCAGAACCCCACCCAGTACAAGATCCCCGCCTGGTTCCTCAACCGACAGCGCGATATCGTCGACGGCAAGGACTACCACACTCTTGCCAACAGTGTCGACTCCAAGCTCCGTGAGGATCTCGAGCGCCTCAAGAAGATCCGTGCCCACCGTGGTCTCCGACACTACTGGGGTCTCCGTGTCCGCGGTCAGCACACCAAGACGACCGGTCGCCGTGGCCGAACCGTCGGTGTCTCCAAGAAGAAGGGTGGTGGTTAAATGTAGCAACGAAATGGGTACTGGGTGGACAGGCGTGACGGCTGGTTTCTCCATCTTTTCTGAGCATATTGAGAGGATTGCTTTTCTGCGTATGCAGCTAAGGCTGTACTTCAAGTCAGAGTCACGAATCAAAAGCATTCAACAACAAGCATTTGTATTTCTCACAGCATGTCCGAGGTGTGATCTGAATTTCCGGGCGAACTATGTGAACTTGAACGGTGCACGTAAAAAAGGCTGATGTCGTATGATGACATATTCTAAAAGGGTATCATGCAATGTCTGTCTCCTTAGTCCTCATGAGTGATGGCCATGTCCAGGACCTCCACCCGTCCTTGGCCCTTCGTCTCGTTTGCGATGAAATCAGACAGAGGCTTGAAGGCACCAGGTTCCACGAATCCCACAACCTCCCACTCGGAACCCACGACGTCCTGGCTCTCAACCTGCTCAACATAGCCCAAAATCCTGTCCTTCACCGTGCCAGGTGCCTTCTGCTCGCCTTCCTCGCCGTCCTTGGCAGGTCCCTTGGCACCCTTGACAGCCTGCTTCAGCACGTTCGTGCCACAAGCAATACGTAGTCGCATGCGTGCACGCGCAACGGGAATGGGCTGCGCTGCGATGAGTGCCTTCATGGCCTCGAGCGCCTGACTTTTTGCGCTCTTCGTAGTCGTAACGCCCGTCCAGTTGTGCTCCTTCTCCTTGGGTCGGGGCTTGGCCTCGCCATCATCGCCCGTAGCTGGTGTTCCTGCTGCACTTCCTGCTGCGCTCTTGCCATCTGCGGTTCCATGAGCTTGCGAGCTGAGCATGTCGAGAGCCTTGTCAATCATGCCGGATGTGTAGACGCGCTTGGTCCTCGGGTCGACGAGCTTCGACGCCACGATACTGACTACTTCGTTGTGCACGCGTTCCAACTGCGCCGCGCGCTCTTTTTCCCCGACTTGCATCTCGCCCTTCTTCAGAATGTCGAGTATGATGTCGTCGGTAGCCTTGCCCTTGCCGAACGCCTTGTCGAGGTCCTCGCGGGGTGCCGTCTGGCCCTTGGAGACGTTGAGGAAGACGTTTGGAATCTGGAGCACATTGTCGAGGTCTGTCTCGATGCCAGAGCGCCACTCGAGGACCTTGTTCTTGTAGCATGCGAGCTCGAAGCGCTTCTTCCCCTTCTTGAGTCGCACCAGAGAGACGTTTGTCAGCTTGATCTGGTTGGAGGGTTGGTTGATTTGGCGCGACATGGTGGGCGAAAGTATGAGAGGGGGGGGAGGGAAGAGGAGGTCAAAGATATGAAGAGTTGAGGGGTAGAGAAAACGAGAAGGGAGAAATTCGAGGAGCACGCGGTTTCTTTTAAATCGTCACGTCGTTGTGTTGCGCCGCATAAGGATGAAAAGGTTCCTTGTTGATCTTGATACTTTTTTTGCGAGACCCCGCCATCCAGTTAGCTTTTGTTCCTGATTGCGTCAATGTCCCCGCCTTTTCATGTGCAGTCGCCGTTGAGTCACCAGAAATCAGTCATCACAAGGGTAGAATCATCTTCGCTAGACTATGCTTTTCAATTCCTCAAGTCTATGTTTGTTAGTTTCTCCGTTGATGAAACCTTGCCAACAATATTAAAGTGAGCAGTTGTGTCTGCACGTTTGGGCGACTACAGCAACATTTGGTGTAGCGCTCTGGCGAGACGAAGAAAACTTGTCGGATACTGATATAGCCTTGTGCTGTAGATATATCCTTACCCGCATTCTCTACCCCTTCCTCTTCTTAATATGGTTGGTATTGACAGTGCAAGATAGGTTGTCTTGTCTGTGTCGGCTCCAGCCACATTCCGCAAGCATTTAACGTATTCTCAATCGTCCGTCGTCATTTGCGATACTTATGCAGGCTACACCAATCCAGGAACAGCGTCATCAGCGCTATCCTACCTGTGTATCTGCTCATGCGCCATGGAGACGGCGCACACGAGATAAAATAAAGCCAGCAGTGGTCGTGAAAACATGCTGTTAATTTAGTACGGAACAAGCACTCACCCGCAAGACACACAGTACTGTGGTTTGATATCGAGTTCCTAGCAGGTCATGCATCTGTCATCACGGAATTGAACAATCGTGAATCGGTTTCTCCCATCTCGTCTAACAAGCATACTACGAACATACCCAAACCTCCCATGCTCCAAATTGCCGGTCCTCCAGTGTTATCGTGAGACACGTAGTTCCTCATTACGTCATGCTTGCTGTGTGCTGTTAACCTCCGGGTACCCTGGTCAAAGACCGGAAGGGAACTCCCAACGTCTCACCTGGTCAACAGAAGGCGAACTGCGAGCGGTATCAACTCCAGTCAGGCGAGAAACGGCCTGCTTGAACTGGACAAGCGTTGCTCTCCAGTACGTTTGGAATGGTGCCGGTTGGCCGGGTTGCTATCAGGACCTCGTCGAAGCCCAGGGAAGAGTGGGGCCCGATACATGCGGTACCTGCAGGCTACGCAATCCTCCCTAACAGCGCTCTGCGTGGATGGAATGGAGGGCTGTTAGCGTACTGCCTGGACCGGCTCCGCCACCGCGTACCTGCCTACCAAGGTTGATAGCGCAACGCGGGGACCTTTCTGGGGCTGATTGTCTAGTCATTGGGTCACGCAGCCGCTCGACAGCTCCCCCATGTTATCACTCCGGTTCCCGTCGCCTCATTCTTCCTCATCTTCTAACCTTCCCCCATCACATCGAGTTCCCGAGCGTTACTCGCCCATCATCAACACTTCTACCACTGATCCCGAAATCAACATCGGCCTCGGTGCATCACAATCATGCGTTTGTCTACCTCCGCCCTTGTACTGGGCGCTGCCTCCTCGGCGGTTGGTCTTCAAGATCAGAAGATCCTTGGCGGTGACAGCAAGGCCATCTTCGACGCCGACATCGATCTGACCTCATGGACCAAGCCTCTTGAGAAGTACTTCGGTGAGATCACCAATGAAGCCAAGGCCGTCTGGGACGAGGTCTCCGCGCTTGTCCCGGATGCTGTCGAGGCTTTCAAGCAGCAGACTGTCAACACCAAGCCCAAGAAGAGCTCCCGCAAGGCTGATACCCACTGGGACCACGTCGTCAAGGGTGCTGATGTTCAGTCGCTTTGGACTGAGAAGAACGGCGAGCGTCACCGACAGGTTGGCGGCAAGCTCGACAACTACAGCCTCCGTACTAAGAAGGTCGACCCTGCGAAGCTCAAGGTTGATGATGTGAAGCAATACAGTGGATACCTTGACGACGAAGAGGAGGACAAGCACCTGTTCTACTGTAAGTACGTCCGTTTCCCCTCTAGCACTGGTCGCAGCTAATCAGAACCAGGGTTCTTCGAGTCGCGCAATGATCCTGCCAACGACCCTGTTGTCTTGTGGCTGAACGGTGGCCCTGGCTGCTCGTCCCTGACCGGTCTCTTCCTCGAGCTTGGTCCTGCGTCCATCAACAAGAAGCTCCAGGTTGTCAACAATCCCCATTCTTGGAACAACAACGCTTCCGTCATTTTCCTTGACCAGCCCGTCAATGTGGGCTACTCGTACAGCGGTGGCTCGGTGACCAACACCGTTGCTGCCGGTAAGGATGTCTACGCTCTCCTCACCCTGTTCTTCCACCAATATCCCGAGTATGCCAAGCAGGACTTCCACATTGCTGGCGAGTCTTATGCTGGCCACTACATTCCTGTCTTCGCCTCCGAGATTCTGTCTCACGAGGACCGCAACATCAACCTGCAGAGCGTCCTGATCGGCAACGGTCTCACCGATGGCTACACTCAGTACGCTTACTACCGCCCCATGGCATGTGGCGAGGGTGGCTACCCTGCTGTTCTCAGCGAGAGCGAGTGCCAGGCCATGGACAACGCTCTGCCCCGCTGCCAGTCCCTCATCAAGAGCTGCTACGAGTCTGGCAGCGCCTGGACTTGCGTCCCTGCCAGCATCTACTGCAACAATGCTATGATGGGTCCTTACCAGCGTACCGGCAAGAACGTCTATGATATCCGTACTGAGTGCGAGGATAGCGGAAACCTCTGCTACTCCGGTCTTGGCTACATTTCCGACTACCTCAACCGGGATGATGTCAAGGAGGCCCTTGGCGCCGAGGTCAGCAGCTACGACAGCTGCAACATGGACATCAACCGCAACTTCCTCTTCGCTGGTGACTGGATGCAGCCTTACTTCCAGGTTGTGCCCAAGGTTCTTGCCAAGATCCCTGTTCTGATCTACGCTGGTGATGCCGACTTTATCTGCAACTGGCTCGGTAACCAGGCCTGGACCAATGCACTCGAATGGGACGGCCACAAGGACTTCTCCAAGGCTGACATCAAGAGCCTCAAGATCAGCGACAAGTCTGAAGAGTATGGCAAGGTCAAGTCGAGCGGCAACTTCACCTTTATGCAAATCTACGGCGCCGGACACATGGTGCCCATGGACCAGCCCGAGGCGTCTTCCGACTTCTTCAACCGCTGGCTCGGTGGTGAGTGGTTCTAAAGGAATCACTACATGGATCGGCTCTTTCAAGAGAGTTGAACGTTTGTGACTAGTTTTCTTTACACGAGATGAATAGCTTATTTTGGAATAACGGCAGACTGTAGCAACAGATGGGAAAGTGAGCGATGTCGGCTCTTTTGCCTTATAACAGATAGCAACTGCAATCAATTGAAGCATTCGAGTTATCTTAAAACAAGTTTGATCGTCTCGCGCAAGAAGCTGAAATCCCACGGAACAAGTGACCGGGACTTACAGCTCATGCCAGTCTTCGGTCTACGTCGAAGGTACAGAAGCATGCATGAATAGTAGAAATGAAAATCAAGCATCGACAAACCCGATCCAAACGAGATGGAGGGTTACGGACAGTAAATTTCTTATGATAATACAAGAGTGTTAAGATAATAGGACACTGCCCGATGTGGAAGGCGTCAAGATGAAGGAAGATCGTAGAGCTTAAAGCATCATCCGTAGCCGGCGCCCCGCGGAAGGCCGATGATAGACCCGTATGTGCCAACATGGATGGACCTGCTAGTCTGCTAGAGACTGTAGAGATGACCAGGTGCCAATCCTAGACCCTGTTTTTAGTGCAGGGTGATCCGGAGGAACTACAGGTTGTGGAGGAGGAAGGGTGTTGGTTGTGCTATGGCAGTAGGCTAGTGGCGAAGTAGCACGGAGAAATTGTTGAGGATCTGAGGTTCGGGCAGAGAGAGCTTGATCTAAGCAGAAGAAGGCTTTGGCCGCTTTACGTCCACCAGAGTGCGTGCTACTGCGCTGCTTTCGGAGAGATCTGTTCGGATATGAAACGACGTCAGCGTCGCTACTGAACGAAAGCTGCAGCACGCACGGCATTAATTATGTGGCGTACGGAGTGCGCTTGCATGTGACTCCGCGTGCTGTTTGATGGATCAAGCAAGGGTCATCATGCATAGGAAGTGTGCTACTCCGTACAGCGTCAGTACTCCGTATGGTAGCATCAGATGTAGCGAGTGGTTCGTAAGAGCCGGGCAGGAGCTGGGGAAAGATTGAAGAATCAGAGGCATCCTGGAACATGACTAAGTGAACGACATATCACTACTAGAGAGGTTGCACACAGACTACTACCACATCCTATCGTGCTGTCAGTGAGATTGATCGAATCACAGCCGAGGCAACTCCAGCAACTTGAGAGCTCAGCCAATTAGAACCCCACATCTTATCAATCAGAGTAAGTGGCGGTGCAAGCTATCTTTCCAACTGCGCCTCTTGCTTTGCCGTCCTTAATCACACAAACGTCCTTAGAATGCTGATTGACGGAAACTCAATCAACTCTTCACTGACATCGAAGAAAAGGGACATCGCCGCCAAAGAGGAGCGGATCAGAGATCAGAGCAAGGGTTCCACTCGAAAATTCAGAGTGGGACGAAAGGGGACTTCGACAAGGATTGCGTTAGTGCTTCCCCAACAAAAAAACCCAAAAAAAAGAGACGGAAAAAAAGGATGGCGGCCATCTTGATGGAGACTTGCACTGGGAGGATACGATGAGCCGAGGCCGTTCTGTTGTATAGGTTCTCCGCGTTCCCTTTTGCGGACAGAAGGAACCTATCTCGTCGCCAGCGTCCAAGTGGGCACATACATGCTCGAATCGCGTCGCATCCTCGGCGAGAAGACGGTGAAGAGACTAAGACAAGAGGCGCGGCAGTGGCTTGCTGGCCTGCAACGTTCTCAAAATGCTTTCCCTCTTACAAAGGATGAGGAAGAAAGTCGAGGTTGGGGTTGAGGTCGATTGCTAGGGGGCGGCGCTCGTCGAGATTCCTCAGATTGCAAAACGCTCAGGGCCTCAACTGATCTGGCACAGGCCGAGCCGAGTCAGTTCCCGCTCCCCGAGATGCCCTGGTCTCTTATCGGACCAAGCTGGACGGGAGCTAAAGAAGGAGAAGATAGAAGATAGAAGACATATGTGGGAGGGAGAAGGCCCAAGTCGAGGAAGGAAGGCTTCGGACCAGAAGAGGGCCTGACTTGGAATCGGTAGTTGGAAAAGCCTCTAACACATAACCCCACACTATCGTGGATTTCATGGCCGGGGCGCACACGGCACACCCTGCACAACAGGGCTTGGCTTGCGTTCAGTTCACTAGAATCCGCCACGGAACAAGAGACTGTTGGGGATGGTCGGGATGGTTACTGCTGTACTGTAAGTATGTACGGAGTACAGTACGTACACGTCCCTTTCAACCAAACAAGTTGGTAACCTCCCTCCAAACCTGGACGGGGCAATCTTCCAGGTACGTACGTAAAGTTACACTCGCGCTACTAACGTGTGGTAACCGAGTTATTGGTTGGCTAACACGACAGGTTCATACAGTTGTGATATCAAAAGATGGTCCACGCCAGGACAACTACAGATGACTCCGTACCGCAAACAACAGCAAGACGTCCCTTAACCCCACGATCCCCGTGAGTAAACTGGAGCAATGTGCTGTGCATATACGCATCATCGTCGTCTTTAACCTGATAAGCGAGCTCGGGTTGACTACCGTACGTAGTTGATTGAACCGTCGACTGCTCCTTTCGGGGACTCACAGCAAGATCAATACCAAGGCAGGGCACGGGAGCATGTACTGTACAGTACGTACTGCAGAAGTGGCCCTCCCGCGCCCCTCCACAGTCCAAGAAGGCACAGTTGGCCCGAGCTTTCAACCTTCCCAGAGGACCCCCGGGCCCGGCCCCGGTTCAAAGATGACTTGTCCCGAATCCACTTGGAAAGAAAAGGGAAGTAACAGTTATTCAACATTCTTCAAGCTTCCTTCTCTCCCACCACTGCTAATAGCCTCTCTCTCTCTCTCTTCCCATCGCGTTTCAACTCTTCCTTTCTTCAATCTTTCTTCTGGTTTTTGTGTGGAACAAGGTGAACTCTTGTTCCTCTTTTTCCAGACCTTGCTTCTTGTCTGCCTCACTTACACGTTGTAAGTACATAGTGAACCAGCTTCTTCCTCATGCCCCCCCCCCTTATAGAGACCGCACCCATTGTTCTCCCGCGTCTTTGCTTCACTGTATTTGCGCTTTATTCTTCACTGATGCATCTTATCTGTCAGACATGTTTTGACATCGAAAGAGTGACAATTGGACCCTGCAGCTAACAGTCGGCCTCCAGGCGCGCGCGCTTGCTGTATCCCAACAAATTCTCAGAGCTTTCGAGCTACTATACATGCAGCACCGTCAGATCGCCATACCGCTTCTGACCCATTCGACTCGCATCTCTCAATTCATCCCATTCCAAGTTTTGTCTATTCGAGACGACGTCCTTAACACCCTTTCCCACTCTTGAGAAGGCAGAACACCAATCACGATCCCAGCTCGCGACCATCGACGTCGCCATGGCCGAACACCCCCAGCTGCTGCGCTCCTTGCCGGACCAGAACCTCTTTCAGTTCCCCCCAGCTATTGCGCCCGCTCCTATTCCTCCTGCGCCAGTGCCGAGCTCGGTCATGCGCCCCTTCAACATCCCTGGGAACCTCTTCACCGCCGCTCTCGACCCCAAGGTCCCCTTGACCATCGCCATTCTCTATGCCGTCACTGTCAAGAGTCTCAACGTCTACAACAAGAAGCGAGGCAAGAAGCCATGGGGCATTAGCAAGACCCGTCCTTTCTTTGCCTTTGTTGTTCTACACAACGTCTTCCTTGCCGTCTACTCAGCTTGGACGTTTGTGGGCATGCTCGGTGCCATGAGGCGGAGCATCCTCAGCCCTTCAGGGCCTGGAGGTCTCGCTGGTACTGCTGATAGCTTCTGCCGCGTACACGGTAGCCCGGGCCTTGGAAACTCCATCTTCTATAACGACACGACCCGCTCTTTTGAGTCTGTCTCTCCAGACGCTCTTCTTGTGAATGGTCTTCCTAGTCCCACCGAACCCGGTCGCCTCTGGAACGAGGGCCTTGCATACTATGGCTGGATCTTTTACCTTAGCAAGTTCTATGAGGTTCTTGACACCTTCATCATTCTCGCCAAGGGCAAGCCTAGCTCAATTCTTCAAACATATCATCATGCTGGTGCCATGCTCTGCATGTGGGCCGGCATTCGCTACATGTCCGCCCCTATCTGGATCTTTACGCTTGTCAACTCCTTCATTCACTCTCTGATGGTAAGTTCATAGGCCCTTCAAAGACACAATATTGGGAACATTTGACTAACACGAAGACAGTACTTCTACTACACCTTGACCGCCTTCTCGATCAAGGTTCCCACAGCCATCAAGCGCACTCTTACCTCCATGCAGATCACCCAATTCGTCCTAGGTGCTTCAACTGCTATGCTCAACTCATTCGTATCTTACGCCTTCGACTATACAGCTCGTAAAGAGTTCGCCGCTGCTCACGACGTCTCCACTGCGAGCGCCGTTCCCACTGTTGCTAGCAATGCCCTTGATTCTCTTAAGCAGTTGGTCTTCGGTGCCACTGCTACTAAAGTCGCCGCCCTCTCATCAGATAAGCCTGTAATCACCTCCATGGCATACACTCGTGAGATCACGCAGCCCTGTGTTGCCACTTCAAGCGAGACCTTTGCCATTTGGCTCAACGTCTTCTACCTCTTACCTCTCACGTACTTATTCGTCAGCTTCTTCATCGCCAGCTACATCAAGCGCAGCAACGCTGCCTCTAAAAGTAATGGCAGTGCATCTCGTGCCGAGATCAACGTCTCTGTGGCCGAGAAGGCAGGTTGGGACGCTGCCAAGGGTATTGAAAAAGAGGTATATGGTGGTGAGCAGATGGTCAATGGCAACCACGAGGAGCTTTCCTCGGGCACGTCTACCCTCAAGAAGATCAACGGCAGGACTCGACGCAAGGCTTAGAAGAAGAAGGAAAGCGAAAAAAGGGTTAGGTCAAGCCGGTGCACATTTGAGGTAAAGAAATGGTTTCTTGATGGCAAAGCTGAGTGAGTCGGTGTAGGAGCATAGAAGTGCCAACAGAGCCTTCTTGCGACAGCTTTGGTACTTGGTCAGCTGCTGGTCAATTGTCATGTTTTTTTTATTTTTCTACTTCTTCTTTTCTTTTCTTGAGGAAAAGGGTGAAGTTGTGGGGGGTCTTGGAAGACACAGACAGAAGAAGCTGCCCTCGTTGTAGGGAGGCATGGCTTGGTTTCTGAAGTATGAAGCGTTGACTGCAACAAAAGCGCCATTGTGATTTCAAATAACAATAAAGATCTTTCTATTTCTTTTGCTTCTACACACTCTCCTATTATCCTCCATATTATCTCCGACTCGTGTCTTTCAACCCTGTTCGTATAACTGCAATAGGTTATCAAGCAGTGACTGGCTAGAGCCCTTCTGTCCTCGCTTTTTGTCCTGATGCACTCCTCCTACGATAGTCAAACTATCTAAGTTGAGGTGACTTGTCGGTCTGCACTCCACTCCCTCAGAAGCCTTCCTGTTCTCTAGCCACCCAACCAAGTACAAGTTTTTGAAAAAGGCTGAAGCCGTGCTGGTGGAATATCTTTCTTTTGCTATTACTTGCGGGATTCACTCGTTCACAGCATTATCACCATTCAAGTTTTTTGCTAGCAAGATTCTTGTGTATTGTAATGTATTGTCTTTTCATCTCATCTGGTCATTCTCGGTTGGTCAAGGAACCACACCGAATACAGAAACCGAAGAAACCTAGTCTATCTCGTCATACACTTAGCAGTGGTGAACAGATCCAGACCTCTCTAATGCAGTGTGGCGCCAAACAAACCCTTGGTGTAGAAAGAGGGTCAAAGAAAACATTAAACATGGATGGGCAATAGCCCAGAACTGCTGACAAGGCACCTACTGCAAGGCCTGTGAAACGCCAGTAAGATGATTATCGCTTGGAAGAAACGAATAACTGGTCCGTGGTAGACCGGGTAGAAAAAGCACTCTCCGCAAGGAGACAAAACAAGTAATGTGCAGGCTACTATAGTAGTATGGGCACTGCTTTCCAAGACGCCACGCTTCTAAATAGAACGGAAAACAAGGTATGGGTAAGTATTGTGGAGCCTCAGTTCAAGACTGCGGGTCGATGACTATGGTCCTGACGTAGTAGGAGCTCGACATGCTCCATCGGAAGATTCTTAACAATCTATGGTCGTTCTTATCATTGCTTCATAAAGCTAAGTCGCTTCGGGGTATAGTTGGCTAGCCGCTAGAGCTGCGATGGTGGTGATAATTGGTGGGTTGGTCGAAAAAACACGATTGTGGTGAGACCGCTAACAGGAAAGGGGTAGAGGATTAAGCGATGTGTTCGTCATCAGGACAACGCATCGACGATTCCTTATTTCACTCAATCCAAGGTAGTGAAAGGTCCGTGCCCGAGCTTAGAAGGTGCTCCAGTTCCAGTCCCTAGGGACACTGGCAGCGACCTCGGGGCCAGAGGGCAGTTGAGTTGCATTTCCACTACCCGCGGTGATTGGGGTAGTTGGCTGGATATCGGAAGAGGCGGTGCTGGAAGCGCGGCTGCAGTTACGGGTGTACCAATTCTTGAACTCGTCGAAGCAGTGGCCGCAAGTTCGCGAAGGGGGAGCGCGGGGGTTGAAGTTGGCGTTCTGGTCAAGGGGCACGGCGTATGCCGAGTGCCAGTCGCAGAAGATGTTGCCACATTTACGGCAGTGATGCCGCCGTGTGAAGTAGGTAAAGGAGCGCTTGCACGTTGCGTCGTCGCAGACGGAAGACTCGTGATCAGGCTGCAGAAGCAAAGGATTAGTTGACAGATCAGATTGAATGACGAGCAATCGCCAGTGTTTGAGACAAGGAAAATCCGGTGACAAGCCATGACGCTCATGGTTGAGACACTTGCAGGGAGACGCCCCCCAAGGTCGCATGATTGTACGGGTGGCAGTCAAGGGTACTTTTGCTTACCTTCCAGTGCCCACGGCAAGGTAGGGAGGTGATCTCGGGGAACATGTCGAGATCAAAGTCGCCGTCTAAGCTGCTCTGCGTGCTCTCGCCAGTCGAGGTGCGGGCCAGACGGTGGCCAAACATGGAGTTCATGAGGCCGCTGTTGTTGCGTCGTAGCGTCGACTCAGAATCAGAGCTGGAGGCGGAAGCAGCGTCGGCATCAATATCTCGGCGCTTGGATGTCTTCGAGGGGAACATGTTTGGTCGAAGAGCGGCAGGCATGTACATAGGACGGTGTTGATGGTTGTTCTTGGGAGAAGAAGGGTTGGAGTAGTCGGGGCTATTGGAATCCGGGGTGCCCAGAGGTGAAATCTGAGTACCCAGAGAGATCTGGTAGGAGTTGGCGCGTGAAGCGAGAGGACGCCGAGGGAAGTGATGGCGAGATTGCTGGTCGCCTGGAAGGGTAGGCATGATGAGGTCTGCAGCCATGATAACGCCTCCTTGGGATATGGTGTTGACGAGATTCAGTTACGCAACGGCGAGGTGAGGTCGTTGTCGCGGTCGGCGTCAAGATTGATGATATACGGTTGATGTTTATGTGTGTCCGCTAATACGTACAGCTGAGTAAAAAGATAGCAGAGTTGAGGACTGCGTGTCCAGTATTGAGAGAGGGTAGGTGATGATGAAGGCGGCAGTACGATGATATAGCAGCAACCAGAGGAGGAGTGGCGGAAGCGGCAGTTGATAAGAGGGAGCGGAGGGGGGGTGGGAGACGTGGGTCGGAATGGAGGGTGCAATGAGTGCCTCGATAGAGATTAGCGCGATTTAGAATTAGCCTGTCTTAGCGCAACGTCTTCCGGAGCGCCCAGGGTACGTATCGAGTTATCACTACAGGGTGGGCCAGCAGAGATGGAGATGGAGACAGATGGGGAACGGATTAGGAATGGCTTAGAATGAGATGAAGGTAATTGGCTGGCCTGCGCTGATGAAAGCGGGCCTGTCGTGCGGGTTAGGAGGAGCAGATGTGGGAGAGAGCCACGAGAGCCTTGTTGGAGAGCGAGAAAGAGGCGGTGGGACCGCAGCGGAAAGACCTGACTAGGTTCACTACGGAAGTCGCTCGAGTGTCTCTCTTCTCCTGGTCAGTGCGTCTCCCTCACCCTCGGTACGTACTATATGGTGCGGTGGTGTTTAGGAAGGTTTGGGAGGGCTGCCCTTGCTAGCGGTTGGTGCTAGGTCTCCAACCAGAAACCCCGTAGGTGGGGCCAGAGCCAGCGGAGGAGTTTATTGGGCCTGAAGAGGGATTGGCTTGGGCGTCGACCTTGCTGAGAAGCGGCGTCGGTGTAGGTCGAGTTCGAGTTTTGGTACCGGCGCTTGTGCTCGTGGCTACTCTCGGTGTCAAGACGGGACTGATCAGGCCGTCCGCGGTTGACCTAAGCTGCTCTCGACGGCGGATGCTTGATGCGGCAAACATATGACAAGTTGCTGCGACCAACAATTGCTGGATGATGACACAGGCGAGATCGCGTCGCAGCGAGAGAGATATATAAGGTAGCAGACAGGCAGGCTGCGAGAGCGTAAATTTCCGTAGCATCAACTCTTGCTTGGTACGGCTGCGCTGGGGGTTGAGTTGTTTTCCCCGACAATGTGGTTGGATGGCGCCAGGGCTTGTTCTTTAGATCCTGGTAGACTTTGTAGCGGTGGAAGTGGGTGCGGAAGGCGATTTGTGTGTGTAATCGTATTAACGGAACCTTGCAATCCTCCCTCTCTCGCTCTCTCCAGACATCCCCTTGCCGGTTGCTGGTCCAGGGTGGAATATGATTCGTGTACTGTACGAGCAGCAAATTACTACAGCTCCTAGCCTAGTTCGTAACAGGGACAATATCGCGGTGGTGGACAAAAAAGTTTGGGATTCTGAAATGGTCAGTCTAGTTAGCTGATGAATTCAGCAGCGTTGGACAAACATGAAAAGGGATGGATCCGAAGGGGAATGCAGTCGATGCAGATCTGACAAGACCGACTCAGCTCACTCGAGCTTGGTGGTGATGGATGGTTAGGGTGAGCGACCTCACATGTCAGTCCTGAAACTGACAAGAGCCGTAGCAGCACGATTATAGGTATAGATAGCCTTGCCTTGCGATCGGGGTTGCTTCTCGGTTCCGTCTACAGTACAGTAGATCTACATGCACTCTGTACAGATGTCGGGGCTACCGTATACTAGACGTAGTAGTAGATGCATCTCGACGAGTCGCGGCAAAACTACCGATAGGCTCGAGTTTGAACGAGCCGGAGCCTACTCCGCACCCTCCCATTGGCATACGTACAGTGCAGTACTGAAGATGATGTCTACCGTAGACTAGCAAATCTAGTCAGAAGCGTAAAGTTGTGTCAGTAGAGATACACACATGAGTTCTCATGACAGTACTAGAGAGCGCCTCGTTTTGGTGCTCGGTAGGGCGAAAACTGGAGACTGGCTCAACATCACAAGCATCCAAGTTCAAGAACATGGGCTCTGGGAGGGGATTCTGTCGCGTGCTCTGGCGTGCATGCGACGTGGATAATTGTGGATGTCGCAGAGCGGGTGCGCCGTGCGCCGCTCGTGGTCATGTCTGTCGCTCGCCTATTTGCTTTCGTTGCACGAACAAACGGGGAACTGATAAGTGCCCGTTGCGATAACTGGAGCTGGCGCTTGTTTCTCGTAGACAGCTAGGCAGCGTCGTGTTTGGTGGAGTCGGGACATCGGACTGTCCAGTATCATTGATTGCGATTGTTGCTAGTCTGCCAACCTCGCGTTCTGGACAAGACTCTAGCATCGAGGTAGCGTATAGCGAGATCTTTGACTCGACCAAGTCTGTACTACGCAAGATCTGCTGCCGTCGAGATTGTTCATTCTCAACGGATCTGCTATACCAATGGAGAAAGCATCAAGATCCAACTGATATATAACAACCAAGTACATACGTACCGCAGGACAATGATCATTTCGAGGTAGAGGAACCTGGCTCGACGCCGCTAAACTTAAAACATGCGCTCGCTGGGCGAATGCAGCCAATACTGTCCGCTCCCTCCACACCCTCTCTAAAGGCATGCCGCACCACCAGCACTACAGCACTGCAGAACAACCTGTCGTTGACTCAGCTAGAAACTGCAAAAGTATGATACATCGTATGGCGTCGATTCATCGGGTATACGCAGACCCCGACGACTTATCACTGCCTTGGACAGCTATCCACGATGGACTACAACACACATGTGCTGGCTCTTGCATCTCCCCTGGCCTAAGCCGAGTTTCCATCGTGGACGTAAAACTGCCCGCCGCGGCGGAACGCCTGGGGAGGTTGCATTATCAGCGGTGGCATCCTTGATACAGTAAGGGAACTAGGCAGCGACTTCCAAAAAAAAATTAAAAATTTTTGTGACGGAGTCCTCGTCGATTCTTTACTCGATCTGAGTTGAGCAACAATCATCATCGTGATCTTAGATACGTGTAACATACGATGCTGCACCTACTACGTGCTGTTCGGCCGAAAACTGATATGTGCCTTATCTGTAGCTCATCCCGTCGACATCATCTCCTACATCATACCGTTCATCTTTAACTCCAACCTCCATGATATCCGCCCATCTCCTTGCGCATCATTCTCGCTTGGGTCATGGATCAACCACGCTTGCCACGCTACGGGCTGCGAGTCAGGTTAGACTCCAGCCACGACCACGAAACTGTACTGTACGTATTCTCAACCACTTGTTTTGCGGCTTATTAACCACGACTACGAGAGATGGTTCCAAGGCACTCCCAGACCTCTTTGCCTTCGCTGCATCCGTGCACGCTCCGTACCTGCAGTACGTACTGTACTTCCTTCAATCTTGCACGCTTCAGGTGCCCCGAAACTACAGGTGTTCGGGCCATCGCCCGCCACTACCGCGTCATCTCTAGCGGAGTCACCCCGGCCTGGCCTGGCCTGTCCCCCCCCCCAGAGGCCCGCCTAGCTTGTTAAAACGCCCATTGGCTCGCTTCCTTGTCATCAGCTCCACTGCCAAGCACCACTCGCGCATCTCAACCTCCACTTGGTCCCAGACGATCGCAGACAGCTTCATTTCAAGGGGGAGAAAAGAGCGCGGCCAATGCTGGGGTCTTTGAAAAAAGTGACAGAGTGTCGGAGAACCGTCAGCAATCATCTTCCCCACCCCGTAATAGTCTGGCCTGCTCGTCTGGCCGGGTTCTTGGTTCGCTCGGTATCCATGGTGCGTGGCGCATCATCCATCGCCTCGCTCTATCTCTGCCTTCCAGAACATCTGGAAGCGTCTGGTCGGTGCCAGCAATCATCCCACGCTGCCGAGCGAAGATTCCTGGTCCTGCCGCCGCTGTCGATAGCACATCGGACTTGCGATCTTGCCCAGGAGACTGCTCTCGGGTCTCCACTCTCTGCGACCGAAGTCGTGGCTTACAGTACGGAACTTGCGGAGCGTCACTCAAGGATCCGCCGGATTCGTATCAACGTTGGGATTATTGTCATTACTCATTCGCTCTCTTACTAGCTTATGGAGTAATACCCAAACTTCAGCGGAGGTCTCGCCGAATGCTTAATAGTGCGGGTTTGGGGGCTTTAAAGGGTAATAAGGGTCTACTATACGTATGTAAGTCGGTGCTGCGCCGGCCGGACAATGCTTGTTTGAGCTGTCTATGGGTTGACTCGGTCGGTGCGGACGAGACCCTGTCTTGCCCGTACCTCCGAACCCCTCCGAAAAGGCTCAGATGGAACGCCCGCAGCCACGTTGCTGCTAGGAGCCTGGTGGCGCTTGTCCCGAGCGTCCCTCCTCCTATCTGTGGCGCATTTCCCGGTCCTGCCCCGATGCTTGTGAAGGGTCTCTGAGTGGTGTGGCTGAGAACACTAATTATGGTATCCCAAAGTAGTGGAGAGTTCTCGACATTGACCAGTGTTGTACTGTTTCCCCCCTCTTCTTTTCTTTCCCTCTCTGCTTGCTCCTGGTAGCGAGTCCAATTCATCCACCAGCTTGACCGGTTTGAGGGGGAGCCGTCAAGGCTGTCTGTCAACTTGCCGTCTATATGCGTCTCAGCTAAGGAGATCGTCGTCTCAAAAGATGGAGTGTCCTCAACAAGTGATGGGTTTGCGGATAACGATCATTTAGTCCTACAAAATCCAGGGTCCAATGCTACTATGTGCACGGTTACGGTATCTCCGTCGGCAGCTTGTACAGTACGTATTATCAACCAATGCGCGGGCAGGCGTTCCTCCTTGGGCTGGAGCAGACACAGTCACGTCCATCTAGCGGTCTGAGCTCACTCGATGCACTCGACTGGAACCCTACGACGCGAGTGTGGCCCAATGGCCCACGATGCGGCCGGCCTGCCAGGATGGGGAATCTTGGTCAAAAGTGACAGGACTGGACAAGGCGAGATTTCGCTTCACTCGCGCATGCGGAGGTGGATGGAGTCTTGGGAGTGTCTACGTATACATGGCCAACGGCAGCCAGCAGCGAGATCCCTCCCTCTCCTCTCCTCTCCTCTCCTCTCCGTGGATGACTTGCGTGAGTTGCACGACGGCGCATCTGCCGTACATCTACCGTATACGTACATCTGCTGTGCCAGCTGGATGGACTTGTGCCGCACGCTGCATCAAAGCGACTTGGCATTTGGCTTGCATGCAGTCTAATGCCCACAGTGTTGCCTCGAAACACCCATGCCTGTCTGTCCTCGTATGTGCGTGGGAGTTTCATGTTTGCGACAAAACCGTGAGAGGGAGGGAGGGAGGGAGGGAGGCTTCGAACGTTCTGTCGTGCAGTTCATCGACGCCGCTTGCAGTTGCCGACCGGAGAGTGCTCCGCCGTGGAGCGGAATCACCGCATCAAGGAAATGAAGCAGATCTGACCAGACCCGCCCCGTCGCCCGGTCTCCGTAGCGCCTCGCCGAGGAAGACCCCTAGGCTTCGGGACTGGTAAGACGAGGGAGGACCTGCTCGGATGTACTGTACAGTACTCGACGACGATGTGGCTGAAAGCCGGCAGCAGCTAACCTACCCCGGATAGCGGTCTTCAACTTCTCAGCGACGTTCATGTCGAGGGAAAAACCGTTGCTCATGACTGGCTGACACGCGACCACCGGGCGAGGGACCGTGTCCAGCCGCATATGCATCCAGCACCGACTCCCCTGTCGACTTGATGAACACGCCATGCCTGATCAGGTTGTTGCCGTGCATTTTCTTGGAGAGCTTATCGTTGATCTGTGATTGGCTTGGAGATCATTACTTGCGGCTAGAGTTCAAGATCGACTACAGTAAGAGAAACTCCACCTTCGGTACTCGGGGATTCTACTACGGAAGTATGCCAGGCCTTGGCTTGTCTTGTCTTGTCTTGTCCTGTCTTGTCCTGTCTTGTCTTGTGCCCAACTTGTGCGGTGAGCTTGACTTACACACCGCGACACGCTTACTGGACCATTCAGTTCTATCCAATCTGTCCGTTACCCAGTGACACTGCTTCGCTCACTCTGCGTCGTCAGAGAGCTCGTGCGTGCATCAAGAGACCCGTAGAGCCCAGCGTTGGCGCGGCGTTCGGGGGACTTGGTGACCCCGATTTGGCGGTAGATGCTACGGATAGGTGCTAGGTAGGTAGAGGATCTGGAATCTAATCATCAGGGTCCTGATCGCTTTGTTCTGGGTCGTATCACCGAACACGGAGATATGGGGAACGAGCCCGGTCCAGAATCACCAGGGCGCATGATGGTGTATTTACAAAATAAGGCGGAAGCTTCTGCCGGCCGCTATGGCACGTACTAAGGACACATGGCACGCAGCTGTTGCGCTTGAAGCTTAGCTGGACTCATACCCGAGCTGAGGCGACGAAGGTGCCAAGTCGACTCCGTGGAAACAAGCGGTGATGATGCGTGCCCGGCCTCATGCCAGCGGTAGCCTCGAACTACACACAGTAGTATGTATAAGTTATGCAGTGTCTGAAGCACGGGAGATCTCCCGTGCGCTGAGACCGACACTTGCGCCGCCTAGAAGCAACTATCGTGTTTCGTCACGGATAGACGATAGTCATGTAGCCGAAAAGGGGGGGAACGGCTGCGTTGGCTGTCTTGATCTCATCAAAGCATCAACTTAGTACCCTGAGCACTATCTCCCATTACGGCACCTCCCACTTGCCACTTTTCCCCCCTTCCTTGAGCACAACCCGTAGGCCCTCAACTACCATACGCTTATCCACAGCCTTGCACATATCGTACACCGTCAGAGCCGCCGTAGACGCCGCCGTCAGAGCCTCCATCTCCACGCCCGTCTTCCCCTCGCACGTAGCGGTCGCGGCGATGTCCACTGCCATGCCGTCCGCCCTGACGTCGAGATCGACGCTCACGCGCGAGAGCGCGATGGGGTGGCAGAGCGGGATCAGATCGGCGGTGCGCTTGGCGGCCATGATGCCGGCTACGCGAGCCACGCCGAGGACGTCGCCCTTCTTCATCTGGTTGTCGCGGATGAGCGCGGCAGGCGTGGGCGAGGAGAAGCGGACGGTGCAGACGGCTTTGGCGAGGCGCGAGGTTGCGGACTTCGAAGCGATGGACACCATGTGCGCGGAACCGGATTCGGAGACGTGGGTAAGTTGCTGTGCCCCATCTCTTGGGGATCTCGGCTCGTCTTCTTCTCGTCTTACGCTGGAAGTGGAAAAGAATCGCTTGCAGAGGTGGGTTCGGGGGATGGTTGGGAACGCTGGGAGCAGACCGTCACCAAGAAGTCTTCGAACACGGCGTGGCATGGGACCGGATAGAGACGTGGCAGGCATCGTATCTACAGTATTGTGTTTAGTATGTGCTCATGGTATCCAATCTCGTGGCCTCATTAGACATATCCTCAACGCCACTGGTGAAAAGAAGAGGCCTCCCTCGATATCCGTCTCGCATCCAAAATAGCGAATTTGCCAGGAGATGATGACAGCAACATCTTGCTCCAACCCCATTCCGCGCGCACAGAGAAGAAGCTCCTTCACCCACCTATTAAGATCATCGGTCGATTCTTCATGTGCTCCAACTCTCCGATTCCTGCATGCTTTTCCATCTTTCTCTTGACAGCTGCTCCAATGACATCGAGCAGCTCCAGCTCGTTTGGTGCAAGTCTGAGAGGTTGATGGTCCTGTAACGCGAGACTCCTTCGTCGATCCATCTCGATCTGCTTCATGGCTTCGAAGGCCTGTTCATCGATGGGTTCTCCATCGTTGGATTTGCGCAGGATGTCTCGGAGTGACACCTCGGCATTGCCGAAGAGGCAGACTTTGAGGTTGCCGTCGCCCGTGATGCGCAGCCGGTTGCAGGTCCCACAGAAGTTGTGCGTCATGCTCGTGATGAAGCCGATCCGGCCCGTGAAGCCCGGGACGTGCCAGGTCTTGCTGGTGTCGTTCTTATGGTCCTGGACCTTTTGGAGAGATGGGTGCTTTGTCCGAATGAGGTCCAACATCTCAGAGTAGCTAAACATCTTACCCTTGCTCCATTTATTGCCATCGAACGGCATGTATTCGATGAAGCGGACTTCAATGTCCCGATCCTGCGTCAAGTCCACGAAAGGCAGCACCTCCCTATCATTGACTCCCCTCATGACAACACAGTTGATTTTGAGCTTGATGCCGGCGCCGAGCTTGTTGAGTTCCAGTATCCTGCTGATGCTCTTCTGGACAGCGTCGAACCCCTTCCTCCTCGTCATGATCTGGAACTGCCAGGGATCGAGCGTGTCCAGGCTGAGATTGACGCCAGTCAGGCCCGCCTCCACCATGCTATCCAGCTTCCGGTGGAGGGAGAGCCCGTTTGTGGTGATGCAAATTTCCTTGAGACCATGCCGCCGTAGCTCGCCAATCTGATGCATCAGAGGTAGGATGTCCCGACGAACAGTAGGCTCTCCACCAGTCAGCCGAATCTTTGTCACTCCTTGAGAAACAAAGACGGATGAGAGAAGGACGATTTCAGGGGTCGTCAGCAACTCCCGGTTAGGTGAGAGTGGTACGCCTTCCTCCGGCATGCAGTAGACACATCGTAGGTTGCATCGCTCCGTCACTGATATGCGAAGGTAATCATGTTGTCGATGGAATGTATCCGTCAGAAAGTCCGAGAACGGTTGAGCATGGCGAAGTTGTTGGCGACGTGGTTGAAGCAGTCCGGTCTGCGATGACTCCTCCTGGCGTGGATTATCGTGTGCTGTCTTGACCGTTGCTATCGACCTGGAGCCATGAGTTGAAGAACGTATCGGCGACGAACGTGCCACGGGCCACAGGGACCGTCCTGCACGTGTGATTTGTAGAGTCCAAGGGCGCGAAGAAGACATATCCGACTCTTGAGAGGGGTCTTCCCGCACTCGCATGCAACGCCGTGAGGTTGGTCGCAGCTCCTCGGTCCGAGCTACCCTAAACCTCGGCAAGCAAAGTCAGAGGCTCTTATTTATTGAGACAGATAGCCAAACCGAGCGAGAATTCTCTGGAGTGATGTTGTTGGAAAGGCAGGCAGCTAGTCCAACCAACTATCTCGCGAATATTGAACCTCGGGTAGTCATGGCTGGATGAGTCAGCGTGGCGATATCAGAACACTGCTGTGACCAATACATCGTGGAGATGCCGATAACCTAATATCTCGATAAGTCAACAAGTTAACTTATCGACAGTACAGTACTTCAGTACGCACCAAGTCTACTTACTACTCTAGTCTAGTCAGGTCTAGTCTGTAAATGCCGACCAGACTGTACGAAGTATCCGCAAAGAAGTTGGGGTCAGGAGTCTCGTGCGCGAACCGATGACGAGCGCTAGGCCGGAATAGGCTGACGAAAGTAAACAACAGTAAACCCCCACTATCGTCATCAGGAATCCTCATCTCAGAGCTTTATCACGACGCGACTCGAGACCACACGACTTCGCGTTGGCAATTGTTCTCGGACACGCATCACGCCTTGACGTGAAAAAAGCTGAAAGAAACGTTCGAGCCACCCAAGATACAACCCTCCGTGCCATAGCCGTTGCTGGCAGCGGTTCGTCTCCCATCTGGTCACCTCGAAGTAGCGTTCAATCTTCTGCGCACCTTGCACCTCGCACCTCGCACCTCGCACCTTGCTTCTTTGTCGCAGATACAGACCCGGGGCAGCTCCGCGCGACTTGCCGACGTACTTGATACGACGCTACTGCCCTCATCACCCCATCTCTGCCAACCAGACCCAACTCCGAGACCTGTTCAACTGTCATGCCGGGTAGCTACGATGCATCCTTCGCGCCTCTTCAAATGTAGGCCAGTTCATCATCATCATCATCATCACCTTGCGAAGGGCCTCTGCTCCCGCCTCGTTTTGATCTGACTGCTTTCAATCCGCCAGCCAACCGCTAACATGAGCCTCAACACAGGTTCGAAGCACTGCAAACCCAGTCCTGATGGCCAGCTTATCGCTGCCATCTCCCCCTCTTCCGTCATCATCCGCTCGATCAAGTCACTGCAGACTGTCCATTCCGTGAAACTGCACCCTGAACTACAGGGACCCCCTTCTGACCTCATATGGGCGCCCTCTTCCTCGCGACTCCTGGTTACCGCTGCCGATCAGATCTTCGTCTTCTCCGCAACCGACTCGTCATTCCAGGCCACGATTCGAAATCCCCTGGCGGGTACTGGGAAGACGACCCTTGTACGGTTCGGAGCCCACGATCTTGAGATTATTGCTTGCGCCGCCTCGGGACTCAAGTTCACCATTTTCAACCTATCCAAGTCTGCGGCATCCGAGATTCATAATCCAAAGTTTTACTTGCCCTCCACTGTCTCTCGCGGCTTCTCTTTGCATCCCCGGACGGGGCATCTGTCGCTATTGACGCGGGTTAATGGCCGAGACATTGTCAGCGTCCATCACCCCGTCACTCGACAGGTGCAGAAATCCTGGTATCCGGAAACAGTCGACGCTCAAGGGTTGTTATACACCCCTGATGGACAGTGGCTGCTACTGTGGGAGTCTCCGGCGCATGGCCATAAGCTGCTGCTGTACGCCTCTGACGGGCAATTCTTCCGTTCTATTGGGCCTTCCAGCATTGAAGGGGAGCCGCATGCAGACGCCGATCTAGAACTGGGTATCAAGATTTGCCATACGAGCCCCGATGCATCCCTATGCGCGCTCGGCGACCACAGTAGGGCAGTGAATGTGCTCAGTACTGGGACACTTCGAAACGCCATGAAGCTCTTACACCCCACCACCATTGTCCCCAAGGATACCCTACAGGTGTGAAAGAGAAGGCTCTTATATCTCCCAAGCGGTTCCATGTACTGACGTTGACGTGCTAGATCTGGCAGGAACAGTCTATTAAAGTCTCACCAGGGGCACCGACTACATCCCTATTCCAACGCGCTACGCAGATGGTATCTCCTGCTGCCAGGTTGACAGACGGAAAACCTTCTCCAGATGCCAGATCAGGCTGCTCCCTGATGGGATTCGATGCGTCGTCGACACTTCTTGCGACCAGACTGGATGATTCGCCGTCCACACTGTGGATCTGGGATGTCGCCGCCGTTGAGATGCGGGCAGTGCTCCTGTTTCATTCGACTGTTACTTTTAGTTGGCATCCTACGATTCGTGAGCTCCTGTTAATCACATGCCAGGACGAGGGCTCTCGTGGCGTTTCCTACATCTGGGATCCTCTGTCTGACGGCCCGAAGCCGGTATACTTGGAGACCTATCTTCCCAACGGCAAGATCTTGGGTAAAGCTGAGACGACCTGGATCAACGGAGAAGCCAGCGACTCGCCGACATTGTTCCTCTCCCATGGCCTTCATTACTTGATGGTTGCTTGCGCGGATGTGGAGAGCGGGACTGCTCCCTGGCAGGACGGAAACTCCAGCTCGATACGCGAAGGGTTCTCCTCCCTACACGACGCTGGAGATGAGGGTATGTCGCTTCTGTTGGCCGATGATACTTCGACTCTAGACGACACATTCTCGTTTAAACACATGAATACATGAAAGCCCCGCAGATCATGGCTCGATACTAGAGCTCAGACATGCATGTGGTCGAGCAAATAGGCCTGCTTGAAACCCTTGGAGGCAGGCTAATCTAACTGTTGACATGTGCCTGCCGTAGACTCATGTTGAGAACTTGGGCCCATGATGCCGCCTACCAGCAAGTGAGAAGAGAAGCTCTGCGTACATGTAGTTTCGGATCATGGATCTCTTCGTAACACAACGGCAAGCGGCTTTGTTTTAATTATGCAGTTGCAGGCACATGGCCGTGAAACACCAAGGTCTACAGAGGGCGGCTAGTTTCCTCTTCCCCCATCTTGCGAGCAGTCCGGGTTCGAATGCCTCAGATAGAGCAGCTAAATCGGCATGGTGACGCGAGAATCACCAGCATGCGCAGGAGACCAGCAGCAGCAACAAACCCCCCTCCACATAAGGGAGGGGGGGGGGGAGAAGAGGGAGAGGGAGATTGCTCTGCAATTCGCGGCTCGCATCTCTGCAGCACTCTGACGGCTTGGCCAACACTTCGCCTACTCTAGACTCTGCTGTGACGGCCATCGATCTGGCTGCGAACGTCCAAAGGTGGAGAAGTGATGGAGAAAAATGACCTGTCGCAAACGGCCACGCTACCCGATATTTCGCACTTTATGTACGATGCTCGATGCAAGGCAAGCAAAACGACAGCTTCCTTGAGACGCCATGCTTTCGGTAGTGGACAGAATATGCAATCTTGGACAACGATCGGCCTGAAGAGAATCTCTGATCGAAGGATTTGCCCGCTGAGCATAACCACCCCTACCCGGATCTCGTGTTGGCCCGCTTCTTCATGGGTCTTCAGCTGGCCGTGCCGTGCCGTGACGTGCCGTGCCGGATAGATCTGTCCCCTGAACTACGTCGTGCGACTCGTACGGGATGACCCAGCTCAGTACAGTATGGTGCCCGTCGATTCATTTGCCCTCCCGTCAGTCTCCCAAAGCGAGGCTGAGTAAGAGATCGCCTTCTTCAGCCTCGCTGCCGGGGGAGAGGACGGGAGCCGGCTGTTCCATCTCTGGCTTCCTCCGCCTACAAGGGTCCCTTCGGTTACACGGAGAAAGCGACGGACCGGGGAAGAATCGATCCAGCTCGATGTTCCATCGTGCAGTATAATGTGACGCACCTCGCTAGCATCTGAAAGGTACTAGTTCCCGGTGATGTGCAGGCTACCATGAGGAAACAAACAAGGGCTCAAGACCCAGCCGGGATCCAGGATAGTCAGCTCGTATGTATGTATTCGCCCCGTCCTCCACCCTCCACTCTCCAGCCTCGAACCTCTAGGCCTGCACATCTTCGGCCCAGGACCTCGCAATGCTGCCATTGAGCTGATTGCAGGACTCACTCCCCTTACAACGCACCTGGCGATGTCCGGAATGCCTTCCGGATGATGTCTCGTTTCCTCACCACGTTAGCTCACCATCGAAGTTGAGTATAAGCCATACATGCACGCCAGGTCCCTACAAAACTCTCTCCCTCCCGTATACCTACCTACCTACCTACCTGAATACACTTTTCTTCGTCACCTCGCCTGCTACAAGAGGGCAGCTGTTTTACGAAACTTCACTTCCGGGACCTTCTCACGCCTGTACCTCGTACGACATAGACTCTCCCTCACCCTCACCCTCACCCTCTTCACCACCGCAGTGACACAAGTCCGTTCTCACCGTCATCTGCTCCGAGAAGCTGTCACCGCATCGCATCGTGCCGTACGTAATTACGCGCCGAGATTCGGGACGCACCAAGCCTTGTGTGACTCCCCGCCGATTCATGTCCACCGAAACGACGATCCAGGCGGACGTCGGTCCGGGAGACCAGACGGGCGTCTACTACATTACAATTTGCAATGTCAGTTGAGTGATCACTTCTTTCGTGAAAAATGACGAGGAGAAAGAAGTGGAAAAGATAAAACAGAGAAGACAGAGAGCCTAACTATCTACTCCGCAGTTGCCGTTTGGGACTTCATGGCAGCAACTGAAAGACTGGATACGAGCCGTCTGCATCGTCGACCATATTGAGGTGTTTCAAAACAGCACGTCCGGGTGGGTTCGACTAAAAGGAAGAGAGAACTTTGAAAAGGCATGGAGTAGGTGGCAGAGAGTACAAACGCCAGTGCAGAGATGAGAGAGAGGACTAACCAGGCATCTAGGTCTCCTCAACGGTGGTGTGTTCAACGGCCGCTCTATTATTGCTTCTGATAAGAACCGGAGCGAGTCTATCAAGATCAAGGAGCTGGTTGGTGGGGACCCATCACAGACACCCTACTCTCAGCCTCAGATGCAGATACCACGATATCAACCGACTCCTCCCACCGCTTACGGCACGACACTGATGCCACCTAGCGTCTCCCCGCAGTACTCAGCAGGCACTTGCACACAGGTATGGGGAATTCAGCTCTGGCCGAAGCATCGAAAAGAAAAATCTAACCAAAGGAAATCTTCCCGTGTTTAGTATTCTCTTGGTGGATACGTGCCGGCCAGTGGTGCCAACATCGGCTACTCGACTGGCCAAGTTGCTGCGCGTAGCCACGGCCACCATCCATGCGTGTTAGTACCGGCCGCCACTGTACCGCCGGCTTATGCACTTGCGGATCCCAGATCCTATTATCAGTACGTCGAGGGACCTGGAGCCATCGGACCGTTGGAGCAGCCCTCGGTGGCGTACCCTTTGCATTATCAATATGAAGGTGCTCAGCAATCTCTTCCGTATCGAGGCGTAGCTGAAACTTCGGCCTACTACAACGACTACAGGACCCCCTCGACGGGGGCGGCCAGGCAATCCGAATACGTCCCTACCGAGCAGCGTAAGGTGCATATATCACCATTCCCACAGCAGGCTCGCGTCGAGGATGTCGTTTCTTGGGTCTACCGCAAAGTTGGATCCCACAAGGTTGGAACGGTCGAGGTGCCGCAGAACAGCAACAGCAAATATCTGCGTGGCCATGCCCTCGTCGTCTTCGATAGCGCTTCGGCCGCAGCCAAGGCCACGGAGCTGCTGAACAAGGCCCGGTTTCAAGGCCGCCGAGTGACGGCGCGATTGACGGTTGAGGGCGTTGCTCCGGGAGAGCCGTGTATTGTTACCAAGCACGAAGAGTCTGGCCATGATGCCTGTACCTTGTCCGGAACTTCAAGAAGCCGGGACGGGGATCCTAACGTGGAGAAGAACCAACGGTCAAGGCACAAGCATTCGAAAGGTCGCCAGGACGCCGACAAGCGATCCTCGGAAAAGAAAACACCCTCCGTCAACAAAAAGGCCCACCACTCGGAGAGACCTCCTACTTCTTCATCATCTACTAGGAAGAAGTTGTCTTCCTCAGATAAGAAAAGCAATTCCAGCAGCAGCAGAAGCAATGATCCAGGGCCGGTTATCGTCGATGGGACATCTCGGAAGTAAAGCGAGCGATGACCGTATCCACTGCCTTCCCTTGTCATCCTCGGGGAACATGTACCGCAGCAGCAGCTGAATGTCGCAGCACACAGTACCGTGCAGCCCTTCTCACAAGCATGTTCTGGGGGTCCGGCCGGGGTGGTCGCGAACTGGTTTTGGAAATGCTAGCGAGAGCGTAGTGTAATGGATGTACATGCACCGCACACTAACATCCGGTACCCACGAATAAGTTTCACGGTGGAGATGGACATAATGTAATACCGGATCATGCATAGTTTTCTCATCCACGAAACGCTCGAAAGCCCGCCAGATATCATCTACAGACCTATCGTGAGTTCACAACTCGGCCCCGTCAACCGCCATCTGTCCATGGAGCAGCACGATCGACCGGGCCTGATGCCGTGAAACACACCTCGACGTGGCATACAACCTTGAGCAATCCTCAACAGATGATCCAGATCGAGCTGACACCTTTGACAGCATCCACAACTGCGGCCTACATACGTGGACAGTGAATGATAGATACTAACCGCTTCAAAATACCCACTTTCCACGTTGTAGCAATGATAACGTTCATCTATATGTCTTAATCTAGCGCATGCCAAGCCAAGCCAATTCAAACCGCGCCCCCCCCCTCCTCCTTTCTCCCCTCCCCGCGGTTCCCCGTTATCCTCCACGTACCACATCAGCCAGGCTAGATAGACACCACGATGCGTGGTTACCGAGTTCTAGTAGTACATGGTAGTAGCATCCGTCAAACAAACATCACTCCTCTCTCTCTCTCTCTCTCTCTCTCTCCAGCATACTGCAAGTGGGAGAAACAAAGAAAAAAAAAAACAAGAATGACATAAGAGAGAGAGAGAGAGAGGGTCAGAAAGTGGACATTTCGACATGGCCCGCCTGGAAGGGGGGGGGGGGGGGAAAGACGCAACATCCACTCTGGCCCGCAAGAAAAGGCTGGCATGGCATCTTATCTGCAGACTGCATGCGAGAGTTGCGCGTGGGTGCATGAGAAGTCCTGTGACTTACAGTATGATGCGAGCTGGGAGCCGGTTCAGACATCACGCTGACTGGACCAGTGGCTTGACGTTGGGTCCGATCTCTCTCGACTTACAGAGTCGACAGTCTCGTCTAGGGTAACGTGGGAGGAGGGCCTGGTGACGGTTGACCACGGACTATCGGTGTACGAATAGCAAGGCTCATGTCTGTCTGTCTGTCTGTCGGCCTGCGCGGACAGGTGGCCTTGATGAGGAAATTGACACGAATAGGGCCCATCACGAGAACGGCAGTAGTGCCCCGAGGCAAAAAGAAAACATAAAAGTCCATAGTGGTGGCACCCGCCGGCTGCCTTCTAAGCTTCCAGCCAGGGTGATTTCTCGCCCCGAGAGCATCGTTGCCCTTCTACTCTGTACAATTTCGGCATCTCCGCGCCATCAAGCGCCGTTCCATCCAGCCCAAGCCGTCGAGGAGACCCCGTGTTTCGTCATCCTATGAGCATCTATCTACCTTAGCTTTGTTGTCCCAGCCTCCTCTTTGCTCATCTCTCAGCGCCCTTTCAAGGTGTGAACCGTCCTGCCTCCTCTGCGCTACGGATTGCATACTGTAGCAAGCTGACTACTGCAGTCGTGCCGCGGGCTAACGTCAATGCATCTGTCTGCTGTAGAAGGTAAGTAATCTCATCTCATGTACATGTCCATGTCCATGTCCATGCCCGTGTCATTACCCACGCCCAGCCAGCAGGGCTTGAACCCTCATCATGCCACAAGCTAGAGAGTCCGCACGTAGATACCCGTTCTCGATAGCCTTCGGCTTTTCGCTGTCTACTGTCAAGCACCCGATCTCTCACAAAGGCAGGCAGGGAGGCGTCTGTGTCAGACATGCGGTGGGCAGTTGGTAGCTCATAACTAGAACCTTCGGATTTCATCGCTCCTAGCTTTGAGACACCTCAATTCGATGGTGCCCATTTCAGCCGCCAAAATCCATCTTCAGCGCAATGCTAGGCTGTCCAGCTGAATCGGAGCTCGCGTCCTTGTTTCCACCAACACTCTGGCGTCCGGTGCGAATAACTTCCTCAAGGAATGCCTTCTGGCCATCGCTCATGCCTGCTACTATAGCACGGAAAGTTCCCTGATCTACTGCTGCCAGTTCAAGGAGACGTGCACTTATTTCCTGGTAAATCTCCTGGCCTTCTGCGCTCGCTCGCGCCATGAGCGTTGGGATAATCAACGCCATGGCCATGGACACTTTACTCTTGTCGACTTTGCCCACGTACTGGCACAGGGTGTGGGCAACCATCGACCTAGCCTGCTCTGGATCCTCCCGGTCTCCGTCAGTGACAAATGTGATGAGGCGAGGGAGCAGGTAGCGGGCAATGGTCATGTCAGCAGCGGTTGGATTGGCTTGGAGCAACAACGACCTGATACAGTTGGCTGCGATTTTAGCTGTCTATCGTGTGACATGGTTAGTAAGTGTGAGCAGCAGACCGGTGATTCGATAGAAACGTACCATGCGATCTGTGAGACAGTCTATCAGCTCTTCCGAATATCGAGCTACCAAAGGCTCGGATGCAGGCAGATGGTTCTTTCCGCCCGTGAATAGAATTGTCGTAGCAAGCAGGCAGTTCTTGACGCATGAAAGCGCTTGAGGAATCTCGCGCTTCTGAGCGTTGAGGTAGATGGAGAGGAAACGCCGCAGGCAACCTTGAATTTGGACATCGGTCGCCGATGGCCCCTTGTCCAAGATCTTTCGAGAGTTGGACATGCTGGCCACAAACCGCTTCAAGGTTGGAAGCGCCTGTGGCACGATGAGTTCTTGACAACCTGGCGTGGCTAGTATGGTGGCGAAGATGTGAACAATGCAGGCGTGGAGATCCGTCCTAATAATCGCAGGAAAGACCTCCGCAGCATCGACGAGTGCATCGAGCGAAGATCGGATGAGCAGGATGGCCTCTTCGTTAACCTGATGTCTAGCCGGTTGGCCTCCTTCAGACAAGTTCGGGAAGAGGCCGGTCAACACCAGAACGATGATCCTCGTCAGCTCGAAAAGCTGCTCTATATCATCGGAGAGATCGCCTTCTTCAGACACTTGTCGACGAGCGGCTGGGTGCGCAAGACACAAAGCACGAGCAATATCGACAATCACACTTTGAACGTCCAATCCTTCTGTAAGGACTAGTCGGTCAAGTATATCCATAGTTTCGGAAAACACGTCCTGTCTGTAGATTGCGTGCCCAGACACGCTGGGGTGTAGAATCTTTTTGAGGGCTTGGAGGATTGCCAAGGTCTGCTCGTTTGTCGCCAAAGAGTCGCTTTGCCCTGAGCGCGTCGCAAGGGCCTCAAAGGCAAGCCCGAACAGTACAAAGAAGAATGCTACAGGCTCGTCCCTATAGTTGATATCGGATCCCTTGCTGTGTCCATTGGTCGAAGGACCGTCTAGCTCTTTGCCATCCAAGGCATCGAAGACGAATTCGCTATCTTGCTCGATCAAGCTAGCTATAGCATCAACTAGTTTTAGCCACGCCTCCTGGTAGAACCGCAGCAGTGTTTCCCGGTTCAGCGCAGCATAGATTGTATCTAGACTTCCAGATAGCGATGGGGGTCCCAGAGTCATGGAGATGTCGGGCTCGAAACGGAGGCGAGCAAATTCTCGGAGCGATTCGAGCCACAAAGGCGTCAGCGTGCCGATATGCGGTCGGAGCACATCAAGGAGATAGTGCTGCTCCGAGCTGGCAACCTGTAACTCAGCCCAAGCAGAGAAAACGGATATCTTCACCATGACCTGTGCATTCGAGCTCAGGCCCTTCAAGTCGCCAATCGCCGCATTCTCAACGTCTTTGGAGAAGTTTTCCAGAGCAGTGACCAGAGTCTTCAAGATGCGGCCCATTCGATCGACATCCGTGACGATACCGATGGAGATAAAGTTGGCGCAGACGCTTATGGCTTCGGAGGCCAGTTCGGGCGAAGAATCGGCCGCAAAGGCTGGTGTTAGCGCCGAGCTGATCTGGGCTTGGTATTGTTCCAAGAGCATTGCCTCTTCGAAGTCTGGGTCGGGGGTCTTGCCGAACATCTTGAGTACGGCACCGATGATCTTCAAACCCCATATTCGAAGCTCTAGAACACTTGATGTAGAAGCAGAGAAAGCTATTCTGACCACTTCAGCGATCTTGTTTTGGAGATCCGTCTGGGCTTGTGAGTCTCCATTCGCGGAAACGTCTTTTGCCACGATGGAGAACAAGCTCTCGAGGCAGCTCAGTGCAAAAGTCGTGACCTGCCATCGGAGGGGTTCGACCTCGGAGGTAGCTGGGTTGTCCTTATCGTCCTTGGTAGCTCCGCCTGCGGCAGCAAACCCGGCAACTTCCTCGTCCTGCAGGTCCGGTAACCCACTACCCTTAGATGCTGAGTGTGAGTCTAGAGTTTTCGGTCGAGCCCGCGTCATCTTCAACACGGCCTGGAATCGCTGAAGCCATTCAGTTGTCTCATGCAGACAAGTCTGATGTAACCAGTTTCGGATGATGTTTCGAACTCCTTCATGGGTGGAATCAGTGTCCAGCACAAGCCATAGCTGTTCCTCGAAGCCCTTCTCCGCGTCACTGAGGACATCTCGAGGATTGCGCTTCATGATGTTATGAATACCGTCCACCGCCGCATCGCGCAGAGCAATGTTCTCACTTAGCAGGTAAGTCTGCAGAAGCTTGACATAGTCGGCAAAGTGCATATAGCCTGGAGCGTAAAGGGACAGGTGTTCGAAACATCCAAGAGCAGCCTTTTGAACAACTATGTCGTCTTCCTTCCGAAATTGACCAACTAGCGTGAATATGAGCTCCCGCGACTTCGTAGAGTCTTGAAGGTCGGGTCCAAGCACGTTGATCAATGAATCAACGCATCGAGCAATGGCAGCTGTCGTAGACAGTTCCATTTCAAGATTCATAGTAATGGCCGAGGATATCTCAGCATGGTGTGTCTCTGAAACATAGAGCTGAACTAGCATGCCCAATGTGCTAGGTACGTATCCGGCAAAGCTCAAACCCGCAGAGTCTGATGCTAATGACAGAGCCTCTAGAGCCCAGTAGTGTACGACTGGATGAGGATCATTACAAAGAGACATTAGTATACCCAATATTGTCTTGAGATGGTAACCTGCAGCCATTCCGCCAAGTTTCGTTTGAATGGAACCAAGAGCCATAGCACAACCCGCTCTAGCACTTGGCTCTCTGTTGCTGACGATGGTGTCCACGAGAAATTTGATCTCATTGTTCGTGAAGCCATTTCCATAGACGTTACAAAGTCTGGCTATGGTAGCGTACCCAAGGCTTCGAACATACTGATCTGGGTCCAGAACAAAGTCCCGGACGATATCCTGCAACAGTGCCTCAACGGGAGGGTTATTGATGTTTCCGGCCGGGGAATGAGTCTCTCCAACAGCAACCCTCATGGTTGCTAACAGAGCGGCCGCAAGATTCACGTGAATAGCTGCCTTGCGCCCCGGATCCCGCTGCAGAGAACCCGCAGAGGCGAACGTCCGCAGTTGCTCTAGAATGCTCTCCTGAACCTTGGGTGGAGTTAAAGGGAAAGCGAAGGCGAACAACTGTATCGCAGTATTGATGACCTCCGTGGCCGGAGGGTCTGGATCCAAGGTAGATAGATCTGCCTTGCTGATGTATAGAATCGAAGCGTCATGCTCAAGGCTACCGCAGACCGGCGTTTGCAGTATGCTGTTGATGATTTCCTCAGCACTGCCGGTATCTGTAACTTCTGCCTCCGAGTTTTCCTGTTCGCCCGGCAATTTCTTGACATGGAAACCGGAGACAAGTCCCGTGATGCCAAACCCTGAGTTGTCCCCAACATCCCATATCGACTCAAACGTGGCAGCCGCATTGGCAATTGAAGCGCTTAGAGAACTAGGAGAATAGTTTTCGGGATCTGCGAAGAGGGAAATTGCAAGCGTCAGAAGGTTCGATTGTAAAAGGGCCTCACTACCACCAGCAGGGCTCAGATTGACGAGTCTGACATAGCATTGCAGGACCCGGCGATGTACCATAGTCTCGAGATCTTGCAGCTGCAACGCCGGCTGCAACCTCTGAGAAACATCATCAGTAGCCTTCTTCGAAGGCAAAGTGCGCAAGAATGCCGTCGTGCTCTGCAACATGGTTGCGATCCTTTTGGAAACGTCGACAGTAAGAAGTCGACTGTTGAACTCTAGAAAGGCCAGGATAGAGCCTAGAGCGCATTCTCGCACATGGGAAAGGAACGAGGCTTCGAGTAGACTTCGCGAAGACGTGTTGTCCTTGGCTAGTGGCTTTGGAAGGGCATTTTTCCAAAGCAGTAGCAGTTGCGAAAGATGAATCTTTACAAAATTTGGGCCGAGAGACATGAGCCCGCCGATCAAGATCCAGGCCACTTGAATCTGGGTACCCGAGACTCGGAGCTCAGACTGGCTGCTCGACTTGAGTAAGTTGGTGGCCATGGTTAACACGCGACTGTTGATATCAACAGATCCATGGAGAGGCCGTAACGGGCTTGCGCTTAGCGTCGCAGCCAAGCCATATGAAAACCCGATACATCGTCTCGGAGAACTTCGAGGACCCCCGAGCATCGAGAGCTCACGATTGAGGCTGTTCATGCATACCGAGAGGCACGGGAGTAGTTGCTGGGGGCATGCTAAAACGAACTTCTTCATACATTGCGAAGCGAAAACCTGCACGGAGTAGCTCGGATGCTGCAAGACTTGCAGCAGGCCATCTCTGCATGATTCTGCGAAGCTGTTCGCTGCTGAGCCTAGCGACTCGATGAGCGAGGAGACGGCGCTGAGAGTTGTGACGAGAGTTTGTTTGGAAGGCTCGGGTCGCTCCGCAAGTGCCTGAGGATAATTCTTCAGCACATTGTTGATGAGAGCCTTAGCAGCTGAGATTTGACCGGACTCTCCTAAGATCTTCCGTCCAATGACGTGCTGTATGATGGTGTCGACGATCTTTCTAGTGATCAGGAGTCGGTATCGGTGGCTGTTGATGGTTAAGTGGCCTAGCAAGTCCGCTGTTAGGCTCTCCACAATGGCCAAGTAGTTGGACTCCACAAGCTTCTCCCCCAATCGACGAAACAGTTTCCCATAGCAGATACCGATAGCTGCTCGAGAGCGATTTGAGATGAAAGGTTTGACGTATTGGCCAGAAAGGATCTTCATCATATCGGTCAAAGACAAAGCCAAGTCTTGTGTTCGCTTGCCAGAGGGAGCGGGACTTGCTGACCTCGAAGGTAGCTCATCCTCATCAGCTACGATGTTGGGAAGCGTGGATGCCCGTTTAAGCTTGCTTGACTTGGACTTCTTGTTCTTCCCTGCAGCTGCATCTGCAGCTGCAGTTTCTGAATAGCCCTGTACAAGAGCCTCCGCAAAGCAATCTGCAGCTGCTTGCCTAACCTGAGTTGAAGATGATTCAAATGTCTTGAAGATCGCCGTCTCGAGTTTATCGAAGTCGTTTATATTATGGAAGTAAGGTGTGTGCTTGATCAAAGCCTTCAGACAACGGCAAGCCGAAGCGACGACTAGGTTGCCCTTGTCCGACGAGGCGTGATTGCGACCCTGCTTCCACATATCCCGGGCAACCACCTCGTCCGTGCTCCCCTCAATCATCCTCACAATCTTGGCCAGAGCTGTCAAGGAGGCGGCACGAAGCCCTGCGTGGCTTGTTGCCTTGAGAAGCTTGATTAATGTCGAGCAGGACAGCTGGTGCAGTCCGATAGCACTGTCTCCAGCCGACGCAAAGACATCCCCCAAACAGCTAATGGCGGCATGCTTCGTTCGAACTTCGGCTTCAGTTTTCAATTTCCCCCCGCTGATAATCGCATTGAGATCGTTGATCGTCTCGAAGAGCAGCTTTCTATCGCCCTTTCCAAAAATGTGCGCCAGGCACTTCCCAAGGTTGTTTCGTATTACTCGAGAGGGAGGCGGGGACGGTAGATTGATGACCTGGAATATTTCCTTCTTGAGATAATATTGCTGAGCTGTGCAGTCGTCGGCGTCAAGCGATTGCACATGTTTCGATAAGCTCGACACGAATGTCAGTAAGAATAGCTCTTGTTGCTCGGTAGGTAATGATTTGAGCTTCGTGAGGTCCAGCTCTGGGTTCCCGGTCACGGAGCTAGAGGGGTCCTCCTGCTCGGCGGGACGGCTTGGAGCTTCGAGTTCTTGTGACGACGACATGTCGCTTGAAGATGTGCGTCGCCTAGAGACTCTAGGTCCAGAGGATGTGGAAATGGCGTTCAAATATTGTTCCGCTTCGCGTACTCGTCAATCTCCTTGGAAGAGGAAGATGGTGACCTGTAGGTTTAAAGGCATGACGCTCCATGCCACCTTACTGTCAGGGGTGTGAAAGCTGGAGCCAATCAACGCATGAGGCTTCCTCCAAGCTACCCTCTCCCTTGGGAAGATCTTTAACCCGGCGCATTCACGATAACTTCCCAGGTTATCATGGGACGTTGATGTGGCGGTCACATGACGGTCACATGACAATGGGGTCACGTGACCGCCCACACTTAGCCAGATCCCTGTAGCTATAATGAAGAAGGCCAAGTTTGACCCTTGCAACTAAGATAATGCCTACATTGGCAGCAATTGCACATTCATCGTGACTATCTGAGAATTTTTAGAACCATTACCTATCTAGACTATCAAACTAATTATATATATCATACCATAAAGTTCAACCAATGACCTTATAGGATATTATTAATATAGCGCAATTTATTATCAACTTTAACTAAACTGACTACCCCTTCTTAATAGTAATTACTCTAATTAATATAAGACTCTATTAGAGACTGATCTCTCTAGATCAATCTTTAGTATTACTTATTAAATTATATCTATTAGCTTAGATAGAATAGAAAAGAGCTCTATAACTTAATATTAAATATTAGAGGCAAGATATATTAATAATTATTTTATAACTAAAAGAAATAAAAGACCTTAGCCTAGAGCTATTACTTAAGAATAATACTTTAATAAGTCTATTAAGTCTATTAAGTCTATCTATTTTAAAGGATACTAATTACTATTCTTTATATATTAGGTAGTTACTACTTAGTACCTTCCTAGAAACCCTAGCCCCTCCCTAATCTTAATAACCTTATACCTTATAACCTAATTATTTATATCTCTAGTTACTTTTAGATAATATATCTAATATAATATACTATTTATTTCCCCTAACTAAGGATATTACTTAATAACTAACTATTTTAGACTATATATTACCCTAGCCTCTAAGAATACTAAACCCTACCTTAAATATACTAATATTAAAGTAATAGATAGCCTTAGAGCTAGCTAGCAATTTATTTAGCCTAGCCTAAATTACTTAGATCTCCTTACTTATCTACTAAATAGAGAATAATTAAGAATATAAGTAAGATAAGAGAATTAATAATATCTTATAAAAGGCTATCTAAGATCTAGTCCTTATAATTACAAATACCTAGCTAAATTAATCTAATAGAGAATCAATCCCTTCTATTATCTTACTAAACTATATCTTTTTATAATTAGTAGATATTAGTCTTTTTGACTCTAAAGTACTTAACTCTAATAGTCAGGGCATAATCTTAGACTCTAAGTTCACTACTTATATAGATATCTATACATTTACTAACTATCTAACTTATCTAATATATAATAAAAGCAAAGATCCTATATAAGATATATAGATATAATGCCTTTAATTAAATGCAATAATTTAGTATAGTAATATACTTATAATAAATAAATACAAGACTCTAGAATCTTCCTTAGTTTAGTAGATCTATAATAAAATAATCAATAAATTTAAACTATACTATAGTAAAGCTATAGATAGAGTTAAGTCTTTATACTTTACTATTAGAGATATTACAATAAATAAGGATATCTATGCCTTTATCTAATAACTTATATATAATAGAAGAGCACTGAATATAGACTAATATAGCTAATTGCTTATAGTTTATTAAGGATTTAATAGATCTATCCAGGGCCTAATTAACAAACCAATATAGGCAACTATACTAGAGACTTTTATTAATAGCATTAAGGCTAAGATATCTACTATGAAATAGATTGCAAGAGAATGCACTAATTATAACTAAGCCCCTATCTCTTAATTAAATCTATATATTAACTATACTATATATCTAGCTATATCTAATAACTTTAATCTATTTAAGGGATAAGGGTTTATCTTATAACTATAATAGTCAGTAGGATATAGCTATTAAGGTCAATAAGGAAATAGGGGATTATTTTGCAAAGGAAATCCTAACTTTAGTAAGAGAGATCAAAGGTTTGACTTTACTTAAGGATAAGGATAATCCACTAATAATAACTAAGTCAATGCCAGCCCCTGACCCCTATATAATCCCTATTATAATAGCAATATAGGTAACTAATCTAATAATGCCCTAAATACTAACTCATTTCAGTAGCTAGTCCCTAAACTATAGAGAAACTAATTATTTAATAATAGGCAGTTACTCCTTATAAATTATATCAATCAATCCCAAGAGGATATAGAACTGTCCTATTCAGGCCAAGATATATAGTCCTAATGACAGACTGATAAAGATAGTCAAGACTAACTAATAGTTAACTTAACTAATGAGATCTACTATAATAATATAAAATAAACTAGTAACTAAGATATCTATACTAATAATTGGTATAATCTTATAGGAAACTTTATAGATACTAAAGCTTATAATGCCTAATTTATAGTAATCTATACTTAACTATAATTAAAATTATATACCTATTATAGCTAAAACTTCAATTCTTATAACTAACTATTCTACTACTTATAAATAAATCACTAGTCTATGACTCAGGCCTACTAATATTAGTTAGATACCTAATTTACTTTATCTAATACTGACTATTAACCTGCCCTAAACCTTTAATATTAGTAGTCAGCCCTTAAGGAATAGTAATTTGATATTAGGAATATAAATAATATAGAACTAACCTCCCTAATTAAGTTATATATATATCTCTACTTCTAAATCTTACTAAATCTAGATTAACTAAACTATATCTAAGATATCTATACAGATACTGAATGTTTCATTACCTTAGCAGATACTAAATAGGTAACTTAGCAATACCTAGACCTAGAGATGTAAACTCAAGGATAACTAATATATATTAGAGAAATTGGCATATTAAAGCACTTAATAGACTAATATATAGTCATAAATATGAATTTTATTAGCATGATATTAGAAGCTAAAAAACTAATAGTAGTGATAATTACTAGAGAAGTTATATTAGTTAATGATCTAAGAGCCAACCTACTTTTAGGAACTGATATTCTTATACTAGAATAGATTAATATTATAATATCCAAAGGATATATAATCATTAATAGCTACTATATAAAGATATATATAATAGTAAAATATAATACAAAACTGAGAATAAGTCTAGTTGACTTATAAACTAAAGTAAAACTCTCACTAAATATAACTATAACTATCAATATTAAATATAATACTAATGAACTAATAGACTACCTTTTTACCTCAAGACCAACTTATAGTTTTACTATATAGGCACTACTTATAGACAAAACCACTGACTACATCCTAGTCTATAATAATACTAACTAACCTATTACTATATACTAGAGACAATGCATAGGAACACTCTACTCTATAATATCATTAGTATAGGCATATATAGTTAACTTATCTGCCAAAGACAAGGCAGCCAGAATAGCCAAGGTATCTCAATAGCATAGAGAAACTAGATTTATTAGTTATAATATCTAATAAGAGCTAACTGAGGAAATGTTATATATATAAATCAAACACCCCTTAGGTGTAATAATCTTTAATCCCTTATATATTAATAATGTATAATGATTATTATACCTAATCAATGAGTTTAGGGATATATTTAAAGACTCAGGATTTGCAAGGGTACCTCTAAAGGAGAGAATAAGAATCTAGATAAAAGATAGATAGCAAAATATATTAAACTAGAGATATTATATAATGACATAAAGGGCGTTTTGACTAATTGAAGCTCAGATAGATAAAAGGAAAGTCANNCTGACTAGAATATATCATAAACAGGAATAGCACAAGGTTAAATACTCAAAATGAGGGGAAGCAGGTTAAGAGAAGAATACAGATCAATTAACTAAATAATTTAATCAATTGAAGATATATATCAATTTAAAACCACAAGCTGCAGTTTAATAATTAAGAGTCTCAGAGCTGTACTTATTCAAGGCAGCTATAACTATTAAAATA
>QUZF01000037.1:0-216604 GCA_003693555.1 Coccinonectria pachysandricola
TGACATCTCTGGTTCAACAAGGACCAACCCTCAGTTTATCACCGACCACAGATGGGAACGAGGTATCCGTACTCTGTACTCCATTCTGAGTAGTCATTTCGTCTCGGCCAATCAAGGTGGAGGGTTTAACCCTTTTTGACCGCCTTTCATATTAGGATTGGCTCGACAGAAAACCCCTCTATCAGCCCCTCCATCGGAAGTCGCGTTCCATCTCGAAGTACCTTCAAGTATTCCTTTGGCTGGATAATTGGTTTGCAGACAGGGTGTTTAGTTGATGGAATACTCGTCCTAGTATTAAGGATGAGCTTATACATCTGATAATAAAAATTAACTTATTGAGAAAGAATTTGCGAGTAAAACAATGGTTCAATGGTTAGAAAATCTGTATTTATGACTTGTGGGGCAATTGCACTTGTACTTATTTAGCAACCTCAGCTGTTCGCGCTTGGTGACGCATCCCTCAAACTTCGACTCCGAAACTGTGTCTTTATTCCTCCCAGACCAGTCATACGAATCCCTCTCACCCTCTCACCCAACACCACAGCCAGCAATCCCCGGTCGTAAATCATGCCTATCAGGGTTGTCTTAGGAGCCCAATGGGGTTCGTCAATTTCCTCTCCCATGCTTGGTGCCCCGCGTGGGGTGTGCCGACGACGTCTTGTCGCTAACTCGGTTGCGCTTCTCTAGGAGATGAAGGAGTACGTCTACCCCCTTCCGATCTATCATGTCGAGGCTCTCAGCTGACCTTTTATTCATCAGAAAGGCAAATTGGTAGACATTCTCGCGCCCGAAGCTCAACTCTGGTACGTTCTTCACGAGGAGGAATCGTTGTTATAGGTGTTGTTGTTTCTGGATATGGTTGGGAGTCAACAGAGGGCGGCTCTGGCTAGGAGTCGAATATTGTGCTAGCATATGGTATCGCCTTGGACCAGAATTTGCCCTCTGTTAACATCCTTCTCCTATATCCAGGAGCCTAAACCCTTCCCGGCAGGTTCAATTTCACGACTAGTAGAAGCTGACTTGATGATAGTGCGAGAGCCGCCGTAAGCACAACATCCTCTGCGACGTCATATACAGAAATACTGAAATGAGATAACAGGGTGGACACAATGCGGGTCATTCAATTCTGTGAGTCTGGTCTGCCGTGCTATTCTACCATAAGCTATGTACGATGTCACTGACCACCATTGCCACAGCGCCAACGGTGTCTCGTACAGGTACGCAGACATCAAATCAAAGCCGCGGTTGTCAACCGAGCGAGTAATTGACCAACAATAGCTTTCACCTGCTCCCTTCTGGTCTCATCAACCCGAACTGGTGCGTTGTCCACAGTTGTTCAACTTTGACGAGCAGACGCGCTGACTTGACGGTAGCATGAACTTCATCGGCTCCGACGTGTAAGTCGTTCGAACTCCCTTCTCGGCAAGACGAGTCGGTGGCGAGCAAGCATTTGACCGGTACTAATGGCATCCATCTATAACAGCACCTTCCATGTGTAAGTCTCACAAATCCAGTGTTCTGCGCTTCCATGCGAGTCTCTCGTATCGCCGCCCAGCTCAACACGCAATCCGTTCGGCGCATCAAGACTTGGCTACAATGCTGACCATTTCCAGCCCTTCGTTCTTCTCAGAATTGAAGCAGCTTGACGAGGTAATTCCTACTCTGGCAGCTATTAAGAGATCGTTGCTGACATCAGAGATAGAAAGGACTTCCCAATGTCTATGATCGGATCCTTGTGTCTGACAGAGTTAGTGACCTACGCAACGCTTGGCCGCCGAGTCATGTCATACACTTGCTGACTGGTTACACCTAGGTTCACATCAACTTTGACCTTCACGCGGCCGTCGATGGTCTCGAGGAGATCGAGTTGGGAGGTAAGCGATCTATGATCAGGGCTTTTATTCATGTCTAACTTGACCAGAGCGTAAGATCGGCACCACTGGCCGCGGAATTATAAGTTCACCTTGATTGTACCCTTGATAACATAAGCTAACTTTACTGTGAACGGACCCTCCTACTCTGTAAGCACATATCCACATTGTTATCCATCAAGGTTATACATTCATACTAACATTAAACTCGATAGACCAAGGCTGCTGTAAGCATTGAAAATCCCAGAGCATCAACTATCTTACTAAACCCGGGATTAGAGAAGCGGAATTCGTTTAGCCGACATGTTCGACCAAGAACTTTTCGAAACGAAACTGCGTCGACTAGCACAGGGCTATAAGGCCCGATACGGCGATCTGCTCAAGTACGATGTCGAGGAAGAGATTGAGAGATTCCGAGGATACCGTACGGAGCTTGCAAAGTATGCCATTGATGGTTTGAGCTTTATGCATTCTGCGTAAGTAACCCTCGCGGTGCGGTATCTTGAGGAGCAGAGGAGTGGATCGATATCCAGGATAGTTCCTTGGTTTCCCCACAAAGCTTTCCCCCATTAGTATGACTAAGAAGCTGACCTTTTTTAGACAAACGAGCAACATGAACGTGATTATTGAGGGTGCAAATGTTCGTACTCAATTCCCAGCAAGTTGTATCTTTACTGACCCGACTGGGCTGGTAACCTACCTGTCGTCATGCACTTCAAGCTCTTAAACTTCGGCATCAGCGAGGAGAGAATATCTTGTGGACGTGGCTAGAACGCCCAGTCTGTTTTGATTAAATGATCACCCCAGTGGCTAGTGGTGTGGCTGTATTGGGGCATATGTCGATGTTACAGAGCTGGCTGTGAGGCCTACTATGGGTCTGCGATATCAGCACGTATAACCACACCACTAGCCATTCGAGGTGGCCATGCAACTAATAGGGGTGGCCTTGACCACGTCCTATCACGTCAACTGCTGCTCTGCCCATGGTTGAGGCTTGGGAGTACATGACCAGGTGGCTTACTTGTCCTGGTACCAACAGGCTGTGATGCTCGACCTTTCCATGGGATCATACCCCTATGTCACTTCATCCAACACCACGATTTCCGGCATCATCGCCGGCTTGACGCTCAACCCTAAGAACATCACAGAGACCATCGGAGTGGTAAAAGCCTGTAAGTAACATGAGTAATCACTAGACTTTTGGGCTAGTAGCTATATCGAAACCAACTCCGTACCCCTAAACCATCCGCAATGGTTTGTAGCAGATGCTAACGACTATAGACACCACACGTGTTGGCGCTGGCGCTTTCAAGACGGAAGATCTCGAAGAGTACTGTCACCCTACTCGCTACTCAGCTTTGGAAACGAAGCAGACTAACCATGTGCGCAACAGGGTCGGAACGAAACTCCAGGAGATTGGCCGAGAATGGGGAACATCCACAGGCCGAAGACGTCGCTGTGGCTGGTAAGCCTCTCTCCCTAAAGAGTTTTGGATACATAGCTAACAGTGTAGGCTCGGTTTGTCAACACCTCGCGTTATTTTGCAGCATCAGAATTGGACGTTACTTACTCGGACTTGATAGATCTCGTTGTTGTAAAGCATGGCCACATGGTCAACTACTACACGGCGTTGAACTTGACCAAGGTAAGTCTTGCAAGAACTATTTCGAGAGGGCCGAGGAAATTGACTCTTCATGCAGCTCGATGTCCTTGATTCCTTCGAGACAATCAAGGTAGCCATTGCGTACAAAGACAAGAGCACAGGCAAGGTAAGAAGCTGTTGTGGCCCGAGGTCTTGAGGCATAGCTGAAAGTATTAGGAACTCGACTCTTATCCGGCGGACCATAACATACTGGATAACGCCGAAGTCGTTTACCACGAGATGCCTGGGTGGCAGAAGCCGACTACCAACGCCCGGACATACTACGATCTTCCCAAGCAGGCCCGGGATTATATCGAGGTACAATCATCTTCAACTGGAGAATGGTCCTGATCTTATTTACTGACTGTCTCCTTAGTACATTGAGAACTTCATTGGAGTCAAGGTTAGTTGGTTGCTTCGCCTAAGATGGCTTCGCCTGGACTGGCTTCGAAGAACTATACACTAACTTTGACCAGGTCAAATGGATTGGTACTGGCCCTGACCGTGAAGCTATGATTAAGCGTGGCTAGGTCATCTGGTGACTTGCTTTAGGCTTGCTACCGGTGACGAAGCGCCCTTGGAAAGCTTTCCTGCGCATCAAGTGCTTGAAGCCCCTAGCTGGCGCGCTGTGATCAGTGTATATAGAGACCCGATAGCACGCAACCCAATAGATGGATATTTCGGCTCTTCTTATCCCCCATACGCTCTAGATAGCTTGATTAACCGATGCGCAAGACCTGCTGTGATATGGTGAAGATGCGTGTAGGGTGGTTTAGAGTGGGGTGTGGCGTACCTGTGGTGTTGCGGTCTCACCTGTTCATGTCCCAGCAGAATAAAGAACACGAACGGTTGCCCAGTACACGACGTCCAACGCTACGGCTACGAACAAGATATCTTCAGAAGTACTGTTCATCTTATTCTCAAGACCCTTCATCTTATTCTTAAGACCCTGCGTTGTGCGTGAAGAACACCAAGCTACATTGTTCACCATCTCTTGTTCCGTATCAGAAGAAACCCATTCTGAAACAATATCATCCATACTTATACACACCTCTCTCTCTCTCTCCATTTCTGCTAGTCTTTTTCTTCTTCTTCCAAACAAACTCGTTCAACATCCTCGCGTAAACAAAGCCATCTTTAACTCATCAAGCATCCGACTCCCAACTCAGTCTCCAATATTCAACACCCAGCAACCATGACAAACCCATCCCCCTCCCAACTCCCCTTTCGCAAACCCACCCCCTTCCACCCCCTCTCCTTCTCCCAGACATGCCACCGCAACAACAGACCAGACAATCTCGACCTCCACTCCGTCAGCAACATGGCTAACGTCTGCAGACCCACCCTACCCACCCCGTACCCATCAACCGTCCTATCCTGGCTAACCCCTCGAAGTCCCAAGCAGTTCCAGGACAGTCCCGAGCTCCAACCGCCTTCATCACTCATGTATGAGATTGCTGATACGACTCTGTGGCGGGATATCTGCCGCCTCATCAAGGATGTCTTCTTCGGCTTGCTGGGCCTGTGGGTCATCGGTACAATGTTCTTGTTCGTGACAGGGACCTTGGCCTTCGCCTCCAGCCTGCTCCCGGGGGAGTGTAGCGAGTGTCGATACCATCATGATCGCTATCATGACCGTTATCAAAGGCTCTGAGTTGAGCAATGCGCAGACCAGCAGGTAAGTAGGACGACACACCTCGGCTATAGATTGCTTTTAGGGGGGGAAACACATCTTACGGCGTTGAATTATTTGTCCGACATCATTTACAGATGAAACTCTTGCAGTATCTAAGAACTAAAATAAAATATATAACCTAAATAACATTATTGATTGGTATCTCCTGTTGCCATTGCACATTGACATAACCCCCAACAGGTGGTCCATGACTATCCTTATACTCTGTGACCGTCCAACCGCCAAACTCCAAAGCAATCCCATCATGGCAAAAGAACAACAGCTACAGGATGCGCCATGGTAACATTACGGTATTACTTACTCATCTTTCTCTTTATCCTCCTCGTCATCTTCCTCCTCGATACTCCAGTCTCTCCACCCCTCGCCCCTGATCCAGCTCATTCCCTTGCGCAAACTACCTTCGCGGATCGCCTGCGCATCACGCTCGTAGACGACGCTCGTCACCATCAGAGCCAGCATGAACACCCATACGTCACCGCCCTTCATGCTCTTCCACCAGCGGCGCTTGACGCCAACCTTCCACAAGCTGTCGACGCTCGCGCGGGTGGTAAACATGAAAACCCCGCGACCCTGTCGACGCTGGATCCAAGCCCAGAGACCCGCGAAGAAACCACCGAGGAAGAAGCGCTGCGTAGCCAGGACGTGTCGAGGAAGCCAGGTCTGGAAGAAGCAGATGGAGGCCCAGGCCGTGGAGATGGCACCGGTGGCGAATGTGCTCATGCGCAGTGATGCGGACAGGATGCGGCGCAGGAGAGTCAGAGGACTGTTGTAGAGGGTTGAGAGACGCGGGAGGACAGTCACGGCAGAGTAGAGGATGACGAAGAAGCGAGCCATGGGCGGAAACGAGTTGAGCCAGAAGGTGAGATATGTTCGCGAGCAAGAAGGATCCGAGGGATGCAGAGTCGCGCATGAGAGAGAGTTGATGAGCGGGTGAGCACGGGAAGTCAACGGCGCAATAGCAGCTAGAGACGACGGAAGAGTTTCCAGCTTGTTGGGGAAGAGGGTCGGCGAGATGTAAGCCCTGCAACAGTTAGTTTCAAATCGCTGTAAGCTTTTACTCGGGCTTCTACTTACGGCCAACTAAGGCGTGCCATCCGCGCCAAACTGTCAACAATCTGGGAGGTCTGGGGCCACTTGAGATTGAGGGGCCAGTCCTGTGGGCGACCGTGCAGGTAGGTCGTGGTACTATTGAAGAAGAAGTTGCCAAGCGGCTGTTCAAGTTAGTGACAATCCCTGATTAGCGAATGCTCGAAGGATGCTTCGACTCACCTGGGGAAGACATTCGCGATCGAAGATGGCTGCGTGGAAGAGCTGGCCAAAAGCAAAAGGCTGCAGCATCCAGCTTCCAAACCACCAGGGCCGCTCTCTAGGAACACCGCCCTTGCGGCCCCAGACAAGACCCTCGGCCTCAACAAAGTTCCAAGTAAACTCTAGCGCGCGGAAGAGCGCGTAAATAGCAACGGTGACGCGCATCTTCTGAGAAGGATATATGCCCAGAGCCAACCCAGCAAATGATGCGCCAAGGGCTGGAGCATAAGGCGATGTCAAAGTCGCCGCAGTTCGCGGGTTGCGCAACCGGAAGGGCTCGACTTGAGGGTCGAGTAAATGTCCGCGTAGCCGCGTCAAGAAGCGGAAAAGAAGTCGATATAGTAGCAGAATAGTCGACAAGGAGAGGGACAATCTCAAAGCAGGCGACTTAAAAAACGACGTCTTCTGGCCATTGGCGTTCACATCCTTCTTACCGATACGCTTGCCAACGGCGTCCCAACTCTTGATACCAAGAAAAGTTGCCAGAAACACCCTAACAGCATGTCGCACCGCCCGCGCATTGTAGTCATCGCGACCCTTTGCAGGCTGAACGATCTTCTCCACACGATTTGGCGTCGGGGCCGATCGTTTCAGGAGGCGCGAGCGGGAGAGGACGTATTTATGTAGGGCGGCATACTCGCGCGCCGAGAGGGTATATCGTAAAGCGTTGCGCAAGATGGGGTCGACGTCAGGTTTACCAGACGGCCGGGGACCAGGTGGGGAGGAGTCGGGCGAGTCGCTGCGTGTAGCCATCGTTAATATCGCAGACTCAGGATGGAGGACGAGGATGGAAGGTCGATATGAGTTCGACGCGTGGTGTTCGTGCTGATTAGATATTCAAATGGTTCGCTCGAGTGAGACAATGTGATTCAGGAGATCCAGCTAGGGATGTCGCAGGGCAAGGAGCTGCAATGGCGCATCGGAACAGCTAGCAACAGCATGAAGCCAGTTGCCCTTAGTGCTCGCGATTATCGAACGTGTAGGCGACAGACCGCTGTTGCCTGTCGATAGTGCCGATAGATAAAGGAAAAAAGGAGCGACTACTAGAGAGAAGAAATTGCTCCTTATCGTCAAGTTATTGTGTTGTTGACGAACCCATCATTCGAAGTGGAGAGAAATGACGAAGACAAGGGGAGGCAGGCGCCCGCGCTCGATACTGGCTGGTACAGGCTCAGTGGGAAGGCACGGGTCTTCATGCGCCAAAAACCAAAAGGGAGCCTCGGCTGATGAGAAGAGGTACCATTGACCTTCGGATTATTCGGCAACTCATTGGGCATATCTGCTGGGAGACCGTCAGGGAGTAGCGGGCCGCTAACGCGAGCCCCAGCAGTACTGTAAACCAGGACAGACAGGACAGCGTTAGCGGCTTTGCAGGGGTTCCCCACTGAAGGAGATGGGAAAATTCCGGGGTACTTATCCGGTCTGCCCGGGTACCGAGGTCATGAAGCTCAAGGGAGCAGCATTTATACTCACAACATTCACTACTAGTATGGAAATGTGTCAGACGAAACAGCTAATCAAGGGTATCAAATCATCAGCTCGTGGGGGTTAAGCCATTGTTAGCTTGCTCAACTATAGTTGATCAGCAAGCCAAGCTTTTCCCCCAACTCATATCAATGCTATCTTAGGTATCGTGAGCGTTAACTGGCCTCTGAAACGAGCCATCCAAACGCCTCATGCAAGTGCTTTTCTTCTCGACCGTTTCCCTCTTCCCATTCCATCCCTTCGACCATTTGCCATTAGTTCCCTGAAACTCGAATGGCGGCTTCATTCACTACCACCCCCGCTTAATCATAACGTGCCATAGAATGTCACACCCCTACTCTGGTCATCGCTAATATGATTCAGCTTCCACGCCTGGGAATAGTCGCACTTCATCCACCTGGCGCGAAACGCTTTCTCACTCTTGTATCCATTATCGTTTCCTCAAAACCCTGGTTCCGGTCTCTACATCCTTCAGCCAAGAGGAAAGATAACCTCCCATGACTTCGTCGCAATCGTATCAATGCGCCATCATGCGTAGCTGCAGCAAGATATTTCTGTAAACAAAGTTAAGCAGCGCACCTTTGCTAGTTCCAGAGCATCCATCATGTTCAGCCAGGTCAATATCGAACTGGCCGGTGATGGCAAACGCATTTTCACTCCAGGGCAGAAACGGGTTTCTGGAGGAGATATATGATGCTTTGCATGCAGCCGTGGTCGATATTGACCTGGCAGTCATCACCAACCATCAGACATCATCGCAGAGGGTTGCAATCTTGTGAGTCCTAAAACCGTAAAGGATCTGCGCCCAGCTTATCAGGGGTACGCAGCAGGTGCACTGTTTTGAGGCTCCATCAGAGGAACCCAAGTCCGGCCAAGAACAGGTGTATCATGATAACCATAGGGCAGAAGATCCTCCTGCCAGCCCAGGATGCTCCACTTATCATAATGTCGCTGTTCGGGGGCGGCAAGCTGTCTCCGAATCATGTCTGACCCGGGGACTCGGCCTGCTTTGATAGAATCCACAGCTTGTAGGCGGCGACGCTCTCGCTCATCCACGACCTCCTTCACGATCCGATGACGGTGCTCAGCATTGGCCCAGTTGCTAGCACTGTTGGGACCAGCATTCTCAAGAGCTGCTTTGAGGTAACCGAAAGGGAGGTTCAGGAGCACCCTGGACAGGATCTGGTGAGAAGCCGGAGGAGACTCGCGAAGACCTCCGTTATGATTAACGGTAGAAGTTTGGCTCTCCTCCGAAAGCGACAGATCGCCAAATTGGATACCAGTGATATTCTGCGAAACGCGCCCCTTGCCGAGATCCACGGATCTTTCCCCAAACTGATTCTGCGGTTCCTCCTGAGCAGGGCTCGGGGGTGGGGTCGGGCAAGGAGGCAGTCGGGAGTAGTCCTTGGGGTTCAGGAGCGAGACATCGATGGAGAAGTTAGCGGGCCAGTTGTTGATGATAAAAGCGGCTACTTCATTCAGAATGAGTCTGGATCCATCTCCATACTTGGGAGCGTCGTGAGAGCCCTTATCAGCGTAATCCTCTAAAGCAAATTCGAGCACTCGATCCAGCGACTGCCAGCCCAACATAGACACAACCAACTCACAGCCACGCCGAGTAACAGGGTCCCAGCCAAGTAAGTGACCAGCTGCTGCATATGAGAGGGCGTAGTCGACTCGATCCGCAGCCGTTCCCACGTCAACCATGTCGCCCTGCTTCTGGCCAGAGAGATGCGGAGGTAAGGAAAGCAGTGGCATGCCGTAAAGGCGCTGAACAGCCGTGTAAAACGAGTCAGGTCGAATCCACTTGCTCGAAGTCTCAAGCAGTATAGTCGGCAGAAGGGGCAGGCTCTGGTTAGCCGTCTTTGCCAACTGGCTTGCGAGCACATTACTGCGGGACATTATAATACGGTGGCCTGGGATTCGAAACGGCGGCGTGCGGCTTTCAGTGTGACGAAGCTCGAGGACGCAGTCTGCAAAGTCGGGGACACTAAACTGCTCCTGGAGGTAGCCGAGAAGCCCTTCAGCTTCGTCTTGATTGTTCATCATGCGGACCTGGGGTCCTTGATTCTGGATTATTCTTGGAAAGTCTTGGCCACCGCCAAGTCTTCGTGCAACATTGCTTGGCGCTTGCGGATCGTCAATAGAACCCACCGCACCGTTGCGAATGGGCGCAGATGGGAACTGAGGGTACACATTATCTTCGGGATGCGTTGAAGCTTGCGAACCGTGGTAGCTGTGCGAAGTAGATGGTGCAAAGTTGCTACCAAAAGCTGGGTAAGGGTCCGCAGGCCCGTATGCTAGGCTAGGGCGGCCGTAGCTATCAAACGTGTTGACGGGAGCCATGTCAGCGCCATAGGGCATCATGGAGAACCCGTTAGGCACCTGGCCCATGAATGGAGGCCGGCCATCAGGGCCAAGCATACCAGGAGGTGGCGCGATACCACCCGAGATTGGTGGTGCTGGAGAAGAACTTGTCGAGCCTTGGAAATTTCCGAAATGAACACTGCCGTTGCTGGGATGTGGTTGATGCATTGGGGGGCCGCGAGGCACAGAAGGGTGGGGACCTCGAGCTAAATCACCATTGTAGTTCATCGCTGCTAACCCACCAGGTTGAAATGGAGGCGGCATCTGGTATCGGGACGGGGGCATAACAGGCGGTGATCGAGACGTTCTGTGAAGCTTAAACTGGGGTTGCTCTACTAAGCACAAAGCATTATTATCTAGCTGATGCTCAAGAGCCACGAAAATCTCACCTGGCATGGGGATCGTGTGGCCCTCCTTCATAGCTGCGAAGGTTTCTGCTGGTAGTTCTGTGGGCTCTTCGTTGATGACGGCCTGTATGTGGACGTCGTCGGTCTTCGGTGGGACTGTGGGCTGATCGAGATGGTCCGATGTTACAGAAGTATCGGGCGCATCGGTCAAATCGTCGGCGGGAGAGGACCGGTCGAGTTCGGAGCCAGAGGCAACTGTGAAGGGGACGATTCATATTAGACAACGAACAGAGACTGAAATATACAAACCGGCTGGAGCGTTTGGCTAGTAAATACTAGTAGTTTACCTACCTGACGAATCTTGCGCGTTTGCTCGAAAAGTACCATTGTTATTTGTTTCGGGCGTATTTCGTTCTCCGGATGGTTTATTGGAACCAGAACTCGCTTGCGCTTCCTTGCCATGGTCATTGACGTTGTTATGGCCGTTGATAATCACCTGCTCAGCACGTGCGCCATTCGATTCTGACTTGAGAGGTGCAGATGCCGAAACTTCAGTTGCGGTCGCTGCAGTAGAGGCTGCAGTAGAGGCAGCAGCGGCGGCGGCGGCGGCGGCGGCAACTTGACGCTTCACATATGGTAACGGAATGGCCGGCACGACAGGCTTGTGCATGGGACGGAGTTTGCTGCCACCAGGTCGTCGGGGCTTCGCTGGACCGTTCGAGGGCGCCATAACGGCGGTTTTGGCGGGGGAGCTGGATCGAGAAATCGTATGCCAGAAAGGTCTGCAGGAAGAAAGGGAACAGCTCTAAGGATCCGGAGCCAGAGGCATGGGTTCAAGTAATCCTAGCTGTCCTGCACCAACGGCAATGAACTGAACGTTGCTTCTATGATGCAGTGCAATGGGGTAGGAAGCACAACACACAAGTCTCGCAAGCGCTAGGGGTTGGTTGAGAGGGTCGAAGTCGAAAGGACGCAGTGTCGAAGGAGGGGACGTAGACGCGAAGTCGGCAAAGGGAAGGATCCAACGGAGCTGTGAGGCTTCAGATGATGCCTTCTGACTAGTTCGAGTTGCGGAAGTTTTGGCAGTTCAAGTCTCAGATTCGGTGCATAACCGGCAGCGGGGGCCTTCGGTGAGGTTCCCTGCGTCCAACGACGTACGAAGCGCTGAGACTGGAAGAGGCCGAAAAATGGGCCTTCTTCGTCACAATTTTTTTCTGCCCTTGTACGCCCACGTCACAGCTTACAATAGCAGCAAGGATGTCTGCTCTACTCTAGCGTAGTGCTTGGTCTAACTAGCACTAGACCGGTTGAAGCTCGGCACTTCATGATTGATTGGTGATGGCTTCAGTTCGGTGTAGGAACGGCTCTTCTTGTTCTATGTCATTCTCTTGAGGAAGTTTGACAGCAGTTTTAGAAATTTAGGTGCGGTTATTGCGATGACAAAGGTTGCAGTATTTTTGATAAGATATTCGACCGACTTTGTTGTATTGTCGCCATTCTAGAAACAACAACCTGTCATAGTGGTTACAAGCGCTGTTGCTATATCTCCTCAATACCCAAACTATCTAATCTTCTCAAAATCGTAGCAAATCAGGAAGCTTTAGACTCGCAAAAACAGACCGGTTTATTTATTGCGTAGCTATGAATGTCAGAAGCAACGGTGCTACTATGCGATTCTTTGACCTGACAAACCGCTTGCGCCCTGTTGAACACCAAGCAATGTTATGTTACAAAGTCCCAGAAAACTAATGAACCCAAGAAAACGACCAAGCTCACAAACTATCCATCTTATCTAGCTGGAATCACCATCACCGCTCACTAGTCTTGCAACCAGGACATAAAAGAAGATGACGGCTCCTGCGACAAGAAGTTTGTTCTTATATAACCATCCAGTTCCCGCCTCGCGCTGCTGCACTACCGCATCGACAACCGCTTGGGTTTGATTTCCACTTGATGCTGCGATACCTAGCTGAGGACCGCATGAAGCGCCGTTCTCGCCATCGAGCCGATTGCCAGTAATTGGATCAATCTTGTTTTTCTTGATCCATTCCCAGTTTTCGTCGTCGACTTCAGGCCATTCGGATCGGAACTTGGCGCCTCCATCGCCAGCCTTGACGTTGCCCTTGTTTGCGGGATTGCCCTTGAGATGCGATCCGTTCCCCGTCGAGTTCCACCATCGCGACCGCGATGCCAGGTATCTTCGCTCCGCAGCTGTGCTGGAAACTGAACCCGTAGTCATCTCCTCGCTCGTCATAAATGATAGTAAGCCGATGAGAATTGTTGAAACCTCCCATGCAGGATTGAAAGATTTCGGATGGAAATCGGAGATAGAGAGACAAAGTCGCGTGGATGGCTGAAAGCGGCCCGAAGGAGTGTGCATGCGGATGGCGGGCGGCGCAAACGGATAATTTGTGGGAAATATAAGAGTACCCCAATACTGTCCCCCATGATAAGGCGTATCCTCAGGTCCTGTGATGATGTAGTGCCATCTGCGAGTCGGTCAGTCTTCGCATCAGTCGGGGTTAGGGAGGATGTCGACGTACTCTAGGATGTTGGATTCTGAGGGGTGAGCGGTGATGTAAGGCGGTGGGTTCTCGGATATGGTTTTGTATTCGCGAGTCAACTACCGAGCATATCAGCAAGAATTGCAAAATCAGGTTATACCCAGCCAGCATACTCGCTTGTTTGCAGCCTTGCTAGCCATGGTGGAATCTCGAGGTTGGCAGGCTCGGTCGTAATAGGAAAGGGTCGCGTGAGTGATTGCGTAGCAGAAGCGGTATCGCTAAGCAGAAGCAAAACTATAGTAGAAGCGCAAACCCAAGAAAAAGAAAGGATTCGAGGGTGCCCTGCAATACTCTGAAAGAAGAACTTCGATGAGAAGAGGACGGATAAGTGGCCAGAGTTAAGTGAATGTGGAAGAGAACCAAGTCGCCATGGAATTGCGGAATTACGCAGGGGATGGGCTTAACAGTGTCCAAATGACCGCGCCAAGGTCTCAGCCACTGTGGCTGATCAATGCGCCAGCTAACGTTACGTATCCGCAAGTTATCCGCTATTAGCCACAGATCGCCAGAAGCTCCGAGTTGTGCCGTTGATTACTTGGGAGAGCTTTGTGAATTGTCGAACCACCTTCCCTCGCACTTTCAAGCAACGGCTTGAACTGGCATACTAACTCACGAAAATGACTGCACCCTCAATATCAGCGGGGGCTACGGTTTGTTGATCTCTTCACAGTCGCCGAATGAAGCAATTGCTAATTATTCCAGTCCCCTGATCCGCTCAACAAGCTACGGAGCAGCCCTGATTCCCTCCTCCTTGAAGCTGAATCAAAGAGAGACTTTCGGGAGCAGCAGGAGGAGGCCAAGCAACGACGTATGGCCCAAATGGTACGCTCCAAGCTGCCGTTCGAAAACTCTTGTCATGTTGCTGACAGTCCCTAGCTTGGCGACCAGACGTCGGCCCCGATGACCATCAACGAAATCCGAGTTCATGGAGCTACCAATACCCGTCTTAGTTTCCTTGATCCTCTTTTCCAGCCTCTGGTTAGCGACAACGACAACGCTGCATCTACCGTGGGCGACGTCATCACTAAGCTGCGATTGACCAGTGCCAAGCTAGACGGCCTCCGTACGATATCTGCGACATGATATTTCCTTGCAACATCGGCTAACTGGCTAGCAGAGATCTTCCGACCGCAGCCTGAGCTCTTCCTCACTTCCGCCCAACAAACAGACCCTTCGACTTCGCCCAGCGATGTCAACGTCGATATCAAGGTGCAGGAACTTTCCCGGTTCAAGCTCCAAACGGGGACGGATGTGGGTAATGGCGAAGGCTCAGCCTATGGATCGCTGCTCTGGCGCAACATGTTCGGTGGTGCGGAGATGCTCACCTTAAACGCAAAGGCTGGCACGCGAACTCGCTCCGCTTACAGCGCCGACCTGAGCGCGCCCGTCTTCAGCAACCCTGACCAACGGATATCCTTGGAAGGGCTGGCGTCAGCGGCTGAGAAGCCTTGGGCATCACACGAAGAGCTACAAAAGGGCGGTTCTCTCCGCTTTACCTGGCTTAACGAAGATCGAGACAAGCAGTCAGTGGAATACTCGGGGATTTGGCGGCAAATTACTGGATTATCGGGTACTGCCAGTCCAACCGTCCGAGGCGATGCAGGCGATTCCATCAAGAGCTCGATCAAGCACACATTCTACCGAGAGAGACGCGATAACCCACAGCTTCCCCAGAACGGTTACATGATTCGATCAGGACTTGAACTAGCTGGCGTCGGGCCTCTGTCGGGAGACGTTGCCTTTTCCAAGAGTGAGGTTGAGGTTGGCGGCGCCATTCCGATTCCCCTACCCGGTACCTCTGGTCCTTCGGGCATCTCGATTGGTGGTGGACTAAGATTAGGCATGCTCTGTCCCTTGCCCGTTGGCTATAACTTTGGTGGTAAAATCCAACCCAGTCGACTTAATGACCGGTTTCAGCTCGGCGGTCCGACAGACGTGCGAGGCTTCAAGCTCGGTGGCCTTGGTCCACATGACGGCCACGACTCTGTTGGCGGAGACGTCTTTGCGGCAGGAAGCGTCAACATGCTCCTCCCTCTCCCGTACAAGGGTCCCGACTCGGGCCTTCGATTCCAAATCTTTGCTAACGGCGGCCGTCTCGTTGCTATGAACAATAAGACTGGTATCTCTGACATTGCCCCCAAGGGCATTAATGGCTCAGCAGTGCGCGGTGGCCTGGTAAACGCCGTTGGTGAACTCTTCAATGGTATTCCTAGCATGGCGGGAGGTGTTGGCCTAGTTTATGCCCACCCTGTTGCGCGGTTTGAGCTCAACTTTAGCTTGCCGCTGGTGATGCGCAGGGGGGAGGCGTCGACCAAGGGGTTGCAGGTTGGCGTGGGCATCAACTTTTTGTAAATGACAGTATAGACTGTACGAGTAAGAGTTAGATAGCTGAGATACCTCTGTCGATTTTACTTTATCGAGCGTTAAATTCACTCATTTTGTCGTAAAGTGTCTACTCACTAATCTTCAGTCTTATGCCCTCAGCTAATCAAGTCACTACCCTACCGAAGACAACCGCTCCATTAAGCCTTTCATCAAGCGTCGTGAGACCGCGCAGTCCGCTGACAATGCCCTTATAAGGGGGACCTGAGGAGGTGGAACAGCACATAATGCTACCAAATCCATTTGTCAAATGCCAGTTTCATTGCATGCGATGCACTGCTATGCCTAGTTTATAGTTGCAAAGTTATACGGCGAAATGTGTACATATATATCTGAACCGTGACATTCCCATCTCTATCCCTCGAACAATTGGATGTTGAATTTAAATACAGATGTATGTTGTTGATACGTTTTACATGTGTTTGTTTGCATCGTGTTCAACCCGAATACGAGCAATAGCGATTGCGATGCTAATCCAATCCACCAACAGTACGGAGTACCATTACTGTGTTCGCTCCCTTGGCGTATAATACTCGTCAGAGTAGACAAAAAACAGCCCGGTCAAGTCAGAGCGTCGAGTTACGGACTTGAGGTTCAACGGCCATTGGATGTACATCGTGGGTGCCAGCAGTTTAGACCTTGTCACGTCTCTCTACTCGGAACGGGGAGCGAGGTCTGTAGGTTAAATACTCGATGACAGAAGACGAGAGAAATAGCGACTACGCCATTGACCACCAGGTTGGATCAGAATTAGTCCCATTGAATAGGCAGCGGGTGAACAGGGAATGTATCTAATCACTGAGTCGTGGGTTGTCTCGAATTCTGGAATCTTGCATACCAGCAAGATCCAACGTAAGATTTGATTGCTTGACATTGCTTGTTTTTTCTAGTCATGGTAACAAGGCATGTGACGACCAGCCAGGTCAGAGATGATAATATATAAATTCTCTTGGGCCAGCCGCTTCCAAAGTGCAGCACGCGGTGCATGAGATTACAGCTGCAGTACTCATCCTGGTCTATCAATCCGCGCCCCCTATTCAAGGTACAGTGGTAAGCTTATTGCTTGGATCAGCCCTGCCCAATCAAATACTCAGGACAGTTACATGGTAAAGCTGATACGCAACAGGTTCCATTTGAGGATTAGCTTGAGAACCAAGCCTGGGGATCAGGGTCGCTGTATCCCTACAGTATTGGTGCGGACTTACCGGGGATTGTTTTTTATAGGGGCAATAAAGGCCCTACACAGTACTGGTACGTACTTATATACAGTACACTCTCTTAGCGAGCTGAGGTTGCCGAGATTTCGGCGAATACGAGTCGGGAAATCTGATGGGCTGAGAGCCCTGCACGCGTACAAAAACACGGCCAGAATACGAAAATTCCTAAGAAAACCCTCCGGTCAAACGCTTCGAACACTTGTCCATCATCATTGGGGAGTCCAAGGTCTTATATATATGCCCGTGCCGTGCTAGCACTAGGCTGGAACAAGTGATTGCGTGTGGAAAACGGGACTTCTTCAATAGGGAACTTTCTAGATAAATCAATGGCCTTCCTGTTACCTGTCTAGCCATCAAAGTCGAACATTCTCGCAAGGGTTAGAGTAGGATCTTTTACTTGAGACCCCTCAATGATCCCAGGCTAAGTTCTCTTGCTTCTTTTGTGGTCAGATCAGCATGGAACTTTCTACCAAGGGTGCAACCCACTTGGTGCCTGTGATACAGATCCAACATATGAACGTGCCGCAGGTCGAATCAGTCGCGAGGTTTTTGTCCTGTTGTCCCTGCATGTGCTGAGCAACGTCAATTCAAGATGCGTAGTATTGAATTTAAGCTGAGGATCATTACTCCTGCTCGCAAGTTTGGGTGCGGCGTCATGACTGCATTGTCTTGGTCTAACGGGCTAGCGCTTATCTTACAGTACTTTGAAACGAGAAGGCTAAGAAGCTGCCGCAGCCCGTCGGGGAGTTATTCTTTGCGAAACCCCGAACGCTTTGCCAGCTTTGAAATGACAGCGGAAAAGGGAGGTGGGTCTGTTCCGAGAACGCCACACGATAACAAACATCAATTGTGACCGACATTGAAGCAGGCTCTAAGGAGGTGGGTATCAAAAGTCTTGACTGACGCTAAAAGCAATAGAGACTAAGAAAGGCAAGATCTACACTATAATTAATAGTAAAGTACACTAGAAGTATTAAAGAGATACCTTTAATCCTAACCCTATTATGATCTTTTCTTATTCCCTCACTAAGTACTTTTATTAGCTTTTCTATATATTTAAAATATCTATAATAGTATAAGGAAATATCTAAAGCCATGGTTATTTTTTATTGAGAATGTATGAGTCATAAAGGAGTAAATAAAGCTATAAATCTAAAGGTAAATGTACTATTTTAATACTTTGCTGGTACTGTCTAGTAAGTGCTGCCTGAGGCCCTTATTCCTCGTTAGTCGAGACTTTTGATACCCACCTCCGTACATCTGCGTTTCCTTGTCATCCCGCCTATCGCCATGCAGGCTAAGACGCCACGTCGTAATTTACATCAAGTCGCTCAGTTGCCCTTCGATCATGTACTACGTCGTTCTGTACGGCCGGACCAGGCTCAAACTCCGGGGAGGGTGCAAGACCCAGCTCCTACAATAGCAACGCTCCAAGGTGCTCGGTAGAGTTTGAGCCGATGCCTATCCTTCAGGCTACCGGTACTGTAACGGACCGGTACTGTAACGGTCCCCGGTAGCCCGGATAACTTACAGTACCCTACCTGATTGACGGGAGGACAACCCTCAGCTACACGAAGCTACGCCGGCGCGCCATGTCAAACTTCAGCGTCCAACTTGGTGCGATGTCACTGAGAGAAGCGGTATCCTGGAAGAGGATGCCAACGGCATTGCTCTATTATCACGTCCATCTTACTCCTGAAGTGGGATTCCAGTCACCGGAGAGAGATGATGATACGGAAGTTTAAGTAAATTAGCAATGTCACAGACACACAGGGCTACGAGGCAGACAGTGGACAATGCGTTGCGGAGATTGTAGGCTCTGGCGGGGTTTACGACTCAAAGGTATCCGACACCATGCCCCGAACAGGGTATGGCTCATGTTGAGTCACCTGGCGTGCGGACTTTCGCAAGATCCACAACGTAGATCGGCGTTCTTACGAGCCAGGTAGCCATGAGGTATGTACTTGTTGGTGAGGTGCGTGCTGAGAGGCGCTTTCGAGAAAGGTAGCACAAGCCAGAAGGTCAGAGTTCTTCCCGCGGCCGCCCCCCCCCCCCTATCCTCAGGCTGAGAATCCGTATGAATTGCCCCGAACGACGGAGTACAGTGCGTGCTTGACTGCGGTACGTACTGAAGCTTGTGGACAGTGGGTGATAAGAATGCCGTTAGACTGCCAGAATCCTCGCCCCGTACAGTATGCACAGAGCACGTACAGTAGGATAGAGTTAGCAAATCGGGTCCAAAACGGGAACTCGTTGCCGATCCGAGAATTTCCCACAGCACCAACTGAATCGACGCCCTCGGTCACTAACACGCCCCCGACCCCGAGCGAAACACGAGAAGGGCAAACGACTCAAAATGTCTTCCAAGACAAAGATGTGAGAGGAAGTGAAGTGGAGTGATGCAGCTAGAGAATTGGTCAAAGTACATTTTCATGTTGAATTGCAATATCATCAAGTATCACATATTTCATTTCTTGAGAGACGACAGACATCAAGAGGCAACTGGAAAGATTGACACCGATTTCACCCTCATAGTTACATAGATCTAGTCTCCATCAGTGAAATTGACTACACGATCTTCCAAGCGCTCCACTTTTGACCCTTTTTCTCGAATAGTAGTTTCTAGCCGTTATCATACTGTACTTTGCTGGGTGGCTTGGCCGCAGCCTAAGCGATATTAGGACGAGCCTATTTCGCTCCCTGTTGGTGGTGAGGGTACCTTCGATGCGGACCCAAGGGATGGCGAATGTGAAGGGTAGCGTAGCTGAGCGGTACTTTGTATTTTAAGTATTAAGTTGCGCCTCCCACTTCACTTTCTGATCGTAGTAGCTTGATCCTTTTCAAACCCGATCTTGTCTCGGTCGTTTGTTGATCGAACAAGTTACACAGGGGGATCTGTCGCCTCACCTCTACGTCCAAGTACTACTAGACTAGTACACTTCCTTTCTCTACTGGGGAAAGAGCTTCTTACTTTCGATTTCGTGTTCTTTATTTCACTCTCTTCCGCAATAGAACCAGAGGCTCACTGCACATTTGTCAACACTGGCCTCAGTGCCGTACGGAATTGAGCGATTCTTTATCCAAATATTAATACACTGAACGAGCTGGTAGCAGCTTCATCACCAAGATGTCTGGCTTTTCCAGCATCCCCCTCAACAACGACGGCTTGACCGCGAGCCAAGGCGTTCCAACCACCGGTAATACCAATCCCGACCCAAGCACGATTGGTTCAGCTCCAGAGGATATCAACAACATCGATGAGAAGACAGTGGTATCCGAAAAGTCGCACTTAGACTCCTTTACCGGAAAAGGCTCCGATAAATCTCCAGCTAATACTCTACGCCGCGAGAATGAAGATGACGATGACGATGACTCGGAAATGGAGCGCAGGAACTCAAGGGTTCAGGAACTAGCCCGCTCATACTCGCAAGTTTCGGGTCACAACATTGGCGGCAACCCTCTAGAAGCTGGCGAGGACTCTCCACTGAACCCCCAGTCGAGCAACTTCAACGCTCGCGCATGGGCTAGATCCGTGGTGAAGCTTATGCAGCAAGGAGGAACGAACACTCGATCCGCCGGTGTATGCTTCCAGAACCTCAATGTTTTTGGTTACGGAGGTGGCAGCGACTATCAGAAGGATGTAGCCAACATTTGGCTGTCGGCCGCCAACAATGTCAGCCGCCTCGTCTCGGGTTCAGATGAACGAATTGACATTCTACATGGTCTCGACGGTGTCGTACACCAAGGTGAAATGCTTGTTGTACTTGGCCCCCCTGGCTCAGGCTGTTCTACAATGCTCAAGACAATCGCTGGTGAGCTGAACGGCATCTACGTTGATGATAGCTCATACTTCAATTACCAAGGTAAGTTACGATGTGCTTTTTTTGTTTGTTTGTTGGTGGGTTAGCCTACCTAGGCTACTTAGGATGAGATCTGCACCCAGCGTCTTCACTGAGTTGTGTGGTGTAACCATGCGGCTTGAGATGTGAGCGTGCTGTTGTATCAACGGCTTCCAACTCGTGGCATTTTTTGTCAACAGAGCTAATAATGTCTTATAGGCATGTCCGCAAAGGAAATGCATTCTTACCACCGTGGTGAAGCCATTTACACGGCCGAGGTCGACGTCCACTTTCCTCAGCTTTCCGTTGGCGACACCCTTACCTTTGCTGCCCGCGCGCGACAACCTCGGGTCTTGCCTGGCAACCTCAACAAGAATGAGTTTTCGCAGCATCTTCGAGATGTCACCATGGCTATGTTTGGTATCTCTCACACTGTCAATACTCGTGTCGGAAATGAGTACATCCGAGGTGTCTCTGGAGGAGAGCGCAAGCGTGTGACAATTTCTGAGGCCGCCTTGTCTGGAGCTCCTCTTCAATGCTGGGACAATTCAACTCGAGGACTGGATTCAGCCAACGCCATTGAATTTTGTAAGACTCTGCGTCTACAAACCGAGCTGTTCCGAACCACAGCCGTCGTGTCTATCTATCAGGCACCCCAGACTGCCTACGATCAGTTTGACAAAGCTGTCGTTTTGTACGAAGGTCGTCAAATTTTCTTCGGTCCTGCAGATGCTGCCAAGGATTATTTCATCAAGCTAGGCTTTGAATGTCCCGCGCGACAGACGACTCCTGATTTCCTGACTTCCATGACTGCGGCTCACGAACGCGTTGTGCGATCTGGATACAAGGACAAGGTGCCACGAACACCTGACGAGTTTGCAGCAGCCTGGAGGAACAGTGAAAACTACAAGGCCCTTCAGGAAGAGATCGAGGCGTACAATGCAGCTCACCCAATCAACGGCCCCGATGCCGAGGTCTTCCGTGCTTCAAAGCAGGCACAACAAGCAAAGGGCCAACGCAAGAACTCACCCTTTACCTTGTCATTTATTCAGCAGGTTCAGCTTTGCCTCTGGCGTGGTTACAAGAGATTGACTGGAGACCCCAGTTTGTCTATCAGTGCCTTGATAGGCAATTTCTGCATGTCTCTGATTGTTGGCAGTGTTTTTTACAACCTGAATAACACAACCAGCAGCTTCTTCTCACGTGGTGCCCTTCTCTTCTTCGCTATTCTGATGAACGCCTTCGCTAGTGCTCTTGAGGTAAGTCACATAAACTCCCGAAAATGATTTCGGATGGAGCTAACGATGCTGTCAGATCTTGACCCTCTACGCACAACGACCAATTGTTGAAAAACATAGTCGCTATGCCCTATACCATCCTTCTGCAGAAGCCGTAGCCTCTATGCTTTGCGATATGCCCTACAAAGTTACAAACGCCATCATCTTCAATTTGACGCTCTACTTCATGACCAATCTTCGAAGAGAGCCCGGCGCCTTCTTCTTCTTCTTATTGATCTCGTTCTCTACCGTCTTGGTTATGTCGATGATCTTCCGCACAATCGCATCGTCTACTCGCACTCTGTTTCAGGCTCTCGTGCCAGCTGCTATCCTCATCCTCGACCTGGTCATGTTCACTGGCTTCGCCATTCCCAAGCGATACATGCTGGGCTGGTGCAAGTGGCTTTACTACATTGATCCGATCGCCTACGCGTTCGAGGCTCTCATTGTCAACGAGTTCCATGGCCGGAAGTTCCCCTGCGCGCCTCAAAACATTGTCCCCCTTTCCGGCGTGGACGGTTACCAGAACTATCCGGAATCTCTTCGAATCTGCAGTACTGTCGGATCTGTGCCGGGTCAGAGCTTTGTAGACGGTGACAATTATATCGAGAAGCAGTTCGAGTATAGCTGGAACAACCGCTGGCGCAATTTTGGCATTGTCCTTGCTTTTACTGCCTTCTTCCTCACCACATACATGGTTGGTGCCGAGCTTGTGTCCGAGAAGAAGTCCAAGGGCGAGGTTCTTGTCTACCGACGCGGTCACAAGCCTGCTGCCATTGCCGATTCGGAGAAGATGCAGAGGAAACAGGACGACCCCGAAGCCGCCTTGGCCCACATTGGACCAGCCGTTACCGCCGAGCGGACCAGAAGCAGAGCTAGCAAGAACGACGCCGGTGGCATGCTCGCCGAACAAACTTCAGTCTTTCAGTGGCATGACGTGTGCTATGAGGTCAAGATCAAGTCGGAAACCCGTCGTATCCTGGATCACGTCGATGGTTGGGTCAAGCCCGGTACATTGACTGCCCTCATGGGTGTATCTGGCGCCGGAAAGACTACCCTTCTCGACTGCTTGGCTGACCGCGTTTCTATGGGCGTCATTACTGGTGAGATGCTTGTCGATGGCAAGCCTCGTGATATGTCCTTCCAGCGAAAGACTGGTTACGTTCAGCAGCAGGACCTACACTTGCAGACATCGACCGTTCGAGAGGCATTGCAGTTCAGTGCCGTCCTCCGCCAGCCAGCCCACGTCCCGCGACAGGAGAAGATTGATTACGTCGAGCAGGTCATCAAGCTGCTCGACATGGAAGAGTATGCCGGTGCCGTCGTGGGTGTGCCAGGAGAGGGTCTCAACGTTGAGCAGCGTAAACGTCTGACAATTGGTGTTGAGCTCGCTGCCAAGCCTCCCCTGCTGTTGTTCGTGGATGAACCTACTTCCGGTCTAGATTCGCAAACTTCGTGGGCTATCCTCAACCTTCTTGAAAAGTTGACCAATGCTGGTCAGGCTATCCTCTGCACCATCCATCAACCTTCCGCCATGCTCTTTCAACGGTTCGATCGACTTCTCTTCCTAGCCAGAGGCGGCAAAACCGTCTACTTCGGCGAGATTGGTGAAAACTCTGAGGTTTTGACCTCTTACTTCGAGCGCATCTCAGGTCATAGGTGCCCAGTAGAGGCTAACCCAGCTGAATGGATGCTTGAAGTCATCGGTGCCGCACCTGGTTCTCATTCTGACATCGATTGGTTCCAGACTTGGCGTGACAGCCCCGAATACCGGGAAGTCCAAGAAGAACTCGAGAGGATCAAGCGCGAGCGCCATGGCTACGATGACAGCGATGACAGCGACCCTGGCCAGTATCACGAATTTGCTGCGCCTTTCACGCAGCAGTTGAAGGAAAACCTGTACCGTGTTTTTCAACAGTATTGGCGTACTCCCGTGTACATCTATTCCAAGACAGCCCTCTGCACACTCGTCTCCCTCTTCATCGGTTTCGTCTTCTTCAAAGCGCCCAACAGTATTCAAGGCCTTCAGAACCAGATGTTCTCCATCTTCAACCTCCTCACCATCTTCGGACAGCTTGTACAGCAGTCGATGCCCCAGTTTGTCATCCAGCGCTCACTATATGAAGTTCGTGAGAGACCTTCCAAGGTTTACTCTTGGCAGGTGTTCATGCTATCACAAATCATTGTGGAAATTCCTTGGAACAGCTTGATGTCCGTCATCATGTTCCTCTGTTGGTATTACCCTGTCGGTCTGCAGAACAATGCCTCCGATGCTGGCCAACTGCATGAGCGTGGTGCCCTCATGTTCTTGTTTATCTTCATGTTCCTACTTTTCACGGGTACATTCTCGACGTTCATCATTGCCGGATTCGAAACTGCCGAAGCAGGAGGAAACATTGCCAACTTGATGTTTTCGATGTGCCTTATCTTCTGCGGTGTTCTCGCGACGCCCGCCGCATTACCTGGTTTCTGGATCTTCATGTATCGCGTATCGCCCTTCACTTATCTCGTCAGCGGCATGCTCTCGACCGGTGTGGCAAACGTCGACGTCAGGTGTGCAGAAAATGAGCTGTTGACGCTGACACCACTTAAGGGTCAAACCTGCGGAGAATTCTTGAGCAAGTACACGCAGAATATTGGCGGCTACGTTGAGAATGCGAACGCCACGTCGAAATGCCTTTACTGTCCTATTGCCAAGACCAACATCTTCCTCAAGAACGTCGTGTCTTTCTACAGCGAACGATGGCGTAACTTTGGTATCCTTTGGGTTTATGTTTTCTTCAACATTGGTGCGGCGCTGTTTGTGTACTGGCTCGCACGTGTACCGAAGAACAGCTTCAAGAAGACGAAGAAGGAATAAGACAAGTATCTTGTCTGAAAAGTAGCGGAAAGAAATTGCTGCGCTCAAGATATTAGGGACGATTAAAACCCCCCCCCCCACTCTCTTGTTGTTGGTTGCAGCAATCTGTTTGTTTCGATCTAAGCAGGCCTATTGGGGCACTCTTTTTTTTTGCTGGTAATTTATTGGACGGTGGTCATTAGAATAGTAGACGGGCTTCGTGTATCACGGTTAGCTTGGCAAATGGACCTTAATTAAAAGAATTTTCAAGATTGAGTGGTTGAACATGAGCCTCGTTCCGACTCATACTCTCATCAGACTAGGCTAGGCCATTCTACTCTGTTCTACTCTAGCGTAGCGTAGTCCATCCAGAGCACTGTAGAGTAGATCTTTAGATGGTAAATTTGCCTGGCAACGCCGTCAACGTAGTTAGTGTACGTAGTCATGGTCTTCAGCTGCGAGGACTCAACAGCCGTGTCTGACAGCCGAAGTCCCCACGCGGGGCACAAGTGGGGGAGACGAGCCTCGGAAACGGAGACTCGAGGTCTGAATTGAAGAAGATGATTGGCGAGATCATCCCGATCCGGTAAGAGAATTGCTTGCTTGCTACGGGCGGGTCATGATGAACTGGGGGATCTGTCGGCCTTCACAAAAGGGAGCTTCCATCCCCTCCCCTCATGGCAACCCCAGCTCTCAAAGTCTCATCCTCTCTTCTATTCGTTTCCTGACATAAAAACACTTCCCATACAGCAACGCATAGAACCGCAGTCCAGCAAGCATGGTCGCCACCAAACTCCCCTTCCACGCGGACCACATCGGCTCCTTCATCCGCCCGTCCTTCGTCTCCGAGACCCAAGCCGCCGCCGACGCCGGCAACGCCACCCCCGAGCAGCTCCGCGACGTCCAGAGACGCGCCATCGCCGACATCGTCGCAAAGCAGCAGCAGCACAACGTCCGCGCCATCTGCTCCGGCGAGTTCGATCGCAAGTACTACTTCTCCGGCTTCTTCGAGAAACTCGGCGGCTTCCGCGAGGTGGAGCCCGTTCCCTGGGAGCTCACCCGCCTCTCGGCGCCGCCCATCGCCGCTCTGAAGAAGGCCGGCAAGCAGTACCCCATGGCTGCCGTCTGCGAGGGGAAGGTGACCTACGACGAGAGCCCCTACCTGGAGAATTGGAAGCTGCTCCGCGAGGCTGTGCCCGAGGACCAGTGGGCGCAGTGCAAGTTCACCATGCCTCCTCCCTGCTACTTCCACCTGCGCCTGGCTTCCGGGAAGTGCTACAGTCCCGAGGCCTACGGCAACGATGAGGATTTCTTCGCCGATCTGGCCGAGGCGTATCAGAAGGAGATTCAGACGCTGTTTGATGCGGGCGTGCGAAACATCCAGATCGATGATCCCACCCTGGCTTACTTCTGCTCCGATGAGATGCTCGAGGCTCTCAGGGGCGAGGGAATCGACCCGGACAAGCTATTCCAGACGTACCTGAAGGCGCACAATGACTGCATTGCCAAGCGTCCCGAGGGTCTCCACGTCGGCCTTCATATCTGCCGAGGTACGTCGTTCTCGTGATGTATACTAATAAAAACAACAACGCCAAACACTTGAATGGAGGGAACCCAGAATCTGACGAGTGTTGTTAAAAAAAAACCAGGCAACTTCTCCAAGTCTATGCACTTTAGCGAAGGCTCGTACGAGAAGATTGCCGAAAAGTTCTTCACCCAGCTAAACTACGATACCTTCTTCCTCGAATACGACAACCCTCGCTCCGGCGGCTTCGAGCCTCTACGCTTCCTCCCTTCGCACAAGAACGTCGTCCTCGGCGTCGTGACGACCAAGGATCCCGTGCTCGAGGACCGCGAGACCATCAAGAACAAGGTACTCGAGGCCGCCAAGATCATCGCCGACGGACAGGGTCGCTCGGTGGAGGAAGCGCTGCGGAATATCGGAATCAGCCCTCAGTGTGGGTTTGCCAGCGTGGCGGTCGGCGCGGATGGCATGACGGAGGAGAAGATGTTTGATAAGCTGAGGTTGGTGCAGGATGTCGCTGGTGAGCTGTGGCCTGGTGAGCTGTGAGGGAGTGACTGGAGCTTGGGTTGGTATATCATGTGTAAGGGGGGGGGGGATACGAGAGATAGGTCTTGATAGTTACGGGAGGATGAACCAAGAAAACTACGAGGAGGAGGAATACAACTTGAATACCCGTGCCACAAGTAAGCACCTCCTTGTGCGAATGGTCTTCTTGCTGAACGACTGCGAAACATTCTGGAACATGGTAGGTAGACGTACAGCTACTCTCGCCCCGTGTTCTCGTACCAAGTAATCATTCACTATTGAGCATGTTTACTTCCTCGCGACAGCGTCAAACATCGTTCAGCACGCGCCAGACTGGCAGCCCGATGGCTGGGACGCGTTCAAGATGTCTCACATGTCGAAATTGGTCCTTGCCTCTACTCAAGGGATGACGGGAGCTAGCAAGCATAAGAGTCGGCGCACGGTTTACACGCGTTAAAAATTCCAACGTGCTGACTTTTTTTTTATTTTAATTTTAGGTCATCGCTCATACGTTAAGAGAGACGCTTCAGCGAGGAGAGACTTGGTTCTGCGATATTTCTGGGGATTTTACACGCGATCTGAGGTGGCTTTGGTAGGAGTTGAGAGCCATTCTGATTAGATGTGCACTCTTAGCCTAGTCTAGTCCAGAGGTGTATCGAGTGTACGATCTCCTAGATCGAGCAAAACAGCGAATGGGTTGAGACATGTGAAAGATTGGACTGATGGTGAGAAAAGACCGTTGTCGAAGATTCTTGGAACCGGGGGAGAGAGTGAATTAACTCGGACGAACAATCTTAGTTAGATTGCATGTTTCATGTCGCTGGGGTTGTGATAATTATCAAGCAACCGGGCGATATAGTATTGGATGGGCATGGCAATTGGCAGTCTTGATCACATCGAGTAATAACAGTCACAAATGACATTTGGCCACATATATCTTGCTACTCACAGTAGAGAAGTCGTCGTGATTGCACAGGAAGAACCAGAGTATATACCCTATACTCCCGGGCCGAGTTCGGCCCCACACTACGAAGGAGCCGGCGACCCGGGCCCCATATTGCCGTTGACTCCAAAAATGGTCCGGCGAAAGGGATCGTCATGCGGAACGCCAAGCGTAACCGAGATGTCTCACCATTCATAAGGAATGATCCCTTCTACGTTCCTGGCCTCCCCGCCCATAGGTTTGCTCCTTGGCTCCTTGGCTCTCTACATAACGGGTAGTACCATGCATGCTTCTTGAATAACCGATCCCGTTTCCTGATAAGCGTATGTTCGGCATGATGCTACTCTAGCGAGGGCAGTAGACTACGTTAGATGCCAGACTAGATTAGAGTGAAGCCCATCGGAACTCGTACCTAACCTAATCCTGTAGCATCGGACCATCGCGCCCCAAATCCCGATGCTGCGATGCGCGTCAACTCTCAAGCTCATGTCCCAGCTTCGACAGCATGTCTGAGGCACACACTTGGAATGAACCTACGACGAACCTGTGAACATGGCTATAGCAGATAGGAACTCAAATGAAGCGGGAGGAGATTCCCGACAGGGCCTGTTGGTGGTTGATGGACGCCCGGCGCTCGCGATGCGTGCGAAAGAGAGGCTGGAAGTCGCTCTCCCTGCCCCTGACCACTCTGTCAAGCACTTTTGCAACAGCTGCCCCTGCCAAGAAGATCGCGATGTGCCGGACAAGCCCGCTTTACCAAAAGCCAACCGAAGCCTTGTTTGTCAGAACCGCACAGCCATCTGGAATTCGCGGCAATCTCGAAATCCAAGGAAAGAAAGAAAAAAAGACCTCAACTTTTAATTAGGCGTGCATGCCTTCCAAGCGTCCAGTGGGAAGGCCGCTCGACGATTGTGGGATGTGAGACAAGTCAGGGGGAGAGAGAGAATACAAGCGACGGACAAGCCTCCGTACTCGCAGCATTCTTCGACAAACGCCGTCCGAGGGCGTCGCCTGTGTCTCACCTCGTCATGTTGGAGATCGCCCTCGTGCCTGTTCTGGGCAACTGCTCGCTTGGTGCTCTACACCGCGCGAGGAATTGCATTCTTCGACATGCTGGAACTGACGGGGGCAGAGACAAAGGACCTTGAGAAGGTGAATGAGAGTGCGATGGGATGTAGACGCGGCGAAAGGGGTTCGATCGAGTTCGTATAAAGAAGAGCCCCGATCCCGTCATCCAGAACCTCTCTTCTCTCATCAACCAGCTTCAGCAACAGTCTCGATTCACTCGCTTGTCCTTCTTTCCGAGACTCTGTTCTCAGTCACTCTTTTAGATACAGTCGTTCATTTTTAGTTAGCCACTTCCCAAGATGCGTTCCAACATCGTCATGGCCCTTGCCATGGGCAACATGGCCGCTGCCCAGCTCAGCAGCACGCCCACCTCCAGCGGTGCCGCTCCCACCGACACCGCCGGCCCTTCCGCCGAGCGCGGCCAGGTCGGCGGCTTCCAGTACTTCGGCTGCATTGGTTCCGAGGACCGCTTCCCGGACTTCTTCCTCGCTGCTAACTCGGCGGAGAACGACCCGGCCACCTGCGCTGATGCCTGCCAGGGCAATGCCTACTTCGGTCTCTTTGGAGAGTAAGCATACTCACCCTATCGTTCCCCCCCTTTACGAGCTGCATGCTAACCAGTCTTCTGCAGTGACTGCTTCTGTGGTGATGAGCTCGAGAGCACCGTCAGCCGCCAGAGCGAGGACCAGTGCAACATCGAGTGCCCCGGCGATGGCAGCATCGCCTGTGGTGGCCAGCTTCCTCTGGCTCGCCTCAGCCGTCGCCAGGAGGCCGTCCCCGCTGGTGCCATCCTCTCCATCTACATCAGCATCAGCAACGCCCAGATCACCGTCACCGGCGAGCCCGCCACCTCCACCGAGACTGCCACCTCTACCTTCACCGAGGACGGTAGCACCGTTGTCGAGACCGTCACCACCACCCGCATCGCTATCCCCACTGGCATCAACATCATCTGCTACGGTGACTTCTGTGCCCCCAGCGTCTACTGCCCCGTCTGCACCAAGTACCGCGTTGTCTGCCACGGCGACGAGTGCTACCCCGAGGAGTGCAAGGACGAGAACTGGGACAAGCTCGTCAAGTGCCACGGTGACGAGTGCAAGTACAGCGAGTGCCACGGCGAGGAGTGCTACAAGAAGGTCGAGTGCCACGGTGACAAGTGCAAGGTTCACTACAAGCCCGAGGAGAAGAAGAAGTATGTCTGCCACGGCCCCGAGTGCAAGCACGAGGTCTGCAAGGTTGAGGAGGAGGTTGGCAAGAAGGAGGTCTGCTACGAGCACGAGTGCAAGATCGAGTACCCTGCCAAGAACGCTCCCGCTCCCGCTCCCGTCGCCCCCTGGAAGCCCGAGGAGAAGATCGTCTACGTCAAGACTGGCCACCCCGTTGCTCCCGCTTACCCCACTGCTCCCGCCCAGGGTGGCTACAAGGCCGGCGAGAACAAGGGATACAACCAGGCCGGCAACCAGGCTGGCGAGAACAAGGGATACGAACAGGCTGGCAACCAGGCTGGCGAGAACAAGGGATATGAACAGGCTGGTAACCAGGCCGGTAACCAGGCCGGTGGCTACAAGCCCGCCCAGCCCCCCGTGAAGACCCCCGTCATCACTGCCGGCTCCGGCAAGATGATCCCCGCTGCCGGCCTCGCCGCCGTCTTCGCTGGTGCCGCCTTCTTCCTGTAAGCGTTTCATATCAGGATCATGATGAATTGATGGGCTTCGTTTCTTTCTTCCTCCGCAGGCGCAAAGATGCGGCGGGCTTAATTGCTTCTTCCCTCCCACGCCGGCTGTACTGGATCTCGCGCCATCTCGCATGGATGCGCATGTTTCGGCGTCATTTTTGGGGGTTAGAATTTCTAAGGATAATGATTAGGTTGTAACACGCATTTACGATTGCTTCAAACTGATTGCTTCTCTGTGAATTATCAACCTTGTCCCTTTTGACTTCACCAAAATTGCAAGTGTTTGTGGCGTCTTAGAATAACAGCAGAAGCCCAATTCCGAATGGCGATTAGCGATGCGAACATGGCGATTTCGTACCTGGTATATAATCTTTGCACATTCATTGTAAGAGGAAGGCTCTCGTTTCCTAACTTACACCTTTCTGCACGTCGGACGATATGTACAGACGAGAACGTACAAACGCCGTCATTGATTACACCTCAACTAGGGCAACGCTATGTTAGACTCATTATAGCGGACTCGTTCCTCTTCGTAAACTCGTGCCTTATACATCGACAGAGTATGGCCATCTCAACCGTGACATTGCTGGTAGATCATTGCTCACAGCTGGGTCTTCCCGGAGCATCGAACGGCTTCTGCGCGTATATGGTATGGAGATCAAAGTACGCGTGAAACTTGGGCAAGCCATCGACCTCTTCACGCAACGACTTGCGCACGCCAACGAGAAACATCTCAATCTGCAACTTCGTCCAATGCAGACCGTCACGAAAGGGTCGAAGCGTTAGACCATTGAGTCCGCTCAACGTCATCTCCAACATAGCCGCTCCGCACTCTCGCAGGCATTGCTTCTTAGCCCAAGGTGTGATGGGGCACTTTCGCCTCCGTCCGGTGATGTTTCGAAACCCGGCTTCGCTCAGTTCGTCCTGGATCTTGAGAATGGCGTATAAGTCGCCGCCAAGGGCTGCCATGCCGTCGTATAGGTACCTTAGAAAGTCTCGCAGGGCGTATGGGCCGTCGCAGGAACCGTCGTCGCACGACGCAGCGTAGACGAACTCTTGTACCTCGACATACCCTCCTGGCTTTAGATGCCTTTGGAATCGACGTTAGTGACTGGCATCGCGGACGTCGAGGTAGGTGTTGATTGAACTTACTGGTTGATCCGACGCCACATCTCCTTCCTGTCTCTAATTGAGTGCACGGCATGTCGGATGTGAATGTAATCAAAGTGATTTTGCGGATACATCCAGCCAGCCTCGTGTTCGATATCGTCGACCACGAATAGAACATTTTCAGGAACCCACTCTGGCTGTATCGGTGAGAGATCCATTCCATGAAATGTGGGATTAGGATATAAGTCGGCAACTACAATAGCATTATCAGTATCGCCCGTGTGAACGAGAGGGTTTGGAGGTGAACCAACGGTCAATGCACCAGCTTCCAGTTCCCGTGCCTTTTTACGGACTTGTTAGCAACTTCTGCCGCAGTTTGAGCATGAAAACAGCTCGGAGGGTAGGCTTATATATAGCCTGACCCATGCGCTCATGGCTATATCACCCAATCACTCACCCAGGTCGAGCACCTCGGCTGGTCCACCTAGTACGTCGTGTACGGGGGCAAGGAAGAGCTCGCCGTCGCAGAGGACGACAGACAGCTTGTGTTTAAGCTCGTCTCGGTACTGCTCCGTCTCATCATTTGGGAACATGTACTTCCCAGCATGGTATGCGTGATAGCGCAATCCACCATCGACGACATGATCTCGTATGCTCGAGGTCAAGCTGTTAGTGTCATCAGAATCGCCAAGCTCGTCCTCTCCGGCCTCTGTACTCTGCAGGACGGAAATATGCTCGAAAGATTCGCCGGCGTTGGTAGAAACAGACGCGGCAGCAGAGTCGGAGACTGAAGTACATGAATCTGATGATGGCGACATGTCAACGACCATTGGATCGGACTGTTTCAACCCGGGGTCGACAGAACTACCAAAGACAAAGGACATGCCGGGTGGGAGGAAGAGAGAGGGAGAGGGAGGGAGATCGGCGTTTGGTAGCGGCGGGATGGACGGAGGAGGAGCCGGCGTTGAACAATTGGACCCAACTGACGGGAGGATCGAATCTGGAGACGAATTAAATACGAGAGACGTCGGGAGTAGTGAAGAGATGCGGGGATCATCAAGATCAAGTAACATGGAGGCACTAATGTAGCGGCTCGTGGCGTCCTACTGTACCGTATGCAATGAGATTCAGTACAGCATACTAAGAATTGGCCGTCGAAAAGATGGAGAGAGCGTTCTCAGAGCCAGCCCAAAAGTGGGCAAAAGCTCCATGGTAGACGATAGAATGGTTCGAGAGAGGCGAGCTTTTGACGCTAAGAAGACGGATATGGAAGAGTCCGGCGAGCGATGGCTTGGTTGGTTACAATTATAGACGTAGTGTAAACTAGACTCACTCGGCATGGAATTTTGACGTTTGGTCTAGAACTTATTCTCTTTGCTTTGCTGCTTCATTGTATCTTTTTCTCATCCTTGTCTCAGTTCTTTCATGCTTCCGCGTTTACGCGGACCGACGACTTCAGGCGATTTAAGACGGCGAGCTTGGTAAGCTCAGGACTCTTGGACCGTGATAACTAGGGATGCGAAAGAGCTGAAGCTATGGTCTTAGCTTTTGAGATACGTTGAGAAAAGCTCTCCTCAAAGTTCAAGTACTGGCTTCTGACAGACAAGGTTCAAACTCTAGTCAGTTGTGCAGAGCGGGCGCCTCGAGCAAGTCGGTGGCACTTCCAGGTCACTATGTTGCGGAGCGGGCAAGGAGCAAATTGCTGTACATGTGCTGGATTAGTCACGAAGCTCGTCAAGTACACTTGACAGTCTCAGACGTTCATGGTATGCTGGCTCTGACGTATTTCAAGGCTCGGGGGCTGTAAGATACACCGGCCTGTGGACGGGGCTTCAGACGTAGCCATCCATCTCCGCTGTGTATTCTGTCCTTTGCTAGCTTCGATACCGCTCAGAGTGCAAGTAGGATCCCACGAACCTAGGACGAAGCCTTTCGCGCCATTGCCATTGTATCGCGACATTGCGATAGCCCCCGACGTCCGGCCTTGTTCTTCATGACCAGGGAAGCTGAGAAGTCTCCCGGGTGCTATTCTGAGATCGCTGGCCTTGTAGAGATGGACACATCTCTGGGCAGCCGCGGCTCTTGCCGACAGCATCGGTGACGGCACGGTAGAGGAGCGCTGCAATTTCAGGTGATTGAGGCTGATGACAGCATTCTAGATACTGTATATAGTGCTCGAGATTGATGCACCGCCCTTACATGATCATTGTAGCCAACCCCCCCACCCGGCCTCCCACCATCATCTTGCCGTTAAACCCTGAGCTGGCTGTGGAAGATCGTCAGGCCGACTCGCATGAAGCTCTCGTCGCACAGCACGCGGGGTAAGCTCAGTTCAATCCGAAAAGATGCCGTTCTCTGATCGTGACCAATATTTGGTCCATAAGCCGACAGCCCATGCGATTGAGGCCAGCCAGTTCCGAGCACGCATAGCGATGACTTCTCTCATAGATGGGAGAGGTAAGGTGTCGTCCAAGTCCATCCCCATTCTCGACTGCAGGAAACCGTGGTCCAGGTCTCTCCGATATGGAAGCCGTATTCACTCTGGGTGCTGATGCTGCAGCATGCATCTCCCGACATGGGAGCAAGCTAATCTGCTGCTTCACTTGGACTTTTCGAAGAGATACATCTCCACCGACTCAGGCTGAGCGCCCAGCACGGGCAACGGCAAGACCTGCTTGTGCAGTTGCACCCAGTTCTCCTCGTCCATCAACTCGAACAGTGCCGTCTCCGACGCGTGACGGGGCTTCGTCGCGAGAAATACCTTGGTGGTAAAGGCTCCGCCTACGGGCCCGTGGCTATGATTCACAGAATGTATGGCCGATAACGTCTCTACCAGCGCAGGCAGCATGTCGACGTTGTAGGTGCAGTCGCTGAGCATTATCAAGTCCCAAGGCCTCGAGCTCGCAACCTCGCCAAAACGTCCCTGCCGTCCCTCCTCCCAGTCCAAGTTCTCGTAGAGCATCGTGACGGTCTTCTCATCCGCTTCAGAGAGCATTTGGCCTTGGCGAGCCATGTTAGCTCGCGCCCGAGCCTCAGCTTCTTCCAGGTCGGTCATGAGGATGGTGCACCGTCGTCCGGTAGAGGACCCGAGCTTGGGGTGCACAGCTCCCAGACCAACACCCAGAATACCAACGCCGCAGCCTAATTCCAAAACGTTGACGGGCCTTTGCGTGCTGAAAATGTCCTTCATGGCCCTCATGCACGCGTGCTGGCCGATCTTGCTGTCCGGCGCCGAATGTATCCCTGCTATTGCGCAAAGCGCGATTACGCCGCCATCCCAGATATGTCTGGCGATGCTCTCGCCAATCTCCTCCTCGACTTCGACATACCCAACACCATCTGCCGAGTCCCCAAGTAGGAGCTTTCTTGTTGAAACTTCAGCACCCCCCCGTCCAAGCTTGATAGAGATCCAAGCAGGCATGATGGTGCCCAACTCCGCCGCCTCTTGCCGGTATCTGGGCCTCTCTGAAGACACGGCCAAGATCCTTGCAACTCCGTCCGCCGACTGCGTCGAGTCTGCTGCTCTGACACAAATCTCAATATTGAGCCCTGCTTCAAGCGCTCTTTGAAAGGCGATGGGTGTATCGATGGCGGGTTTTGCGACTCTCATACCAGGTTCCCACGACAGCTTACCCGGATCTGAGAGTAGCCACGACGATGTTCCCCCCGAAGAAGACACAGAAGCAGTGACATGGAGATTCAGGTAACTCTCTGGGTAAAGGAAAGAGTCGCCCAGATCTGTAGTGATGGTGAAGAGTAGCTGCACCTGTAGCCTGTTGCCCCGCTTCAGGAGCTTGGGTGCTCGTAAGAATCGAACGTAGTGCATCTTGAAGCTATAGCCTCGTATGCCCGATTGACTTGCCTGTCGGTTACGAGGACGTCGGCCTACTATGACCTGGTCGATAGCTCTGGTGTTGCGGCAACCTTATGGCAGTGGGTCTCGCGTGCGTCCTGTCGTGATGACTGCGAAAGTTGTTGCGGCCCAGGCAAATTTCGTGCGCGCAAAGTTCGCTTAGTCAGGGCGTGATGGTCAATTCTTCCCGTACACCCTCATGTTGAGCATCCGACTTCAACCTTCACCAACTGGTCCCGCCTATGCGTCTAAATGTGTTATTGATGAACCCATCGTCTCGTTCAACATGACAGAATCAATAAAGCGCACTCGTCCAGAAAAACAAAACATAAAAATAGGACCACCTCTCGACCTCGAGCGTCAGGTATTAGCTAGACTATACCCAATGTTCCGCTTCAATATTCATGATCGCACAAGTGCTACGGGATGTACAGTTGAATCAGGACCTACGGGCCCAGTTCTTCGAGCACAGTGCTTGACGCAAGCTATCCCTCAACTTCTCTTCACTTGAAGAATGATTGATCGACTCGGGGCAAACGTCGAGCCAGGGCCAGACTTAACCTTCGAAGCAAGAGAGTGCTATTCTCTGACTCTGCCTCCCTTCTTAGGCCGTCACGTTCTTCTCGCACCGAGCTAAAGTACTGCATAATCCCCGACTCACCCTCATCGTCTCAATCGAGTACTACGTAGCAATCACCCCGTCGCACGTGGGATTCGGTTGATTGGTGTGGTAGCCGCCGGTCTTACACACCCATCACTCTACCCGTACATCTTGCATGGTAAGACGGGAAGCCTGATCCAACCCTACGAGCAATCTAACTTGTAGAACAATCTGTGCGTCACAGCATCAGTGCAACCCTTCCCGTGCAGCGTGTGCGTGTGTCGCTTTCTAACCCCGAGGAGGCTGGGAGGGACTATGGTATTATGATACTCGTTACCAGCAAAAGGCCCACATGCCCAGCGTGACTTGCACGAGCCGTCGTCTCCCACGAATAGAACCACTATCCAGTCTCGAGCGCGAGACGAAAAAGGTCAGATCCCATTACTTGGACGCAGTGTAACGCGCCTCCCAATACTTGCGTTCCAACGCGATGCATTCCTATTGGGAGGAGCGCGTCCCAGTCTTCGGTGGCGCACAATCGTCTAGTCTAGAGTAGACCGGCATACGGGGCGACGTTGTGCATGTTCACTGCAGGGCGACCGAAGCGTTACCCAGAGTGGTGGGATGTCTCGGCTTGGTGATAGCGCCCGCATGGGTGATAGCGCTCCTTAATTGTGTAACTTGTCGGAGTAAGCCAAGTCAAGCAATGAGAAATACCGCACTTGGATCTTGCTGTCTGCTTGAGAAGGCTGGGAAGGTCTTGGGGTTCTGATGACTCGATGCTATCCATCCTGATTGTAAGCACTGCTTCAAGATGGATAGATATTGCATACAGGCGACTTTTGAGTTGAGATGGGCTTCTCTGGAAAGGTACTTGTAATAAAGAAAGCAACGAATCGTTAGCCGAATCACGAGAAGTTCTCTTTCGAATCCCAAGTCTCAGAACTGGTGCGCGTTCTCCTAGTTCTCGGTTGGCATTCTTCAACAGGTCACATGTATCTTAACTCTACTATAGGCTTGACAGCATCATCATCATCATCATCATGCTGTGCAACGCACCCACTACAAGGTCTACTAGTCCTTTGGCGAGGCAACTCCTCGTGGGTTTCAATTGCAGCAATTGAAACTGAGATATACTACCCAGACTACATCTCCAATACCAAGACTATTTTAGCATAACGCTCCATCCAAAATCCACAGTACCCACGATCCAACTGCAAGCAGAACCCCCCACCTGACAGCACCTCATCCAACGTTTCAACGTGCCGTCCCATCTTTTCCCTGCTTGGCCGCAACTTCTCGTGACCTCGAGTTTCCCCGCGCGAACTGTTGCATACAATGACCTCATCCCCTCTCAATCTCCTCTTTCTGGAATTTGGCAAGGACTCACGCTCACGCTCACGCTCATATTGAAACGCGTGCACGTGGCTTAACTCACCAGACTAGATGCGCCTAATGCAACCTCTGCACCCTCTTCTGGGGGCGCATGCGGTCCGCCGCGGCTCGGGAGTGGCTCGTGCGGGAAGTCATTAAAAGCTTGGAGACGGTCTACTCTACGCTAGACTACAGCAACAGTAACATGAACGGTCATCCAGATAACATCACATAAGTCGATGCTAAAAAAAAGTATTTCATATTTTATACTTCAAGCTCAGTTCAACTCAGATTAAAAAGATACCAACATGTGGTATAGATAGCATCACAAGTAAGTCGCCCAAAAAACTCCGCCCTGTGCTAAAGAGCACGCCCAGGGCGTACCAACCCATCCATCGCGAGTACCAGATGTAACTAAAAGCAGATCCTCCAAGTCCTAAATTACCGCGAAGTAATAATCATGTTCCACGCATCTAAGTGTAAGCCACTTTTAATATCCCACTCCTGCAGCGCTGAAAAGAAAGACAAAGCCACCAGGTAATCAACCGGGGGCATGTTCAAACCAGCAGAAATACACAAAACAAAGGAAAATAATAATTGTGGCCTGTCGGCGGCCTGGTCTCGTTTGCTCCGTTCATCCTCTTCTCCGTTGTCGCTTCACCTTCCAACCGCTCGTGTCATTCAGACGGTAAAATCAAGTGGGTATCTTGACAGTAAAGGAAAACCCCTTCGGTCATTGCTCCCTCCTCGGTGTGCAAAGTGCATAGGTGATACAGGTCGCCCTTGAGTCCATTGTCTAAGTTGAAGTAGACGGGTAGAAAATTGTGTGTCCCTGGATGACAAGACATCAGAGATGCGAAAAATCCAGTGGTATCATATCCAGAAAGTAGAAAGAAAGATAGTGTACAGTCTCAGAAGCCATTTCGATCCAAAGAAGCTCCTTTTTTTTTGTCGGCCAGATTACTGATCCTGGAAATGTCCGGCGGGAGAAGCCAGGATGCAAAATTTAAGCTTTAAGGAAAATCCAGTGGGAGATCCTGTGGAGTCCGCTCATCTAGTAGGGTGGCGGAGGATTTCCTCACAGTTGGCGTCAAACCGGAGGTTGAAGAGTCTCACGTTTTGCATAAACTTCTCCGTCTTAGCAAGTTCTCGGTCACGACCAAAGAGCGTCTCGACGAATTCGACACCGGCATTTTTCCCAAGTCCAGCCTGCTTTTTCTTAGCAGCCTTGAGCATGGGCGCCTCGCATGCCTTGAGGAGAGATCTTAGTTTCTCGGTAAGACGCTCTCCGGATTCGATAAAGTCTTCGACCAGGTCCCGGTTCTCTGCGCTTCTGACCCGGCCGACGACCTCATCGGCGCGCTTCACCTTTCCAGCGAGTTGGATAAGCAAGAGCCAAAGCTCCCCGGCCATATCAGCGATAGGGGTAGCGGGTCCTTGGTGGTAGATGGTCCAGTCGTAGATCCACTTTCCAAGGCTGTTGGCATCAAACACGCTTCCTAGAAGTAGAATGGGCTGCTCGTCTGGGTCCCAGTTCTTGAGTGAGTATCCCGTGGGGATCTGGTGCTTCCGTGCATCGGCCTCCGTAGCCTTGCGGGTGGCAGGCGGCTTGGGACGATGGGAGCTAGCAGGACGCACGGTCTGAGGTCGTGGTGGTGGGATTGGGTTGGAAGGACGGCGGTGGGAGAAGCTGGTAGGAGGACGCTGAGGAGATTGGTACATGGAGACTGGCTCGCGGACATAGTAGTCGTCGCTGTAAAGCGAGGCAGTTTGGGCACCCTGCAGGTAGTCGTCGTGATTAGTGTACCATCCCCCATTAAATTCTCGAGGCAAAATCGCAGATCTGCGGTGGTGATGGTGGTCCTTGGACCGGGACTCGGCATGAAGCCGGTATGGATGTCCCCAAGCCTCATAAATCTCATCCTCGTCGGATTCTCCATATGGGGTGGAAGCCCGAACATAGGTAAACGAAGATCGGCGGTCGTGCCTGGAAGAGCGCGGAGATGACCCGGAGGGCCTGCGCGACGAAGAATATTTATGACTCACATCTGCCGTGCTATACTGGCCGGAGCTGTTATAGCGAGGAGAGTCCCTGGGGGGGCGCGGACTGAAGTCGCCAATCTGGGAGTAGCTGTTGAAGCGTCCATGAGCGGCGCGGGTTGGCGCTCGGCGAGGCGGATCAGCCCAGCCGGGGCGAGGAGAAGGGGTGGGAGTGGCAGAAGACATTCTCGTGTAAATGTCGTCGTAGTCGTAGATCGAAGTCGATCCTGGTGTTCGTGGGGACGCGTAACTCATTGTCCTAAACTCTTTTGATGTCCTGCTAACATCCACAAATCAAACCACTTCACTCCTCCGCGCGCCTGCAACGGGGTGATCGTGTGATGTAGGGATTTCTTTTCCGATCTTTTTTTTGTTGTTGGGATTTTGTATTGATTTTCCTGAGTGGAGATTGGTATAGTGCTCTTCAAATACTAAAGTCAGAAGTCCTGATCTTTGTACAGTCAATGATGAAACGCGCCAAAAGTTAATGGCGCGATAATGGAGGCGATGGGTAGGCCCGTCACCTCGGTATGTAGTCGGTTGGAAAAGGGTTGGGAAAGTGCCGTGCTGCTGCAAACATGACCGGTCTGACAGAAATACTGCTCCCCTGAAGTCGAGGAAGTCGAGGCCAAGTCCGTGGAACCTGGTCGCAGTATCGAGAAAGGGCTGGAAACTTCGCTTAGTTCCAGCAACAAATGGTCTGTTCAGATAAAGAGCGAGGCGTTGGCACAGATGTGCTAGCGAGGCTGTGAAAGTTGATTGGAAAAGATATTGATTGGCAAATGCCAAGATAGTGGAAGAAGGAGAGCGAAAGGAGGTTGGAGCGGGTGTGGGATGTGATATATATTATTTGGTGTGTGCGAGCCAAGCCTGAACGGAGCAGGGGGGGGGGACAAGTTAGACGTTGAGGCAGGGACGATGACAGGGGTAATGACAGGGGTAGGGGATCTTTGGCTTTACTTGGCACTCGGTGGCTGAGCCGGGGTGTGATTAGTGAGCTTAGTCACAATGTAGAATATTCACAGAAACGATCGCACAGTCTCGCAGCGGTCCGCTTCGTACTGTACTTTTTTACGATTGTAGCTCTTACACTCTCATGCTTGGTGCGACGCAAGTCATCCCGCGGGCGCCTTTGCTTGAAATAACTGGGCATGATTCCTTCATGCGCAACTCAAGAGCTCAACTTGTGTCGTAAGCGAAATGATGTCCTGGGTTTTGGATTTTTGGATTTCAACGTCCCTCCTACCGGGTATCCGCCATCGTGTTCCGGTGAAAATTTTTCCTCCTCCTTTGGATTCCAGGCGCGCACCAGCGCCAAGCAGAGCTTCGTAAACGAGGACCATGGCGTACGGGGAACACGAGCTGACGCAGCCGGTCTTTAACAAGGATGCACCGAGATTGCGATTACCACCAATGTCAACAGAATGATAGTAACATGGACTTCGGGGATTAGGTTGACACATGTACGACGCAAGCCTCGCAAGAATTGCTGAGGCTGTTTGGATCGCATGCAGGTGCCCAGCTTTGTCTGTCGTACCCGACTCTGCAGAGGAGTTCGAAAAGGATGGAACCACGGACAGGACCTGGCTTGGTACCATCGTCTTTAAATAGCCGGCTTGAGGCAACCGATGGAACGAACAGTGAGTTCTGTGCCCCGTCATACCAGCCAGTTCGGTCGTATTTTGCATCTCACGTTGAGACCACGATAGTGACAGTGTCCCGACAAAGCCTGAAACGAGCTGTATCCTCCAGCTGCAACCGTTGGATCTGCATTGTGGAAAAGAACTTGGAAGAAGCGATAGATGGGGTTAGACGCTGGTCAACTTGAAGCAAACGGTATCAAAGACAAGGACGCTTATGCAGGGACGACGGTCCGTCTCATCATCCTACACTTTGCGATCATCCCTGAGCTTAATCATCATTGAGTTCGTTCTCCTACATATAGTTTTTCACTATCATCACCTGCACGGTCCAACCAGATCTCGAAGGGGCTGTCGTCGCCTCTTTCGAACTGCTTATGCGAGGCGAGAAGGTGCAGCAAAATGTGAATTCGACACCTCTGCGGCCAAGAGCACGTCGAGAGAACACCTTCTTCTTCTTCCCCCCTGCATTAGTTAAGGAGGTAAAGCCTCCTACGTATTCGTGTACTGTTTCAATGCCGCTCAGAGATAGTCATGATCAAAACCCCGCCTATCTCTAGAGAAATCCAGATTCGGTCAGGCGTCTGCTTCTCCGCACCGCCGGGAGAGGTGCAAAATGGGGTTTGGAAACCCTGCACGGAGCTGGCCTGCCCTGGGGACCTGGGCTTAAATGAATCCCATAAAAGCTTCCCACAAGGTCCAGATCTACGCCAGTCCAACCAAAGTTATCTAGAATTGAAAGCTCATCGAGGTCGTCATTACGGCCTCCGTATCCACCAACCCCACCGTTACCGAAGCTTCAACTCATGGAGCACTACACTAGTTTAGTTTGTGGACTTTTGCCAGCCTGGTAACCCATCGTCTTGGCACTGGTGGAGGATGCACGCTGCGAACCGCTCTTCCACTGGTGGTGATTACTACGATCAAGAAATGAGTGGCCAGGTCCAATCGGCCGAGAAACAAACCTAGTCTACGGAGGAGGAGATATCACTCAGCCTTCTTGTTCCTAAGAGATAAGTTAGTTTCAGGATGTCCTGCAGAAGAAATCCATCTGGCTGACTCGCTCGAAACGATAGTATACCGTTACAAGACATTTCGACTGCGTCTGAAGGTAAGGATCTAGAGCCAGAGCAAGACGCCGTCATGCACGAGCGCCGATTTTGCTGCGACGGTCGTCTGTTATGATATTCCGCCCAGGAGTCTTCCAAGTGGAAGTGCGTAGTGGCTTCATTAACGATGCCCTGCCCTTACTTTGAACACACCGCATTGACAGCACCTTGGGGATATCCGAAAAGCGCTGTGTGGGCCAGCCTGCGACAACAGGCAAGGTGAGCGAGCCCAGACCGAGCAACTGAGCTAGGTTTCCTCAGCGGCGGACTGTGCACCGGATATTCCTCGTACTGTACCAGTTGTCACCTACGTATACGTACTAGACTACCATCCAGTAAACTTCTATGTTGCCATCTGAAAGCCTATCTATCGTGGACGGCTTCAATCAGCGTACAGTACGAGGGTGCTGTTGCCCTTTCCAGGTATGCGCAGACGAGATAAACAATTCCTAGTAGGATCCCGGACAACGGTCCACCAGCCGCGCTGTGGAGGGCCCGAAATCAAAGCCAGTACGTACCTTTTACCGGTAGGGGTTGAGGATGTGGGAGAAGTCCTAAGCGCACACGCCCCCTCAAGCCTGTTAACAAGCCCTGTCTCGAAAGCTCACCCAGGATCTTGATGGTCTCAATTTACAATTGCAGCCCAACCAACAAACAAAATTGTACAAATTCCATCCTTGACTCAAGGCCACGCAGGCAGGCCCCTTGCTCCCTGGTCAATAACCCAGACGAATACGATATCTGATCGCAAAAGAAAAACACAATAAAATTTTTCACCTGTATCCCAGACTATAGCAAGGTCATTCTCAATCTTCAAGAAATAGGCCACGCTGCTGCGGAGCGATATTGCACCGAATCTTGTACTCCAAAAGTCTCGTTTAGGCCTCTCTCTCCCCAGTGAAACGTACCCATACCCATACCCACGATAGGCTACGAATCCCACCTCAGCAAGGGTAGAACGTATCTCGGTCGTCGATGATACGGATAGCACTCGCAACTTGCTGGCCGTAGGGCTATGAGTCATACTTCCGACAAGGCTTTCTCCTTCGAAGGGTACAATGTCCTGTATGGTGGTTTGTCATAACCGCTGCAGTCTCATGTGCGCTATCCCAACGAACGCTCACAGCTGCTGTATTGATGTCCAAACGATGTGCCCGATCTAGGGTACGTTGGTCCGCCCTACTGTGGGCTGCTTGGAGCTTATCGGCGAACGCACCATACCTACCCCCTGCAGACACGTCGTTGTGCGCATCAGAATGGCATCAAATAAGACTGGCCCGACAGGCCTTGGGAGGATTCGAGTCACATACTGCATCGGTAGTGTAGTCCATCGGCAGACAGCGACCAAACAGGCGGTCCAGAAAGATGGCCATGACCAGGTTTGACCCTCCGCCGAGGAGAACGGGTATTCACGTCAGCCATACAAGTGCGATGCCTTACCCTAACCCACTGCTACTCGACCATTTCCCCCCAAGATTTCGCTCACAAGATTTTCCATCTTCCAAAGGTCGATCCTCTAACTACAGTTACCCCTCCAAGGCTTGGTGTGAGCGCTTCACGGGTTCCCCTCCCTTGGGATCGTTGATTGCTCACATCCTCACCGACTATTGTGAGCTCAGGGCGATTGTTCGTCTGTTGCTAGCTTTCTGACGGAACTGACCACCGATTGTAGGTAGCGTTTACCGCCGCCTAGACAGCAAGATTCCGTGATCCGCAACGAATGGTAAAGAGAGCAAGTAATCGCCCTTGTTTACGGATACGTTGCTGGCCTCTTGATGCTGTAGCATGTGGTCAAGCGCTATCGTTTCAGCGAGGCAGCATAGTTTTAAATCGCGTTTGAAATGACCCAAACGGCTTTAAGCTAGGAGGTTAGCAGCCGAGAGACGTAGAAACGGCTCTCTCTGTGTTGCTATACAGAAGGTCGATGATATAGTCTAGTACCAGTAGTTGGTAACAGCTCTCAAGTAGAAGAACAAGAAGAATTATGGAACCTAAACACGCGGTTGGCCTGGCTGCCGCAGACGCCCCAGGCGGCCACGGCCACGGCCCGGTAGGTAACCGCCCGGTAGCGCCATGAGCTAATGTCGGCAAGGGCGGAGAAGATTTTGAGGCCACAACCACGTCGCTTCTCTAATCCTTTCCTCTTCTTTTCTCTTCCCCATGTCTTTTGTCTACTGGTACGTGATAGTTTCATCTCTTGGCGTGCTGACGAACGGAAGCCGTGGAAGACCCTGAATCTGAGATCGAGCTGTCGAGAACCTTCTCCGTGCCTTACAAAACCTTGAGGGGCGTATATATTTATTTACCTCCAGGCAAACAGACCTACCCTTGCTACGTAGCAAGTGCTGCCGGTGCGAGGGAGCAACATGTGATTATACGGGCCTTCTTATTCCTATTTCACAACGTGTGGTCTTATGTTCTACGATGCGCAAGGCAGATGACTGCTAAGCCCCTCCGGTTCAAACGCATTCGTGCCCAGTGCGGGTTTATACAGGCACTAGACTAGCAGTAGTTTGCCTACTCTGCATGCGTCTTCTATCTACGGTAGATGCCAGATGACGATGCTTTAGCTTGGTGTGCGAACTGAGCCACATGATCTACGCTCTGCGCTCTGCGCCAAACGAGTAAACTAAGGAAGGGTGTGTGGAAGATGTCTATGCGTCATCTAGGTATAGTCTAGTTTGACCTCTCACCTCAGGGGTTCTGAAAAGTGACAGGTCTTCCTTCTTCTTGGTTGGCTTGAGTCATTTTTCTGATATGCCGGCTGGCAGATGTGCATTCCAGGTGCAGTGGCCCAATAGCATCACGCGACGGCATTTTTTTTTTCGAGACAAGAGGGGTAGAGAGCTGAATACCAGCGTTATTGTGGGATGATCAAAAGAAAAGTTTCATTTAAATTTTAAGGTGAGCCGTAGTTTGGCTTGCGAGCATGACTCTGACTCGAGGAGAGTTACGTTGGGGGAAAGAGGCGACGCAACTACTACCCAGCGACTAACAGGCCCGTTGATAGGCACTATGTTATACCTACTAAGTTACATAGTAGGTTGTCACGTCTTATCACGAACCTACAGTACATGGTGAGATGGCAGGCGCTTCTAGAGCACTCTGCGTATGCATGCCCTAGGATTGCCGCGAGAGCCTGCTACCCAACCAGACAAGCAATCTAGAAAAATTCACATCCCTACATGGTTGAATAAAATATGTGCGTGCAAACTACAGAGACATGCATACGAAGCGAGAGACAGACGAGGGCAACAAGCATCAAATGGCATGCGTCCGCGCTTACGATCTGAGCCACGTGGAGGTGCACTCGCGGTGGGCTGTGGCGGTGCACACTACTGTGCCGTCCCGGGTATCCACTCGGAGCTCGGGGGCCGTTACCGAGGACTAAGCGTTCCACTTCCGGGGTGGGCTTCGGGTTGGGTTCCGGCGAGTGGTTGACTGTTCACCAAGAGGCGAATGTTATTTTTTTCTTTGTGGTGCGGTATGACAAGTGATTTTCTTCTGTCGGGGAATTCTGGAGGCCTCTGTATTAGTAGGAGAGTACACGTAGACAAGCACAAAACTTGCTTTTAGTGATGTACATAGTTCTGATTGGTGTGCGATAACCAGGCGGCGTGAGGCAAGTTGATGTAAGCCTGAAAAACAACGACATGATTCCTACACTGCCTCCTCGTTCGTGGCAAGAGAGAAAGAACCATCCTGTTTTTTGATATCGGGCAATATCTGTGACTCATAAGAGTACACGATGGCGAATCTTGGGTTCGCCACTATGTCCACATGTTCATATTGAACAAAAGCCGACATATTCTCACTATACGGGGATGATTGTAATAAATAGCACAGGGAAGCTAATCATTTGATGCTACCTTCTGAGCGCTCATTGGTGGCCGTACCGCTGAGCATCTCGTGAATTATCCAAGGTAATCATGGTCTACGTAGTTCAAACTAGGCAGCACTCCTTTCTAACCCCTGTAACAAGCTTCAAAATTACCTAGGGTGAATTATATACCAATGAGAGCTCCTTTCGAGATAAAAGGCAGGGCCATGGGGTGTTGAGATCTGATGTGATGCATATTCACGGGCACGTCTAGATCTCTCGTATTGGAGAGAGCGCCACCAGGTCGTCACAAGTCTACATTAGGCGGCCAATCGTGCCTGAGCATTAGATAGAGACTCTGGTATATACACTTACGTAGGTATTGCTGGCTAAGGATGACGTACGCGCGTAGAGGACTGTTGGAAATGACTGGGTTGATGTTACCGGGTTGTTGGGTATAATTGCTTGTAGACATGAGATCTGGCATACGATACTCCCACGCCCTTTTGATATGTACAGCTGTTCACCAAATCGAGGCGGTGCACGATGAATAGAGGGAGTTCTGACGCTCGCACTGGGTGGCTGGGTGCTGGTTCACGTTGTGTTTGTAGGAGTGGTCCTGATGTGAGTGGATGAGGCTCAAAATTGTAATGGTAGAAAGGCTGCTTGCCTGATAGTAGGTGTGCGTTTTGCTGTCAACATGGAATAGATTTAATTTATTTAGAGTCATTAGCAACCATTTAGTCGTATATCTCAAGTTGACTGTATGAATCCTGTTGCGTAAAGACCTTCCAAGAACGTCGAGGTAAAGTAATCTAAATTATCAAAGCTCCATATAAAAAGGGCTTGTTCATCCCAAGTTGAGTGATGTCAACGGTTCATAATGGCTTAATTATGTGCATGGGAAAGAAATTCTTCAGTTCTGGCAGATCGTTCAGAGAACTCAAATGCATCCCTCGCAGTTGATGTAAGTCTGGCTGGTCCCACTCTCGGAAGTGCCTGCGTCGGGAGGACAAGCGGAACTAACAGATTTAAACGTTTCTCTTACCAGAATCCGCAACCTTCACATATTAAAAAAGGTATTTTGAGCTGTATGACCAGATTACCATTGGGTTTTTCTGCACATCAGAGGTTTCGTCGTCGGGTGTAAGTCGAGTGTTAATGTATGTCCTGGTGCCTCCCCCTCCCGATCGCTTGGCTGCGACGAGGGCTTCACTTCCGTTCCACCCCGTCAGCTTCGCCAAATTTACAGTTTTTTTGTATGGGTAGCATTGCGAGGGATCTAATTCGTAACATCACTTTTGCTCCGAACCCACTGATGCACCTCCTGTCCAGAAAACGATATTCCCCGCTAAGGAGAGCTCAGGGCGTGCATTCGGGGGAGAAGCTTCCTTCGGAGGAGGATTCTCGGTTTGTATATACGTGACGATTCTCGTCTTCTCTACCCTCTCTCTCTTTCTTCCTATGCACGTTAGTTCGTTCAGTCTCCCCCGCGTTCAATTTGCTGTGACGATCTCGATCATCGTATACACACACTCGAGTAGCGGATCCTACCTACCCTTTTTCCATCATCCCGAAGCACACCAGCAAAGGCAAGTACAAGTTAGCATTTCCTATTTCAAAAGTCCCTCTAAGCTTGATGTTACATCTCATAATCTTTTCATTTCATAGTAATTTGCCTCCTTGTCGTCGTCATTTTCTTTCTGAACCTTAGCCATATAAAAGCGTTACCATTCATCGACAACACCAGATGAATACAAGCTGACCATTGAATCATCACAGCCCCCCATACCAGTTACCGAAATGGCTTCTCCACTCACCAATTCATTCACTGCGGTGAATTCTAGCCAGAAACAGTCGACTTCAAAGTCCGTCGATTCTGCGTCGCAGTCTCCCTCGACCAGTCCCCAGGCTCAAGTCTCGGCCTTGGCTTCGCTTCCATCTCAACCAGCGGCTTCTACCGAGCACACCCGCAAGTGCAAGACTAAGAAGTGTACCATCTGCGACAGGCAGGTGGTCGTCAACCACTTTGCAGACCATCTGAAGGTCCACTTCTTGGAGAACCACGGCGTGGAGGCAAACAGGAGGTGCTCGCGTTGTCTTCAGAAGAAACGAACCTGCAAGGTCGCCCAGAGGCCGTGCGAGGGCAAGGTAAATACATTCAGGTGCCTCTGCTGTATCAAGCATCACGAGATTTGCTCATTCCACGCCGAGCTACGCATGGAGCAAGCCGGGAAGGCCAAGGTTCACCCGTACACCAATCTCAACGAATGCCGCCAGGAATGGGGCATCACGAGCTATTATGAAGATGACGATGCGGACGAGTACTGACGGACAGGCATATGTTCTCTGATACGGTGCTTCTTAACAAGAAGAAATAAAAGGCTGGATCATAGCAATTGGATAGCGTTATGCCAAGCGAACATGTCATACATGTCGTTCTTAGAAGTCCACTTTACGATCCGTTCCCAGAGTGTTTTACTCAATGGAACGCGTGGTCTTTCCTGTAAAGGTTCTAAAGGTTGTCTATAAAAGACTTTGTCATTCAAAATATTGAGTCTGTGCCTTGTCACTTTCAGTATGTGCCTGTGATTATGCAGATCGCTCCATTCTCGACAGTAGCGGTAAACCCGCCGGCCGAGGCCGTTGCCCTGCCCTTGCCCCCATCATCAGATCATCGTAAGTTGGTATAGTTATGTAGTTCAATGCAGAGCTGAGCTTCTATCCCAACAAGGCTTGGCTTTTGGGAGTCTCATGTTTCAACGGGCCAACCGAAAACCATGCCACTTGTACTATCTACTGTATTATACTCTAGAGTAGTCTTGTGCCCCACCAGGCAACATTCGCATTGAACCATGGCTTGTCGTTGGGCTGCTATAGGACAGCGTGCCACTGTCAGCGCTTTCACTTAGTGGACTGTTAAGCTTAAAGCCAGCTTACAACCCCACATTGCAAGTTCGCAACTCGGCTTCATCCCTCAGACTTGGAAGAAACATCAGGACAATAACGACTCAACTCGAATTCAAAGCCCAACAACTCAGAGATTCTCAAGCCAAGTGATAGAAAATGTGCATCGTACTATTTACTACGTCGCATCCCGATTATTCGCTGATACTCATCGACAACCGTGATGAGTTCATACTACGGCCGACTTCGAGGCCTCACTGGTGGAGTCATGGCTCATCCGGCAGTCAAGTACTGTCGTCGCGAGACTTGCAAAGAGCGGAGAAAGGCACCTGGCTAGGACTCACAAAGCAAGGTTTCTTGGCGGTTCTCACCAACTACCGAGAAACGAATCTCGAAGACCAGAAGCATCCCGTGCACGGGAGGAAGAGCCGAGGCGGTATGGTTACAGCTTGGCTAGGGCAATCACCTGAGGAGACGGTCAAAGATGGCGTCCAGCATCTGGTCAAGGACGGCGGAGTCAAGGGCGTCGGAGGCTTCTCAATGGTATGCGGAAAGCTGAGGAAGAATAACGAAGGAATTGCTGTCGTGAGCAACCGAGCTGGCGGTGTGGAGGACGTTCCTGTTGTGTGCAAAGAGCGGGGAGAAATCTGGGGCCTCAGCAATTCAGTATTTGACGCAACGGGTACGCAACAGGAATGGCCTAAAGTTGAGCTTGGTAAGAAAATACTGAGCGAGACCATTAGTAGAGCGATACTGGAAAAGTCCAGCGAAAAGGAGCTGGTTGATAGCTTGTTCTCCCTCTTGGATACAGACACTCTACCGCACAGCGACGGCAAGACCAGCTTTGCCGAGTACATCAGTCAACTCAAGCACAGCATCTTCATCCCAGCTATTGGCGATGAGGCCCATAAGGATGCCATGAAGGAAGCCATGGCCAAGGGTCCCGCCGAGTGGGCAACGGACGATCAAAAAGCGGCAGAAGAACTTATGGCTGAGGGGAGACCTGATCCCAGCCTGACGCCGTTACTGGGCTTTGAGACCGGCATGTACGGCACGCAGAGGCAGACCATTGTTCTCGTCGATTGGGAAGGCAATACGACCATGATTGAGCGGGCCCTTTGGGACGGAAATGGGAACGAAGTGCCTCGAGGCGAGGGCGATGTCGAGTTTCGATTCAAGATTGACGGTTGGGAAGATGACGAGAGTGTTATCGAGACAATGAACGGGGTGGCGAGCGAAGCATCATAGGTTCTATCGGAGAAGCTTGAAGGGGAAGTCAGCCGGAGAGAGAGAGAGAGAGAGAGTCGTGGGGATCGTGTTTGCATGATGTCGCGCATGGCAATGGTTCCATTACAGCTTCGAATCAAGGCGTTGAAGCAGTACGGGCTCTTGTTACGATGTAGGTCCGTGTTGAAGATGTCCAATGCGGAGGATCCAAGATCAAGTAAAGACATGTATAGAATGAAGAATCATTGAAGAAAAAGCAATTTCAACAAGGATTGAGGACTTTCCCAGCTTGAATTTTCCACCCGAAATCATCTGTCAGCAGTCGCGTGCTCCTACCGGACAAGTATCTGCTGCCGACAGTTGCTTACACCTGTTCAGCGCCTGCTCAAACAAAAGCCCCAGGCGAGAATGTAAACAAACATTTACGTCCCGATCCTCGACTTGAACTTCAAGCTTGTGCAAGACTTCTAGATTGTTCGCGTTGCTTTTGTCCGCGTCTCCGCTAGAACATCAAAAACACACAATACTGCTTCGTCGCCTTTTGGTGAACACGGCACAGACAACCCACGCCCCTCCCATCAACGAACATCATCAACTTCATTCTCTTTGATTCAACATACCTTTCCTCTTTTTTTCTTTCTACTTTCCATATTGAACTGCTTTTGCTGTATTCCTGACCTTCTCTCGCATATTCGGAAACATCCAGATTTCTGCTTTGATCTGTTCCCATCGAGAGAAGTGGTCTTTCAGTTTCTCTTTGGGAAACGCTTGACGCAACTGCGCACCTCGGCGAGTACTTCTTTGTTAGCTCCGATTACACACGATATCCTTGGGCTTTACTTTTAATGGTTGCCATAAATCATTGATCTGGTATAGTTCCTTTTCAATCAAGAAGAGCTTGAAGGCAACCCGGATTGACAACTCCCTATCGCGACGTTCCGCAATGCACGCCGTCCGCCCGCCCCGAACCGGCCCCAGAGGCTCCGGTCTTCCAGTCTCGAGCTCGACAGGCAAGTTGGTTAAGGGTAGGCGACAGAACCCTTCAATATCTGGACCTCTTGGTCCTATCAAGAACTCACGTGGTCCGGACTTTGTTCGAAGTAAAACCTTTATGATCGTTCCTGGTATTAAAGACTGCGGTTCGGATGAGTCTTCCTTGTCTGAAAAGGCAGAGCCCGAAGTCATCCTGATAACTTCGCCTGTAGAAGCAACGCAGAAGATGAGGCAGTTGTCTGCTAGCTTCCAGTCGCAAGGTTCAATGGCTGCAACTCCCACGGTGGCCAAGTCGAACTTCAGAGCCATTACAACGAGTCAAGTCTCGCCAGCTTCCAGCCTCGCTTCCTCGTCTGGACGAGTCCGCTCAACTTCTTTTGCATTCAAGACGATCGTGACATCAGGCTCAACGTTCAGCATCGTACCAAGTATTGATCTGAGTCTCCAAGATGAAAACAATCCCCCTTCCGTCATGGATACTGCGACGCCCCCTACAGCCGCGACGGCTAGACTTAAAAGCCAGCTGCCCAAGTCAAATACCATGAGCGTGCTGTCTGACCTCAAACCCTCGATATCCAGACCCTCGCTCTCGGTTCGTTCAGCTAACCCGTGCGACTTCGCCAGCTCCTTACGCAAAATTTCAGCCGTGTCCACCGGTACTCAAGTTCCCAATAGCTTGGCGCGACCTCGGTTTCCGCGGGCTTCACGGACGAGCTTCTCTCGCAAGTCCAGTGGCCTACAGACCCCAAACATTCAAGAGCAAGGCCAGGAACATAAGGCCTCGGCAAGCCAGCCACAGCCTCATCATATCATCTCTTCTCAATCATCTGCGTACTGGTCTGGCCGTTTCGTAGCGCTTCATGATCGATTCTTGGCCAAAAGCTTGGAACAAGCCCCAGCTTCGTCACCGCCTGTCGGTCCACCAAGGAAGAATAAGAGCTTGACGCCAGATCGGAAGTTATATCGTCCAACGAGACTGCCCAACTCTAAAACGACATCTGCTTTGCCAAGCCTGGCCACCTCCAAACCACGACTTGCACCAATGAACGATGAAGATTCCCAATGCTTGCACATCTTCGGCCACCTCAAAACGTTGTGCACCACTGAGGAGGCGCGCCGCTCGCTCTATGACTGGCAGCAGGCCTATGCTCGACGTAAGAACCGCCCAGGACTGCTGCCACAAGGAGGTAGCATGAAGGACAAGGACAAGAGCTTGATGAACCGCATCTTCGGAAACGGATCCGGAAAGAATGATAGGCAGAGTCTCTCAGCGTTGCGGTCTTCCACAAACATGCGCAGTGGGAAGAGACCGAACGTTGATCAAGTGGGCTCCGGTCGAACAAAGCGACAGAGCATTTATTGATATAACATTGGCACACGGTGCCTTCCAGCTGTACACTCTCTTTAACAACATGTTTCTTGTCTTTGCTGCAGTCCGGGTTCTATCAGCTAAATGCTTGTTCATACATGGATGATGTTGCTGAGAGAGATGCATCAGAGATAACAGAGAGCTTGCATGGGTTAAGTCTGGGCATGGCCAGATTGAGAATTCGAAGAGGTTCAAAACGGTAGCATGGCGCATCGGGCTGCTACGGGCCGGTGGTGTCTGCACGTAATGCTTTATGAGGCGTTTTTGGTATCATGATAACGGGTTTGCATCGGCTTCGAACGGTCACTCTGTATGGTAGCTTTCGGGATGTTGACAGGTCCATTATGGCCTAAGAAAATGTCATGTCTAGGTTTGTACATCCCCTGTTGAAACCACAATTCCTGATCTTGCCTGGTACAATGAGTAACTCGTCCTTTCAACGCCGTAAACGCCGCTGTCAATAGTATGGCAGCATGCAAAAGGTGTAAACATTTCCACCGAACTGCAACAGCAGAGAAGTTCACCTTACTCTGCCTTTTTCCGAATTTTCAGATAATCCCTGATCTGTTCATGCTTACTGGCAAAGAACATACCCTTTACATCATTCCTCCATACCAACACACCCACCTCCTCCGCAAACCCAGCAACGGCCATATACTCCTTGTGATCCTCAAAATCCTTGAACAAGAACCCGCTCGTAGTCTTCATGCGCTCGTTCTCCAGCTGCCATAGTCTGATCTGATCGACGACCGTGGGCGGCAAGACTGTCTTGTTGTTCAGCGCTGCGGTGCGGTGCATCTGGTCGTGGGCGTGGGCGGCGAGGTAGGATATAATCTGTTCGGCGGTGATGCCGAAGTTGATGGCTTGGCGGATGGATTGGCGGGAGAGACGGCCGGCGACCATGTCGGGGAAGCGCATGTTCAGTTTGGCGAAGAGGGCGAGGACGGCGATTTGGAGGGTGGATTGGGTGTAGGCGTAGAGGCGGTAGTTTGTCTCGATGATCACGCTGCCCTTCTGATCGGTGCCGCCGCCCGCGACGCCGTTTGTGGCGGCGGAGCTGGATTTGCCGGGCGCGAAGGCTGCTGCAGTAGCGGCTGCTACGCCGTCGCTGATGGACCGCAGGGAGTTGCCGCTGCTGGTGAGGGTAGTGGCGAGACGGGTGGGGAAGAACATGGAGCGTTTATGGTTGGGGATGTAGATGAGGCCGAAGTCGACGAGCGAGGGGAGCATGTTCTTACGCTGCTCTGTCAGGGCGTTCGTGTCGTACGCGCGGCCGAGCTCCATGCTTGCTAATACGAAGAGGAAAGACAGCATGTCGGTGGCCTCGAGGCCGGCTTCGCGATTGGTGTCCATGGCTTCCAACCAAAGCAGCAGCAGCGTCCATACCTGCGCGTTGGCCTCTTGTAGCAAGAATGTGAAGCCAGCCTGCGTGATGCCGATACTGCCGTTGGGACGACGGTCGACGAGGCGACCGGCGACGAGGAGCTCCTTCACGCTCTTATTCGGTCCGGAGACGTCGCCGGTGCTCTTGTAGCCTACGCTAGAGACTACAAAGTGCAATATGTCCTCCCACTTCTTCCGTGCGTATCGGTCTAGGAATGCGATGTCGATCTCGGGCGGTACGACTAACGTCGAGGGCACGCCGAACGAGTTGTGGGTGCCGCCTCCCGTCAGGGCGAGGCGCAGGGACGTTTTGAAGTTGGCCGTCAGCTGCATCTCTTGCGGTCGATCTTTTGAAGGGGCGGTGATTTGGACGATGTAGAGAACGCGGAGGATAGATAGCGCTTGATCTTTTTGCCTGGAACTTATGTGTTAGATCTGGTGTTTTCTAGGTCTCTGTGTGTGTGTGTGTGTCGAGATGTCGTACCGCTTCGCGCTTGGTTTTACCCAGTCATCAAGGTCGCTGAGAAGAATCGGCTTGGGCATGTATAATATTCGCATAACAAAAGTCTTGGCTGAGGAGTTCGAAACAATCGTGAGTAACTGCACTATCAAGCCGACGTGCTGAGATGCGCGCAGAGCGAGAGACGGGGAGGCGAGTGAGTTACGTACCCAAATGCGGAAGCATGCGCCGGAAGACGGCAAACGCAGTCGAGGGCTGCTGGTACAGCTTCCTAAACGTCGTACCGGGAAGCTTCTCGAGGTACTCGGCGAGCTGGAGAGAGGGCGCGGGGCTGACTGACATGTTGGGCGACGTGGGAATTGGTGAATGGGGCGAAGCGCAAACTTGTCAGTCAGGATATCCGAAGATGCTATCTCATGATAAATTTCATGCGCGCAAAGGACTGAATGGCCGCCCAGCGGTGGGTTTGCGACTCGGGAGAGAAAGCAGTAGCTAGTCGCTGCGGTTGCCGTTCGTGGTGAAGCGAAAGTTGGAGATGTCGATGCTGGTATCAAAAGTCTCGACAGATTCACGATGGTGTTGAAAGAAACCCTTCGTAGTACTGCTGAAGGCTTCTAGAGGTACGTACCGAATTGCATACGGCCGATCGGAAAAAGACCGGGTCAAGTACGTCATCCTCCAGAAGCTGCGATTCGACCCGCGGTGATGATCCCGAGTTGTGGGGGGGAGGGAGACACGCTAAACTACGGGATGCTGGCGGGTTACGGCTTCGGCAAGTCAAGTAGTGGTTTGGGCGAAGGAGAGTTGTTAATTTGAAACACTGCATCGTCTCTTGCAAGCCCGGGATAGCCGGTATCACGACTTAACATAGACACACTCACCAAGGACCTTCTCTAGAGCTTGCGACAATGGCAGCAAAGAAGCTCTCGCCTACACACTTCACCAAAGCAGTTCGTGTTCTCCATGCCCCTATGAGCTGCTATACGTTTAGGCACTAATTTCTTCGCCCAAAGGTCATGCGCTCCTTTATGGCTGAGTCTGGGCTTGAGCCGAGGTACGTCGTTGTCAGATCAGGGGTCGTTTCCGAACCGCTTGGGGATCGCCATAGTTCCTTGAGCTCGACAGGACCGTCTGTGTAGCAAGCAAGAATTCTTCAAAAGTGGTCAATCTAACTCCACGTTATAGGCTTCTCGGAAAACACGTACGATCAATTTAACCTAGGGCAGTGTTCGTGGTTAATGATGATATCTGTAGTTCCGAGTCATGAGTGCTACCGAAGGCCGGGTTGACTTTGAACTCGACATCCATAAGGATCACACAGTTAGTCTTCACTCTCAGGTCTGTATCATGCAACTGACTCAGATGTGTCATCCAGAATCGTCTTCAGACTATTCATGGTGGTACCATTGCTAGCCTGGTTGATCTCGGAGGTTCCCTCGCCGTTGCTTCAACAGGTCGTTTTGCAACTGGCGTGACGACTGACCTTAACGGTAACGTCTCCCACAGCTTCATACCTGTTCTACAACCCGCCTTGCTTACGTCTACCAGTAACATATCTCAGCCCTGGCGGTAAGCCGGGTGATTTGCTCAAGGGGACGGCAATCTGTGATAAGAGTATATAACATGCCGAATCATGCCTCCAATTCATTCGCGCTGACTACATGACAGTCGGGAAGACGCTGGCTTACACTTCAGTCACGTTTACAAATGCCAAAGGCCAGCTTGCTGCGCGCGGAAGCCATACCAAGTGAGCTTTTCTTAACTCTCCGGGGAACAGATTGCTAACGATTTCAAGGTTCGTGACTGGTACTATGGGTGAAGCTGGGCCTTATGTGGCTCCGGCTGAGTTCTCGGATGTCGACTAGACTACAGCGCGTGGGCAAACCTTGATGCACGAGAGAGTCGAGAGTCGAGTTCAAAGAACAGTCGAGTCGAGATTTGATACAAGTGGATCGTATAAATAGCGTAGAATTAGACTTGGCACCAAGCCATTACACATCAGTCGGGTATATCCTTCCTTACTCTCTCTCTCTCTCTCTCTCTCCTTCTCCTCCTTGTTTCCCGTGCCTAATCAATCCATCATTCTACGTTACCCAGTCCTGTGCCACCCCTGTATCAGTGTAGCGTAGGCACAGCTTGAGGCGGTCTGCCATCTGCCTGGTGGTTATACTCAACGGACTCGTCTCGCTGAGTAGGCCCGGGCGAAACGGTAGGGGAGATGGAGCTGTAAGCAGCATGCTGCTGTTGCGATGAGGTATGCGTCGTAGTGCTAGGCGCATACACCTCTTGAGCACCATTATATGGAGTGCAATAGGTAGGCTGGGGCTGGGTGTACTGCTGAGGCGACACAGCTTGGGCATGTCCACCGGGTTGCATTGCCTGCTGCTGCTGTACCATGGGAGGTGCCAAGGCCGGTGCCGCATGCGGTGGTGCGTATCCCCAAGGTGCTTGGTTTCCCAACCCAGGCTGAGGAGCAGTCGTGGCGGAGTCCTTGTTTGACCAGAGTCCGTTCTGCTTCTTAGCGCCAAGGCCTAGGATCAAGGCGAGGATGACCAAGGCAGGCCAGATGGAGAAGACAACGTCGATGATGTCGTACCATCTTCGATAGTGGGAATCTAACGGGTCGTCGAGGTCGTTGACGATGACAAAAGAGGCGACGTTGTAGGTTGTCCTCAAGAGCCAGAGGATAACGCAGACTATGGACAGGTTGGAAGCCTGCACACATCGTGTTAGTCTCCTGCGTGTGCCGCAATGAGGTGTTCGACTTACTGTTGCGATATGATCTTGGCCATTGACCTGAAGCTTGACGACGATGGCACGCGCAGCAACTCCAACAGCCGCAACCATGGCCAAGACCTTGAATGAAAATGCAACGCGCAGATCAATCAACGCATCGTCATAGCCCCCAACCACGATGATCTTGATGCGCAGCGCAAAACTTGCCAGGGCGAGAGCCGCAAGGATAACAGCCACAACGTAGGAAGTGATTCGCAGTATGCGACCGGTCTTGCCAACCTCGGCTGGCTTCGCAATGAGTATGCCTGAGCTCAGGCGTAAGAGAACGAAGAAGAGGAGGATGTCGACAAAGTTGTCAGCGAGAAATGAAATGGCCACGATAATCGACTGCGAGAGGCTGATCTCATATATGGTGAAGTAGAGATAGCCCACGTTGAGACCATATGCAACAGCGTCGAGGAAGCAGAATCTAGGCGATGCGTCAGCGAACCCCGTGCGTGTAGCGAGCACGAGCTGCAGCAGAACCGAGATGGACCTACCCTGCAAAGACAGCAAGGGCTGGCTTGAGATATCCGAATGCGCTTCTAGCGGGATCCTTTCGCCTCGGAGCCATGCAGATGGCGCAGAAGAAGAGGACGACTGCCGCGATGAAGGTGAGGGCGACGAGGGCGGCGTGGGCGATCCGATACCGCACCACGCGTTCGAAAGGTGGTAGTAAACTCATTGTTGCCGTCTTGAGTTTTCGTCGAACTGTACGTGTTCCTCTTGAAGAAGCGGTAAATTGAGAGACCACCGGAGAGCTACAGGTGTGTGCGTGTATCGCGATAGCCCAGGTATTGCCCAAGGCAGAAGTAGCAGCAGAACTGCACTACGGCACTGGATAGAGCGATAGAGTGGGAAGAGATAAATGAGAAGGGGGAATTCCTGAGCTCGGGAAGCCATATAAACAATGATGTACGGATACTGATAGACATAGACTATCACAGATAGACCGGAGCTAGAGCATAGTCCTTTCGACGTGAACATACAAGCGCCATGCCATGGTCTTAGACACCAAATCTCCATCCCCTCCCCCCCAATCACCAAGGCGCAGCAGGGCTGATAGACAAGACCCGGCTAATAAGCCCACGGAGCTAGAGGGCGAACTAACGTTGCCAGCTAGTTTCAAGCCTGGCGGTTCAGCTGAGAGCTGCCAGCTGGAGGGCTTCGACGAGAGAGGGCAGGCCAAGCGAGCCTATCGCGTGGGTGACCGGATGACACGAGGGTCTTCCCAAGAGGTCGAAACTGAACTAGATGGGAATTAAGGTAGCACGATACAACGCTGCGTTTTCAGCTGTGCCTACGTGCGTCCTGTAGAGTTGCATGTTCATGTGTTCAGCCCTGCCACCGGTGGAGACTGGGTGAAGCTCTCCCTCCCTTCTTCTTAGGTGATGCGTTTCCTCCTTTCACGTCACGTCACATCACGTCGCATCGCATCGCATAACGTCGTGGTTGGTGAGCGGCTGGTGAGCGACCCTCTGAAGGTATTCGTGCGAAGTCGAGGTTTGAGATATGGATATGGACCCCCTTTAGATTTACGCTCGGGACAGGCTCGAGATTTTTCGTATTGAGGATCGACCTGTCAGCAGCCAGAGGAGACTACAGTAGACTAGCGGTTAAGCTTAGGCGCCTAACGCTAGACGATCGGCAAGGGTACGGTACGTACTGTACAGTACAGCTTGCAGTACGTGCTGATATGGTACTGTAGGCGCCACTCAGCCCTGCACCAGCAGCGGTCTTCGCCACTACACCTAGACATCACCACCAAGGAAGGAATTGACATAAGTTACATACATACAGTAAATCATAAAACCAGTCTGGCTAGCACTACCTGCATTGCCAATCAGATTCCTCCAAATAGCCTCTTTTCCCCCTTCCCCTTTGTCATTCTTGCTTTAAAAGCCCATCAACGCCTTTCTTTGACAGCAACTTCTCCGTGACGTCACGAAGCTGCTTCTCACTCACACGCGACATGATGAATACAACGACGTCACGATTCCCAATCATGATGCCTGGGGGGAAAACAAGCTTCTTAACCACCAAAATCGAGCATACTTATACGCACAAGTGACTGCAATTTCTCCAAATAATCTTTCTCAGACAATAATCCCCAAGACTATGCACATCACCATCATCAACATCAGTGTCGACTCCCTACATTACATCAAAACCTACAACGCAACAGCTAGTAAACAGACTCCCTACAAAAATTCACAATGGCCATCACTTCCGCCATATCGGACCTCATCAGCTCCTTCTACGAGCTCCTCGCTTCCATCTTCGGAACCATCTACTCCCTCTTCCACGGCATCGTCACCGGCATCTTCAGCTTCTTCTCCGGCATCTTCAAGCTCGTCGGCGACGTCGTGAACGGCTTGGTAGACGTCACGGGCGGCGTGGGGAAATTTGTCGCTGGTACGTCTCTCCCCTTCGCCCTTGCTCTCCTATCCCGAAGACATAATCGCTGTTTTCTGTGTATAAACTGACATACCCAAAAGGAAACATCGTCATCCTCTCCATCGGCGCCCTCGCTGCCTTTGCCTTTGTCAGATACACGACTCAGGGACGACAGATCGCGGCTGGGAAGAAGACGCAGTAGAGGGGGATCTGGGACGACGAAGTCCCTATTTTGCTGATTCGGGCCATGGCATCCTCTTCTCTGTTATCACGTGGCGCTTAGGGAAATGACCTTGATGATTCATGGACGTATACGATACCCAAGGAATGGAAACGAAAACACTGTTTGGTGAACGGCTTGGAAGAGGAGACGCGTTAGCTAGATAGCTAGGATCAATTGATCGTACCCGGTTTTAATTGCTCCTTTCAATGTGATTGCCCAACCGTTAAATCTTAGATGGGCTTGCTTGAACTTTGTTGCTTGGCTCGATTACTTGATCAGTCACTTCGGCGCATACTTTCGTCAGGAAGCTGCCAGGCAGCATCAACTTTCACTTAACTTGCTACATGTTTTCACCAGTAGCGGCTGGTTTATGGAGTCATAAGTTCGTTAATTATATATCTTGTAACAAGTCCGTTTCCAAATTCTTATTCAAACAAATCCATCTTGAAACACAGAAAATATCTATCCCTTCACTAATGCTCATGCATTTCGCGTTATTCGTCGCGTTATCAACTTAGCTGGTCTTCAAACAACATACTCCGATCCCATACAACCTGGCGGATAAGAAGGAAAAGAAAGTAAAGCCAGACAATTTGAACCAAAGTTCGTCTATTGGTGGTAATCGACTTGTTATCGAAACAAACAAACCTCTAAGTAAGAGTGGACAGCATCGCTCGCATGAGCCTGGGAGGAGGTCCTATGCAGCCATGTCAGCCGTTGATCTTCCAAGTCGAAAACGGAAGCAAAGGCGCGCACCTTATCGACGTTTGGGCACGCTAATAGACAGCCTACCTTTCTTGTCCTTTTCAATCCGCGCAGGCTTGTGGTGTTCGACCTTCTCGACCTGTTCCTGGTAGATGACAACTTGGCCGTCAGGCAGGCGCTCGGCCCGGACAATGTCGCGTTCCGATGAGCCTCGGGGTCGGTGAACGAGCTCCCGCTCGAGAGCCTTGATTTCGGCGCGGATGTCCCGGCCGCTACGAGAACGAGAGCGTGATCGACCAGCGATGATCAAAGGTCCGGCGGACTTGTTGCGGTGGTGACGGTGGTGGTGGTGGTGGTGGTGCGAATCCCGGCTAGACGATGTGAGGGATGTGGTGCTAGAGCGAGAGGGGGAGTAATCCCGATAGTCATGAGAATAGGTTTCCTCAACATACTCAGATGGCGGAGCGGCGTTGACGACAACAGGGACGGGAGAGAGCGCTGGAGGTGGCACCTGGACAGGCTGCGGTGCCGGCGCCGGCGGGGCATAAATAGTAGGAGGGGCGGGAGCGGGAGCGGGAGCAGGAGCAGGCGCCGGGACGGGAGGGGCGGCGGCCGGTGGAGCTTCTACAACTGTAGGTGGTGGGGCCACTGAGGCGGGAGGTGGAGGAGGCGGAGTCTTGGTTGTTGGAGGAGCTGGGAGAGCAGCGGTGGGTTTCCGTGAGGAAGCAATCTCTTCTTCCACTTGGGTAACTGGTTAGTAAACCATCTCTAGGTCTGAAGGGAGGTTCTAAATATACCTTTCATATAGTCCTCGCTTACTTTCAGCAACTCGTCAATATTCTCTTGACCGAGAGCCTTCTGAACAATGATTGTGGTTCCCTGTCATAGTTAGCTCAAAGTCTGACCAAGGCAAGGTAGGGAAACACTAACCTCCTCAAAAAAGGGATACCCAAGATCGATGAGGGCACGCTTTGACACCAACTTGGCGGGGATGCGAGTCTTGCCCTTCTTGGGGTACTCGCTCTTGACCGTAGTGCCGCCGCTGCTGCTAGAGGAGTGGCTAGAGAGAGAAGACACTGAGCTGCTTCTGTGGGAGCGAGTCCTGGTAGAGTGGGTTTCTCGGCTGTGGCTCCGATCACGACGTCGCCTGGGTCTGGCAACCTCACGCTCTCTCACGCGGTCGGCCTGTGAGCGGTAATCCTCGTCACCGTAGTAGTCGGGTTCAGCGACCTTGATATCATCATAGAATCCCTGATCGGGGTATCGGCGGGGTGGAGGAAGTCCTCGGGCTTTGGGAAGAGGGATTGGGGTGTATGGAGGGGCTCGGTAGTCGTCGCGGCGAACATCTTCGCGGCGTGCGGGGGGCGGGTATTCCTCGTGGTCCTGGAAAATACGGTGTGGACGTCGGTCAAAGGTATCGAGGGAAGACTGGCGACGTAAAAGGCCTGGTCGTCGAAATGGAGACTCTCGGCGGGGATAATCCCGCTCGCGCTCCTTCTCCATGACAGGCGGCGGTGGTCTGCGAGCAAACTCGGGACCATGATCCCGCTCGCGACGGGGTTGATGGCGTGGCTCCTCGCCGTAATATCGGCGATCGCGAGCCATCTCATCATCGTGATAGCCGCGGTCGAAGCCACGGTCGTATCGCTCATCGGAATGTTCTCGACCTCCGCGGCCGCCATGCATGTAGTAGCGGTCGTCGTCGTGGCGGCTGCCCATATCGCGGGTCCGCTCAGCCATGAAGCGGTCACGATCCCAGCGCTCACCCATAATGTGATGCTGTGGTGCGTAGAAACGTGGGACGGGAGTGGCCCAACTCTATCCGTAGCGAAGTTCACAAGGTTTGAGTTGCGGGCCGTGTCCGCTAAGTTGGTGGCCGTTTTTCGTAGCACCGTTAGGACTTGGAGAGGTAGTCTGTAGTTTGGTGGCGATACAAGTTGGGCTCAGAGCAGTGCCGACACGGACTTCAAGTGAGAGATGGATTGTGGAAGGTTGAAGATGATGGGGGTGAGGGAGAAGGCGATCGAAGAGAAGAAAAGCACAGGTAAACTAGCCAAGGGATGGGCCTGAGCTGGAACCGGAGTGGTCGGCTGGAACTTGGGGAGGGATGGGATAGGATAGAATAGAAGGAGGGTTCAAGTGGCTTGCTTGGGATGGGGGATGCCGGCTGATGGGTTATGACGTTGACCGGCAGGGCTTCCCCCGCTTGGCAGAAAAAAAAGGTATTTGGACACTTTGGGGGCTCAGCCACGAGAAAGGCCCAGTTCTGGGGCGCTGTTCTTGTCGTCCCCTAGCGGTGCCTCCTCTCTAAGCGAATTACCTTCCGAGGGTGGAGAGAACAGGGAGGGTCGTCTGCCGACAAGAGTGCGTATGATAGGATGATCTTGCGTGACTGGTGCGGGCAGATAGCACCGCGTGAGTGGTTGAATCGAGGCCGTTCGAGGCAAGTCTTCAGATGACGCTCTTCTTCGACGTACCATGTTACTAATTACTACTCAGTATTTCTATTTCTACGTACGCTGCTATCGCAGACTTGCGGTACTTTATTTTGGAGGGGGCTGGAGAGTCGGAAAGCGATCCCATCTGTGGTTAGATGCCTATCCGTTGGGCGAGCTTTGATGGTCTGTGTTGACGCTCCTCGACGCCCAAGTATTGACCAAGTGGGGGGGTTGAGACGAGTTTCTGAAAGGCATGGATCCTGGGATGCGGCGCTTGGTGTTTGGTAGAATTTGCAGCTCGCATTGCCGTCTGTACGAGAAAGAGAAACGGTGTAGGGAGGGAACCTAGCCAGGATCGGTGTCTCTGACATATCTACGGACAAGGCCCGGTTGTTTCCCAACACTCTAAAAGGCGCTCTCTCTCTCTCTCTCTCTCGTTTTCTCTCTCTGCCAGCAGCAATCGACATGGTCCTTCCCTGAAGCCTTTCCCACAACTCAGCAATCCAGCACTCCAGCCCCGTCAAAAAGAGACACCGCTTAGGCACTCCTGCGCGCAGTGCGCCAACATGACGGTCCTAATCAAGGTTAAGCTTCATCCGAGGACGAGTCGTCGCAATGTCTTAGTGTAGTTGCTTTGTTCATATGCAGACCTCGTTGACCAAGTTTGCCCTTCGGGCACCGGCGAGCCCATCGAGCTGCATCTCGGGATCATTCTGACATGTCACAGCGGGATCTGGGCAGAGTTGACGAAGCCTCTCGTCGGAACAGGGTTCGTTGGGAAGTGATTGTAAGTTATATACGTAGTCCGTAGTCGTTAGTACCGTACATCCGCACGACAGCCTCATGCGCACACGTGTATCTGTCATGCAGAGCGTCGGCCGAATCTAGGTACCGCAGAAGCTGACAGCCCAAGACTGTGATGATAACCGCCCGTCAGCTTGCTTGCTTCCGTCTCCTCTTCAGGATCCATTCTCCCGATTCTCTCGTCACTGCGTGAGCGCGGTGCGCCATAGAACACCGGCATTGTTGACCACCGGCTTTTTCTTTTCTTTTTTTCTTCTCTCTCTCGTGCGCGATGATGTTGGGCTGCATTCGGCTACTGCCCAATCGTGTCCTTTCTGCGAGCTGAATGAATTCTCTCCAACCAGCCAGCAGCATCATGAGGGAACACTTTTCTCCTGTGGGGCCAAGGCTTGCCCACAAATCCGCCGCGGCAGCATCTTCTTTATCGACTGTTGCCCCAGGCGATCGTCCCTGGTGCGTATCGAATCTAGATAGATCTCCCAACGTTCCGAATCTATCGGCTCTTGTCGCCTGGGCTCGACTTTGGGCAAGGTTTCTCCGTGCCCAACGGCTCTCCGGGAGTTCGGTTCAGCCGTAGTAATTGACCTGGACCGGATTTCTCTACACTTTGCACGATCGAAAGCACTTCGGACAGGTTTCCTTTTACAAGGACCTCCTTTGTTTGGTTCTCCAACGTCAGGCCCACTTGTTATTGCTTGTTGTTGACACTGTGGCTGAAGAGCATGCCTACTACAGTATCTATTCTAGCAGTGGCCGTTCTCCTACACTTCCCCGATGAATGTGAGGCTTGCACGTGTAGGGCTGCGCATCGACAGGGCTTTCGGGATTCCATGCAGCTAAACCCCAGCTGGCTACCGACTCCTCACGCCTCGCTCGAAGTCCGTCTGATCGAGAACTACCTCTCCCCCCACAAGACTGCTATCTCTAACACCCCAGACGAATAGCATTAGCATACAAAGCATACGTATCGGCGTGGTTGAGGTTCTGCGAGCCCTTCAAGCTTTTCGAGACCGAGTATCCATAACCTCCATAATCATCTGTGCCCTTGATCCGGTTCAAGTGCGTCGTCTCATGCAGCGACGTGCCAGCCTGATCTTGGCCGTGGCAGGAGCTGCTCAACGGCGGCAATCTCTCGAACCAAAGCGGGCAGTAAGCGATATATCCCGTGCCGGCCATCGTGTAAGCGAGCACCTGACCCGAGCATGCTCCGTACGGGTCAGAGCAGTACGCCTTGGCAACACCGCCGGTCGTAGAGCCGCACTCGCCCGCTACGCGACCGAAGACTTCCGAGACGGTCTGGCGTGTCGAATGGCTCGAAGACTTGAAGTACTCGTTCAGTTTCCCCGCGTCTCCACCGGCGGCAGCCTGCGCCGCGGCAGAGGCCATGGATGCGCAGTGGCCCATCGCAGTCTGCAAAGCCTGTCGCTTGTTGCCGGTGCAGTCACCCTGGATCGAGCTACGCTTCTGGAAGAAGGCTGAGAATATCGACATGGCCAAGGATCCGTCGATGTCGGCATCGATCCTGTTCGAGTAGAAAGGTACAGAGCCGATGAGCTTGGTGCTGTTCAGTTCGGCGTAAGCAAGGGCGCCCTGGGTGTATAGGCTGAACTTCCCGCCTGCGGAAAGATCGTGAAGCTCGGCGATGTCAAAGTCCACTAGGATGGATCTTCCAGCAGGGATGTATTCAAAGTCATCATCGTCGAGATGTTCGATATCAATGGTCAAGCGGAGACCGCTGAAGGGGACCCTGACCTCTGTAACAGTGTTAGCCACGGATTGATACTCGCGCATGGTGTTAAGCACAAGGCGCGAAAGGCAAGCGAGACATCGGACAACAAGACTGCTTGCACCTCGTTTGTCACAGTAATTCCCAGATTAGCCCATACAATAATAGTATACAAGGCCAAAGTGAGAGAGTCTTTATCAAAGTACCAGGGTCTTGGGGGATTAAAACAGGCTCTCATACCACTTGCAGTGTAGACCTCGGCCTTTTCAACGCTTCGATCATCGAGGAAAGTGCCAGACTTGAGGACCTTGAGATCAGTTGCGCCTCGATTGCTAACAACAGCCTTGACCTGAGAATTCTGCTGAAGCTGGAGAAAAACACCGAGGTGCGATTGCGTTGGGTGGTTCAGGTCGAATACTGGGTGGGCCGCAGCCGTCGAGGCCAACAGGCCAAGCATCGATGAGAGTTTCATCTCCAAGCTAAATCCCGAAGCTAAGACGATACCGTAAAGTAAAAAAGGAGAATTAAAGACGATAAGAAACAATAAGGAACGAAGAGAAACGAAGGATAGTAAATTGTTACTAAACGAATGAAGTGAAGGGATGAACGAAGTAACGGATGAAAGTTGAAGAAGAATGGCACAAGGCGAAAGGATTTTAAAACAACGACCATCCAACGTCCCGTCCCATACGCCAACGTCGGCCGTCTTATAACGTTACCATCTCATCCGAGATCTAGCGTCAGTCCACCGCATTCGGAGGCAGGCCAGGCACGACACAAGGTTAGCTGCGCGGTGCGATGAGAAACCCCTACATGCTTGCTAATAAAAGCGTCTGTTACCTGCATCTGCTCCGAGGATTGCGGCAAACGACAAACAGCCACCGGACACTCATTACGCTTAAGGCTGACGAAGGGACACAGAACCGGACTCTATCTTGGTAAAGAGATCCCTGGCTCACCGTAATGTGGGCCTCTGCGTGTTTCGGGCCCTTGGTAGCCTTTTTCCTTCTCGTCCGCTTCGTCTGTCACATGGTGAGATGTGTGTGAGCCTCAACGATGGGTCAAGGATGGATGGGTTGTTGCACCCTTGGCACGGAAGATCTACAGCACACGACATGCGGGGGAAAAGGTTGCAGCAATTTTGGGCTTCGGCATATTATTCTCTCTTCGTATCGCGGTGATGCTGCTAGCAGGCTAAGCAGCGAATCCTCGAACGGATGTTTGAAGCCGAAGTTTTTGATTTCTCGTCGGGTCGACCTCTGCTCTGACCCTGGTCAACTTCGAGACGACGCTTGTCGCAACTGAGATGGAGCTAGGCAAGCCTAACGGATCTCGGCCAAGACCGGGAACAGTGCCCCCGATAATACTCTGTGTTGTCTGATATATCTGATATCCTCTAAAGCAGGTTTCCGGAAAGAAGGCTGGATTTGACAAATGCATTGACAACCGTGCATGTGGGCATCCGTGCAATCTTTGGATTTGTGTACGTATCTCTAACAGATGTTGGTCATCGGATGTTCTGCGTTGTTGGCCAACGTGCATTCAAGGGATGTTACAAGTATATCATCATCCCACCGTCGTCCAACCTCAGTCGCGTAGTCCAAAGCTTTTCAATGTCTTGAAATATTCAATCGCCGAACGAGCGGCAATATCGATCCATCAGAGTCTCAATTCGCAAGACAATCAATCCCCCCCCCCCCACCCTNNCCCCCCCCCCCTTTTTTTTTTCTTTCTTTCTTTTCTTTTAGCGTCTTAGATCTGCGCAGGCAAGAGAGCTTGCTCGGTGGGACGGGACGTGCTGTCTGTCACCTCCGCGGGAGGCCGCTGCGGAGGCTTGCTTCGTTGAACGCGAGAGCTTTCCGATGGAAAATTAAACACGTTGCTGTTTGCCTGCCAGAAACCCTATTTCGACTGTTTGCTGCTACGCCGATCGGGGATGTGGGAAGGGCTGCGATCAGCACGCGTAGCAGATTGTCTGAACAGCAAGGCAATGCGGAGTTTGAAATCTCACCCACAGGCTTTCTAACAGTCGGCCGACCTGATGACGGGGACGTTCGGGACCCCTGAAACTAGACTACTCTCGAGTACTGTAACTGTAGAATCTGCTCTAGACTAGCGGCCGTCAGCCTGTAGCAGAGCAGATAAACCACACGTTCCTTTCCGCCCATTTCACGATTCGCAACGCACGACTTTGAGGCCGCCTTCGAGAGAGCTGTCGTTGAGAAAACGACGAGATTGCAATCGGGAAGATCATGCACTAGTGGACGGGCATGGCTCTACAGTTACATTGCCTACATCATCCGGCGTATTGAAGCTCATCAACGTGATGAACTGACGACGAATCACGCCGATCTAGCTTGCTTACTATGAAGGATTACCCTAGGACCTGCCTAAATTTGCTGACTGGACGTACAAAAGTGCGACCTAGACCCCCAGAGCGCTGCGTAAGACATCTGGATTCGTTCGTTCTTTATCGCGGATTGAATCTGCTCACAAGATTCAAACCTGTCTTTCTTGGCCACCTTCCTGAATCGTCAATCACCTACGCGCTTGAATGTCCCTCGCAGCCTCGGCTTCAGTCCACTCGCAATACTACCGATATCGAACCCAGCGCTAGGAGCCCAGCTATATAATCCCGCTGCTCAGAGGTCGTGGTTGGACTCGATACTTCTCCCATGAATTTTCTACGAAACACTACCCCGGGGCGGATCCTTGTGGGAGTCGCTATCACTATCGCCGCTATTACTTGCTATTCCTACGCGACCGACATTGACATATCGTTGCCAACTCACGCCGCTCCCAAGATGTCCAGGCCTCTAACTTCCGAAACGGCGCCCATCGCCAACCTAGCCGTCACCCTCTCCCAGAAGTCCTCATCACCGCCCACCGTCGAGGTGAACGTGACAAACACAAACGATGGCCCCGTCACATTCCTCAGCTACGGCTCGCCGCTTGACGAGATCGCGCTGCAGACAGGCCTCCTCTCCATCGCGACTAGTGATGGCGCTCCGGTCGATGTGCCGGTCATCCAGGCTCAGCGCAAGTGGCCGCCTGATGCAGAGGCGTTTATTACTATCAAGCCGAACGAGAGCAAGACGAGCGAGATTGTCCTCAAGGAGCCCGTGATTACCAAGGAGATGCTGGGGAAGAAGGCCATGGTACAGCTGCGTGGCAGGTGGCAGGCTGTCTGGTCCAAGGCGAAGGAGGACTTGTCTGAGGATTCGCTGAACAATGCTCATACCGATGAGGGTGCTTCGGCGGGGGAGTACATGACGGCTCCTTTGGATATTGAGGTATCCCAAGAGTGATGAGACCTGCAGGTAAATGATAATAGCAAAGAGCAAAGCAAGCATTCAATGAGCGAATTTTTCCAATCATACTATCACATTCACCCTTTTCCTTGCATTTCACATCATGCATCTCAATGGGTTAAGCTGGTGATCGCACACGTTCAGAGAAGTGGCACAAAGATGGCTTTCACCCTACGATGAAAGGCGATAGAAAGATGATGATGAAAGAGATGGTAACCGTGGGAATCTTAAAGATGGTTAGGCAGAAAGAAGGTCTAAGATCTGGTATGTTAAATAGGATCCGTTCCTCTTGAAAGAGCATGAAATCTCTGGTTCAAACCCATTCTCACTTGTCCACCATTACTCCCAAGTACAACTTTTGGACTTGACTTACACCTGCTAGTCTCAGTATCGCAAGTCAAGAACACTACAAATTAGTAACTGGAAGGCCCGACAGCAGACACCAATCATGACTTTGACCAAGATCACGGAAATCAACTTCTCTTGCGAGGTCGTTGTCCATTGTCTTGATGAAATGCCACTGGGATATGCCTTCTTCGAATCCGGAACTCCACATCTTACAATAACCTGTAAGAAGCTTATGAGAAAGGCGGACAAGCCCATTCATATCGTCAAGCTCGACGGCGAAGTCATCGGCTACAACGCTCTCGAATCTGTGATCGAGGCAGCAAATGCTGAGCTCGAGCATCATCGTAAGCGCAAAGACGAAGAAGCGAAGAAGCGGGAGATCCGGCTCAGGAAGAAATTCAGTAAATATACGCAAGACGAGCCCGCCGACGACAAAGCTGCATCTGCCACATTGGCCTTAGCAGCGGCTAGGAGAAGCGATGCTAGCTGGAAGGGGCGCATTGCCTCGAAGTGTACGGAAAATGACATGGCGAGGCAGCTGAAGCGCCTACGACGCGACCGTGACATCCGGAAAGCCTACTGCTAGGATGACAACCGGAGGAGCGTCTCTGAACGAGTGCAGAAGAGTGAATCGGGGGTGGATAGTGACGAAGGGCAGGGACTCGAATGTTCGTGTCTTGTCTCGGGGGGCTGTAGTGGACGAAGGCGATGGTGAAATGGCTGACTCAGGTTCGGGCGAGGACGTCGTAGTCAAGGATTGCATGATTATGTTAGTCTAGAATAGTGCTTATTGACTAATTCAGTACCATCTTCGAGTTCGTTCCTCGTCGTTACTAAACTCGGTTACGAGTCGGATTCGTACTGCAATCTGCCAACATTGCGATCATGTCCATATTCCAAATAACCAGTCGCTCCCTTTTCTTGGTTGGTAATTGCTGATGATCAAGCATAAATGCTGATCACAGCCTTGGCCTAAATCCAGTTGCTCTCGGAGCATATTGAAACTTTCTGACTCCGCATTACTACATCCATCTACCAACACTTCTCTCAGGGACATTGCGTCGTATTTTCGGGAGCTTAAGACCCACACATTCAATCTGTAGAGGCCGTGAGATGCAACCACCTAATCTCCCGCGCTGTGGATGAGATGTCATCCATCCAGGGGTCCTCGGCAAATGAACGATACGACGATTACGTTGACGTAGATGCCGGTATCGTGTACATTCCCCGACACAGCTTCATGTCAACAAGACCAGCATAGGACGTGCCTCTCAACAGTCATCCGTACAGGTGATATATTCCCATCTGTACTCAACCGCTAAGCAACCAGAAGCCCGATACGTAGCCTCATCCATCCATCCCGTCTGCGCCCCCAGATTCCCATCTCATCTCAGCTCCTTGTTCCTGACCCAGCGCTCTGGTTCCATACCAGCGGGGCAGCCACAGGGGGCTTACAGCGGTAGCGTCCGTTATCCGACCACGACGAAACCCCTAATTGGCCGCTACTTGGAGGGGCTGCGGCAGGGGCTGCTTGCTTAATTCCAGCGATTGCTGTCACTGTCAAACCCCCACGTGATGTTTACAGTACGTTGGCATCGCAGCCCGAATGGCAGCAGCCCCTTGTTCAGGTCTCAGCTGGAAAAGTGCCGATCAAAGACGGGGTATTCGTTCCTTTGCTTTTTCCCTTCCCCCCCATCTTATCTTTGTTCTGCGATTTGTGATCTCTTCTCGACTATCTCGCGCTCTGCTATACAGAAATCCTGCTTCGTGGCTCCTACCTTCTCTACAGTAGTTCCCGTTGACTACTGACTCATCCCGCCAACCCACCAGCGCTAAGACGCGGAAGCTGCTCCGAAGGCTAAAGAGAGCCGCAACGTTCTCCTATTAGAACCGTGCGTCTGCACCAACGTTCAAACTTGCGGACTCGATTCCTCTACGCAAGGTTATTCGTTTGCCATGGACGATCCTCAGAAGCGCTCGAGCGCAATTCCCCGACTATCAAAGCTCCCCGTACCTCGACCTACCTCTGCTATACCCAAACCAGCGTCAGCGCTTCCACGACCAAATTCCACGATTCGACCTGCTGCTTCGAGGGAGAGCTTGAATGGTAAAATAAGTGCAAATGGAGGAGAACTACGAAATCCCAGATTACGACCGTCAGCTTCACGGGACACGCTGGGCAGCAGTAACAGCAGCGGTAGCGTTGGCAGCAACAATGCGCGAAACCCACGGTTGCGGTCTTCGGCTTCGCAAGGACAGCTAAACTCTGGCTTTAGACGCACGTCGCTGGTTCCTCCAGCAGTTCAGCCATCTGCAGTTAAACTCCACGGTTCTCGTGTGCCATCGACGCCACTACGACCGACCAGTCCTATTGTTGAACAATCCACCACTCCTCCTTACGATCCACCAGGCGAGGCCCTCGTTTTTGACCCCAACGAGCATGTCTTCAAGCGCCGTATAACAACGCCACAACCATCAGAAGCCTTGGCTCCGCCACCATTTTTTGAACCTACTGTTGATCATGGCCAATTCGATCACGCGAACACGTCAGCTGCGCAAATTGAGGAGGCTTCTGCGCCGGGCTCGCCCAATTCTGGAACGGGACGTTCGACTCCTTCACTCACCGAAAGGACTATTAAGACACTAGCGCAGTTGCCTTCATCGCCAGCCATAAGCAAGAAGACGTCGACGTTCTTTGATAACGGTAGACCGAGTTCAAGGACCGACAGCAGGTCGAGATCGAGAGCCGGTAGTACCACCTCACGCCCAGGATCGAGCTATACATCTGAAGGGTCTGTGAGGCCAATTTCGAGGGCTGGAAGTCGGCCAGGATCAAGCAATGAGCAGAATGACTCGACGTATTCGAGCCTTCGCACTTCGTCAAACACTTACAAGGCCTCTCTCACCCCCATCAATGGAACGCCACAGAAGCGAGCAGGTGGGCTTTCAGGGCTTAAGACGCCTACTCGCATGCAGGCTCCTCGCGCTGGTCTAGGCTCAACTTCAAAACTACCCTCGAGTAAGCCATCGTTAACCAACTTGAGGAGTTTAAGCCCAGGAAAATCCAGCATACCACCTCCCAAGCAAGTTCCCCGAGCAACTCCTGCGAAAACTCTCCAGCACCGAGCACCTGTCAAGAAACTCTATAAGAAGCCTTCGGTACCGGCTTTTGATAGAGAAACCTCGCAATCCAACTCGGGCTGGGATGGCACCATCGCAGCCCCACCTCCTCCAACAACTACTGACGAGGATGAGTCCGAAGCAGCCGCAACGAGTCGTAAATCCTCGTCCGCGCTACGAGATCAAATCGCCAAGGCGAAGGCAGCTAAGCGGGCGCAAGCGAAGCAAGCTGCAGATGCGGAAGCTCAGGCTCAGGCTCAGGCTCAGGCTCAGGCTCAAGCCCAGGCAGGGGATCAGACTGAGGAGACTCCGCACGTACAACCCGATACGAAGAGTGAAGCACCCATCATCCCATGTGATGATGGATTCGACTTTGGTGTCAAGCACGATGATCCGTTCAACCTTCGTCGTGGAGAAGATCCGCAGAAGATTGTCCTCCAGACGCGGGTTAACGCAGCTAGAACATCTGGGCGGTTGAATATTGCTGCTCTAGAGTTGAAGGAGATCCCAATTGAGGTCATGAAGATGTATGACTTGGAGAGCATCGACACATTCGGTGGAAATTGGGCCGAAAGCGTGGATTTGACTCGATTAGTGGCGGCAGATAACGAATTCGAGGAGTTGAGCGACGCTGTCTTTCCGGATACAAACCCTATGCTGCTCGACGAGGAAGGTGCTGCGCAAGGTAATATCTTTGCTGGTCTGGAGACTATAGACCTGCATGGAAACCACCTGATTAGCGTGCCCTTGGGCTTGCGGCAGTTGTCGTCTCTGACATCCCTGAACTTGGTAGGTGATTGCTGGACCTTTATTGAAGGTTTCATACTGACATCCTTAGTCTTCCAACAAACTAACGAATGATTGCCTCGATACGATCTCTCAAATCAGCTCATTGCGTGATCTGAAACTCGCCAATAACCTCTTTTATGGACCCTTGAACAACAGTCTCTCGAATCTAGACGAGCTTGAGATACTCGACTTGCATGGGAACAACATCGCTGCGCTGCCTGAAAAAATTGAAAACATGTCTCGATTGAGAATCCTGAATCTTGGTGAGAACAGCTTCGAATCGCTACCATTTGATGGACTGGCACACCTACCTTTGACCGAACTGGTGATCAAGAAAAACAAGCTCAAGGGAACCTTGATTGAGGAACCAGTACAGAGCTTACCGCACCTTCAAACGCTCGATGCCTCTGTAAACCAGCTAACTCGGCTCGTTCCCCTGAGCTCCTCGATCGAATTGCCTGTGGCACATTCAATCTCGCTCTCGGCAAATCGTCTCCAGGGGCTTCCAGATATGACATCCTGGGCCAGCCTGTTGACGTTGACGGTGGACGAAAACAGCATTTCTGGTATTCCCAACAGTTTTACCAGTCTTGAAAAGCTCAAGCACGCCGACTTTTCTGGGAATGACATTAGAGTGATTCCCCCTGAGATTTCTCGGATGGGTAATTTGTCCATGATCCGGTTAAGCGGGAACCCTCTACGGGACAAGAAGTTCCTATCTATCACGACTGAGGATCTCAAGGAGGCTCTCGCTGCGAGACTTGAGCCACCGCCGCCGCCGTCGCCGCCGCCACCGCCGTCACATCAAGAACCTGTAACCCAGGCCGGCATTCTGGATGTTCTCAATGAAGGCGAGGTTGAATCTGACAGCGTCGTGCCTTCGGCCGTCCCATTGCCGGCCGAGCAGAAACGTGAGGAAGATGATGGCCAATGCAATGATAAGTTCGAGACCCCTCCTCAGAGCCCATCTCGATCCCGCTCGCAGACGGTGTCAAGTCTTCGGTCCCGAGCACATACGCTTTCGAACCAAGCCTGGCCCGTGAAGCCGGGCGGTATTCTGGACCGATCAAAGACCGAAATATCGTCTCTTCACCCTGTCATGAGCTCCAAGGTGGCGGCAGAACATCAGGTGCATCAGGTTCTTCTTCAAAACAACCTGTTTAGCGTATTCCCCAACTCGCTTAGCTTTTTCGCCGAGACATTGACAATTCTTTCAATGTCGCACAATGAGTTGATAGGCGAGACATACCTGACTGAAGATCTCGAGCTTCCCACTCTGAAGGAGTTGGATCTCTCATCAAATCGTATTACCGGATTAGGCCCGCTCCTCAAGTTCTTACATGCGCCAGGATTGGAGAAGATCGACGTCTCGCTCAACCGCATCAGTGCACTACCGATGGATCTGAAGGAGACCTTCCCAAATATGTCCATCCTCATGTTGGCAAACAACCACGTCAATGATCTGGAACCTGAGATGATCAAGGGTCTGAGGATCGTAGATGCAAGCAACAACGAAATTTCTCATCTTAACCCGCGCATAGGACTGCTCGGAGGCCCTGGCGGCCTGGAGAAGTTGGACGTGATGGGCAACCGGTTTAAGATCCCCCGGTGGAACGTCCTGGATCGAGGTACTGAGGCTACGCTGCGATGGCTACGTGGTCGTGTGCCCGTCGCGGAGATGGCTAACTGCAAGAAGGAGCCAGAAGAGGAAGATTTAGATTGATTCAGGAACTGATATGCTGGCACAGGATTAATAGTTTAGATCACTGGCATAGAAGGCGTTACTGGTACGGTTGGGAATGTATATCATAGTAGGGCAGAAGCGAAGTGTATACGACTTGCTTTTCATGTCTTCTCCCACATATCCCATACTTGTCTGAAACGTTGAAACATCAATCCATTTGTAGCTGGATCTTGCCCGCTAGACTAGGACTTCGTTCACACGAAGGACATTCGTCGGGGATCTATCTATCTTAACGTCTTCAACGAGCTCGTCCCGGTAAACAGCCATACGGGCAATGCTGCTTGATTAAGTTTGTAAGAAGGAACAATGTGACTGGGTCATGTGGCATGGCAGCAACGAACGACGGTGAAGGTAGGCAGCGTCCGAGTTTATCCTGCAGGAGACCCAAGCAAGGTTCAAGGCAAGGCGGACAGATTATTCTCTTCAACAGACTCATCTTTTTCCATAGTTCAAGCATCTTATAAAAGTCCAGTGTGTACCTACATTGGGCTGTTCTTGTCGAAGCAGATTTACCTCATCAGCGACGAGACGCGGCTTACACTGGACGACGCGATACAACCATCAAGACAAGCGAAGGGAAGAAGCACCAGTCACCATGCCACCGCATCAACACTACGACCTCATTGCTCGCATGGTCCCCTCGTCGCAACCAGTCGCCGCAGGCCACGACTCGCACGATCTCGACAGCCGCTCCCCCGACCCGCACACGCTCATCAAAGTCCTCTCCCTGGTGACATCGTTTGGGTGGGTTCTCTTCGGGATATGCTGTATCCTTATGGTCAACGGTCGCGGACGAGCAGGCAGATGGATTCCAGAGTGGTATCTCGATTCCAAGGGCGGGAGATGGGATAAGACTGCCGTGGGTGCGTGGTGGGTCGCTGTCGTGGTGCTCTGGCCCGTGATTCTGCCAATGTTGCTCGTGAAGAAGGTGATTCGGTGCGTCAGGGGGAGGTTGGGTGAGCGGAAGAGAGCGGAGGAGGAGGATAGGGAGAAGAGACTACGCGGACAGGGTCAGGGTACGGCGGAGGTATGAATGAGACGGGGAGATGGGAGGGCGAAGCTCGTGATCGGTTGGGAGGGATATGTTTACGGTGTTTTGGCGTGCTGATAGCTCATCCACTAGCCACTCAGTAAGGTACAGCACTGTACAGCAAGTCCACCAAGCGCGTCCAGCCTCCTCTTTTCTCATTGGTGCTAATCTGCCTTTGCCCAGCCAACCTGAGGGACCCAGCAATGTAACCCACTGCAGTCTGTACGTAGCCTTGTGGGAATAACAGCTGACGATCTGCCGCACACGGAAAAACCCCGTCCCAGCAGCTGCCTTGTCTCTCATACATCGTCGTAGCTCGGTTTTCTTGCTCCCTCCCACTCCACAAACCCACCCTCCCGCTCTCTTGTAAACGACCCGACTGGCTCCTATCTACAAAGCATAAACAGGAGGCTGGAAACTGTTAACGTTCTTGCTTGCTCCTTTTTGTTCTTTATTTTCTGTTGGTTCTTGCCGCTCAGCCAATCGGTTTCTGCTAGACTAGCTATCGCTCTCCGCCTCTCACCGATTCGTCGCTCGCTTGTGCTTCCTCCGTTAACTTACTCCGCATGTTGTTGTCATATTGACCAATTCCGCCCAGCCACGGCGGATTAACGTTACTGGTCCCATACTACGCGCTTCTAGTCTACGAGTTCACGGACGCGACGGTGGAACAACAAAAAATATCAACAGAAAGGCGTTGTGCTACCGGAGCCAATCTTGGGGCTCGTCCTGGTAGACTAGAGCAACCGTAGAGTTCTAGCTCTGCCACGGGTGCCTGTCGTCTGACACTCGACATCAACATTACTACCTTCCCCGACCCGGCCACAGAACGGCCGTTGTTGAATTCCATCTGCCTCTGCGAGATGGCAGCTGACATCGAAATGCCCGTGGTTCACCAACATATGCAACAGCCTGAGAACGCCACTCCCGATAGCCCTGTGCGGCAACCCTCGACGCCGCAGGACGTTAACCCTCCCGACTCGTCCGAGGTGACGTTGCCTTCCACCGAGATCCCGCCCTCGCCCATCGACCCCGACGAGTCCTTCAAGACGGAAGTCAACGACGATCGACAACATGTCACAGTCATTCCTTCTTCTCTTACGCCGCCGCCCTCGACGCAGGTCAACAACCATGTCCAGACTAGCCATGCTAAGCGTACGCTATCGGCTTCGCAGCACTCGACCCTCTTCTCACCGCCCGCCACCATCCTGAACACTCTCCGCGACCGACAAGTCGTCTCTGACTATGCACCTCCCGCCCCGCAGCAGATCTCCGACGCTTCGCCAGATGAGCTCCGTGCCATGCTGCAGACTTGCATCGCCGAAAACCAGAAGCTCAAGATGGAGACGGCCCATCATAAGCTCCAATATAACCTCTTGAGCCTGCAGTCAGAAGACGACACGAAGCGAGCCGCCGTTGAGCATGATATGGTCCGACGTGAGGTTGATGCCCTACGTAACGCCGAGTACACGCGCCAGGCTCGGCGAGAACTCAGTACTGGGTCTGAGTCAACGCAGGCTCGATATCTGCAGACGAAGACGCTGTACGAGTCGGCAGCAGATGAGGTCCAGACGTTGCAACGCCGACTGAAGGTGGCCAAGAAGGTTATTCAGCAGAAGGAAGAAGAGACGATCAACCTAGCGGAAGAGAGGGATATGCTACTTAACCGCATTCGCGAGAACAGGGAGCATCTACATAACATGTGCAGTCCCGGCGGTATCTTCCACGGCGTCATGTCGCCTAAGCAGCAGCAGACGCATAACGTTTCCACACCCTTGCAGCATCGCACGACACCTCGCCAGACGCCACGATCGACTGCGCGCAACGTGCGGGAGGGGGAGCAGCACGGCTTGTCGGCTCTGTTACAAGCAATGAGCCAGGATGATAACAGTGCACCGTCGACACCCTTGCCCGTCTATCGACCTGCGCAGAAACAAATTGGCAAGCATCATCGAAATTCGCAATCCATGTCTTCACTACCGACGACACCCGTCAATCGTCCACACGCTGAGCACGGTCGTCTCCTCCCGTCCATCGACTTGGTACCACAGACCGAACCACAAAGGTACGCTCAGCGGCAATACATTCCTAAGACGCCTAGAACGGAGCTGCGACGTAAGAGTCGAGAGAGCACCATTTCCGTAGATGACAATGAGGAGCTGGCCCGACAAGCTCTGGAATCGGTGGCTGCAGCGCAGTCTTTTGCCTCACAAGCGTCCCGCCCATCTCGAAGCGAACGTTCGCGCGGGGAGGATGACGAGGAGGTGTTCGATAGTCAGGCAAGTCAAGCTGCCACGGAGCTGCTGAGGCGGGATACTCGGCAGGCTTTCGAGGTGGCTAAGGGTGCAAGGGACGGCACGCCCGCGGCGGCGGAGAAGTCTGCGCGGATGCAGGCCAAGCTGTTCAATTTATCGAGCGATGGGAGCAAGCGCAAGTTCACGGATAATCGTGCTGAAACAGAAGAGGCGAGGCGAGATTATGGCAGCCCTGCGAAGAAGATGCGCGTCGGAGGGCCGTTGATTGATGATAGAAGGAAGGTTGACTTGGGGATCCAAGGTAGCCAATGAGCCATGTACTGGCTGAAGGGGGTCATTCAGGTAGAAGTATATATTGGAGTTGACCACCTTGTATAGGACTACAATGATATGATCTGGTCAAAGTTGATAGATGGGTCGGGTCGGTCGGTAACAATCCCGAGATCGGTGGAGTAGGCTGACATAGATTGGAGTAGTAGTCCAGCAGAGTCAAGACGTGCCAACGAATAAATAAACATGTTACAAATGATCCTTCTCTACCCGAGGTACAGTTACTGACATGCTAGATATATTATGCAACCTTCACCCCTTAGAAGTACCAGCACCACCGCATAACTCACCGCACCGCCATCTCAGCCACACCCATTAGCCGACCCTCGAAGCCGGGGACGGGGTCCCCACAGAATACATAGCCGCTAAGTCTAGCGTCCCCATAGTCCCCTTCGGCATCGGGTCCGGGGTGGAAATACGGCGTTGGGAAGAGTTCTTAGCCGGACGGGTTTATCATGCCTCCTCTGTACCCTGGTAGACAAATCCAAGAGCTTCCGCTTCCTGCACTTTCCGACTCCCATCTTCTCTTCTCCTAGCTATTGAACCCTTTTCGCCTTCTTCTCTTCCCTTCTCTGGGTCAATCCCGTAACTCATCCCATCGCAATTCCCAAGGAATTCGACTTGGACTTGCTAGAAGCTGTGTTTCCGGATATACACAACGACGAGCTCCTCATCATGGCTCCCCAGCTTCCCCAGGGCCTCAGAGCCGTCCTCGCCAAAGCCCCCTCCGACACGGTCATCCTCTCCTCCATCCGCACGCCCATCTGCCGCTCCTACAAAGGCCAGCTGAAAGATGCCTACCCGGAGGAGCTCCTCGCCACCGTCCTCCGCGGCACCCTCGACGCCAACCCATCCCTCGACCCGGCCGCCGTCGACGACGTGGCTGTGGGCGTCGTCCTCTCCGAGCTCGGCGGCAGCAAAGCCGCCCGCATGGCCCTCAACCACGTCGGGTACCCCAACTCCACGTCCCTGTACACCGTCAACCGCGCGTGCTCGAGTTCCCTGCAGGCCATCGCCAACGTCGCCGGGCAGATCCGCACGGGGGGTATCGATGTCGGCATCGGAGCTGGCATGGAGAGCATGACGCGCAACTACGGGTCCAGGGCTATCCCCGTACATGTGTGGCCCGCCCTCAGGGAGTCCCCCAACAGGCACGCGCGAGACTGCATCATGCCCATGGGCTTGACTTCCGAGAACGTGGCGGATCGGTACGGCGTGTCCCGCGCGGACCAGGATGCTCTCGCCGTGGAATCTCACAGGCGCGCGGCTAACGCCCGTAGGCAGGGCTACTTCGACCGGGAGATTGTGCCCGTGAGCACGCGCTTTCAAGAGGTCGATCGTCAGGGTCAGCCCGTGGGCGAGGAGCGCGCCGTCACGGTGACCGCCGACGACGGTATCCGCGAGGGCGTGACGATGGAGGCTCTAGCCAAGCTCAAGCCTGCGTTCCGACCGGACGGCGCTTCCACCGCCGGGAACTCGAGTCAGGTGTCGGACGGCGCGGCTGCCACGCTTCTCATGCGTCGGAGTACTGCTACTGCGCTGGGGCTTGGCGATCGCGTGCTGGGTAAGTTCGTCAGCGCCGTTTCGGTGGGCTGCGACCCTGACGAGATGGGTGTCGGTCCTGCTCTTGCGATTCCTAAGCTCCTCGGGCAGGTTGGCCTGAGCAATGCGGATGTTGACCGGTGGGAGGTGAACGAGGCGTTTGCTAGTCAGGCGCTGTACTCGCTGCGTAAGCTGGGGCTGGAGGATGCGTGGGCCCAGGGTAAGGTTAACCCTGATGGTGGTGCCATTGCTCTCGGTCATCCTCTTGGTGCTACGGGTGCTCGTATGACGAGTACTCTGATGCATGGCTTGGCTCGGGATGGTGGTGAGGTTGGTGTCGTGAGCATGTGTGTTGGTACTGGTATGGGTATGGCTGGTCTGTTCGTGCGGGAATAGGGGCGTCTTGAAATTTACCATGTGGTAGGATTCGAAGATGTTGGCTCGACTTGCTTTAGCTACCGTCAAGCATGCTACAGAAAAACGAGACTAAGCAAAGTCTCGTAGAACGGAACTGTGAGATAGCACAGGTTGGAGTATGAAGTAAAAAAGGTGAATGAACGCAGAGCTAAACGTCCTTCAATATAGCAATTCCCTGGTAGATAAGATTCCTTAAGACAATCCTGATAATATCCTTTGAACGCCAAAGTCACGGCGTGGCTCACATCCCTCGAGATTCCATATATCGCACACATCTTGTGGTGCATCATTCAGTCGTTCTCACATATAGCAATGGCATCCGCCCTGTATATCGTTCTCTGCTTCCAGATTCAAGTCTGGATCTCATCATGGCGCTTCTGCCTTTGTTTAGCAAATTCGTATGTCCTCATCTTACCAAACATTCCACAAACTGCTCCTCCTGCTCCTTTCCCGACATGAAGGCATCGTCCAAGTTGGCAGGAATGCTCAGATCTTGGAAGAGAATGTGGTTCTTGTCGGTTTCCCGGAAGCGCCACTGAGTCTCCCACTCCATCAAGAGCTTGCGAACATCCCGATGGAGCGCACGCTTCTTGCCGTAGATCTCGGATTCATCTGCATCCTTGTCGATGAGGTTGTTGAGGAGGCACGCGATTTGCATCTTGACCTTGTTGAAAACATCCATCGCGATTTGTTCCAACTTGATCGGGATGCCACGCTTCTTGGCTTTCAGCTCTATAGAGATCTGGTCTACCGCCTTCTCGCACATGGGTATGATGGCCTTCTTCACGTTTCTGCCAACGTAGTCTTGGCGCTCCATATACATGCCTTCGCCACCTAGCAGCTTGTCAGGTAATTTCCCCAAGCTTATGTCATGGTCCTAGCTGCAAAATGGAGCCCGGTTTACTTACACATTGTCAGGGCTCTCTGGAAACTAGGTGTAAGGCCGGTTCGAAGCGACTCCACAACTTCTTGATGGACGGTTGATGTTTCTTTGGCCAAGGCATCCAACATAGCGCCTACATCTGCATTCGCTGAAGACTGGAGATTCTTCAGCGCAGGCAACATTCTCCTCAGTTCCGGCACCAGCTCAGGAACACACTGCTCTGTAGAAAACACAAGTCGGCATAGGTATGCAGTCCAGATCGGAGAAAACTCGTCCATAATAGGCTTCACAAGGGCAGGTAGCTCCCGCTGTAGCTTCAACATCCATTTTCTGGCAATCCTCTTGAGTAAGGGCGCAGATCTAAGAGGGTGGTCAGCTTGTTTTCTCAAGTGAAGAGTGCTCAGCTCTGTGCACTTACAGATCCTCGACCCAAGTATAAGTCATGTGGTGGTCATTGCTAGAAGTAAATTTCATGCCCCCTCGGACTAAAATGGCCTGGTATGTAAGCCAGTGCATCTTTTCAGCGCGGCTCGTATCGCGTGGGAACTTGTAAGGCCACCTCTCCGCAATCCTGATTGCTTCAGTATTGAGCTCGTCCCAGGGGAGTTTCTTGGGATTGATAGGTTGGATAGCTTGGATATTCTCGCTCCATTTAGAGAACAATTCGTAGATCTCCTGTCAAATGGTAATTGAATCAGTCAGAGCCAAGAACTACGCTTAAAGACCAAGATCGTTGTTGAAGAGTTTACTTGCCTGGAGGTGAGTCTCATGCGTCCTAGCCAATGCCCCCTCGACGTCCTCTTTGCTGAAAAGAAACTTGATCCCACTACACTGCTCTTGCGAGTAAGAGCGAAGTGTATCAATTAGTCTGTGGTAGCGAGCAAGGGTTGCATCCAGGTGTTTCTCCCGGCGGGCTAGAGTTGAGCGGTGCAACCATTGCCGAGTTGCTGGAATCCCCGTGAATTGTTGATTGGGGAATCCCTCGAGCGCTTGCACCTTGTTTTCGAGCTTCAAAAATGCCTTAGTCGAGACTGGAAGAATAGGCAGCCAACAGTTGTTGGGCTCCATGTCAAAATCCTCATCCTCATCAGCAGTGTCTTCGTCGAGATCTTCCTGCTGATCCTGAAAGTCCTCATAGATGCGCTGCTTGACATGCATGTTGCGCGTCTGGCTTGCTTTATGGTGAATCCAGTCACCAATTCTTCTCGTCTCCTTGGCATTGCCAAGGATATTTGCATTATGGCTGTCCATCGCCCTCCTAGCACCTTTGAGTCTCTCAAGCGCTTGCTCCTCTGCATATTGAACTTGATTAAAAGTGTCGAATTCTTCAGCTTCTCTTGCATTTTCTGTTCATAATGAGTTAGCCAAGGTGAAATTGCATATTAGAATCAATACAAACCATATCTCTCACTAAGATATTCGCTTAGCTTGCTTTGAAGGTTCTGAAGAGCAGTCTTGTGCTGGCTTTCGGCCACCAAAAGTTCCTCTCGAAGCAAATTTGCTTTCTCTTTGAGATCAACAGCTTTCTGGCGTAGGTCCTTCAAGGTGGATTGATTACGCAAAACCTGGTCGCATTTATTCAGGTCAGGGCACCCGTTGATGTAGGCTTCAACATCGAGGTCGTCCATTTTCGAGAGAACAACACACAAAGAGTTCTTGTTGAATTTTCCACTGATCTTGAGCTTCGCATCTTCGTATCCACTCTTTATCAAAGCATGTCCCTCTTTCTCATCTGCCGCTCGACAGATGGGGGACACAATCATCCTAATGTCAAGTCTGTCCCGGAAACTCTCAGCAATCTTGGCTCGACTGTCGACGGCGTCTCCGCAGCCAGGTAGATCAACTAGGCAAATGCCGCTCTTTAGGATGTCAGTTTTGACATATATGTTAACCATTGCGACTAATGGCCAAGCTGCAAAGTCTTTGTTCCCACCATGCTTCTCTTTGGTGGAGTCCAAGAAAGGTTTGATCTGCTTCGATAGTTCTTTTGGACAGGAATTGTTCAGGTGACGAGTACCTTCGTCCAGCAGTTGCACTGCTGCCTGGTTACTGGCAAGTACATTGTCGGCGACTTCTAGTAAATCTTGATCCGAATTGCATTGCTTGACAAGCTTTTTCAACCTGCTCTCTTTATAACCCCAGACGGCCCGGACTTTGGGCAGCTCATACTTGATGCTACTTCGAAGAATGGCTAGGTCCTGCTCCTTTTGATCCGCATTGGCATAATCCTTTTCTTCCATTCGACGGTATTCGTCCATGTTCTTGATGAGCTCTCTGATATCTTTCAACACTTCTGTCTTCTGCCGTAGAACAATCTCAGCACGGCTTTCGTGACCTGGTGTGTTGTCGTAGTTCCACGACACCTTCCCAACCACTGCTGTGGCTGCAGCTTCCTGGCCTGAAGGGAATAGTTCAGGTATGCCCAAGATGGTTCCGAGAAAAGAAGACTTTCCAGCACCAGTAGGGCCTTGGACGCCAACCAGAACTTCATAGTTGCGGTGCTCTGCCTGTGTTTGTACTATCGAAGTTAGCAGCCAATCCTAATTAGCATCTAGCAACGCTCGCCATGACAGTATCTTACTGAAGTCCAAATTCCACTCCGTAATCAGATTTGAACCTAAAACCTCAGCATCTTTGGATAAAATGTCTATCCCTCCAAGAACATCGGTGAGTAAAAGATGCAGCGCTGTACAGTAAATCTCAGCTTGAGTGACGGCCGCTTCTTTGATGCTGAGGCGCTCAGCGTCGTCTAATGTATCGCAAGCAACCCATCGGAATGGCTTATCCTGACTTTCTGACTCCCCGAGATCTCTGAGCTGGCTGAAGATGGGTTGAGAGGCGACCACGGCAGTAGGCTCGGGAGAACTCTCGAGCTTTACTCGCTTTAGCGGAGGTGGCATTGTGTCATCCACAGTGCTACTGTAGGCAGATGTATTATTGTTGCATTTGTTGTGGTTGTGGAATTGAAGAAAGAGAGTTTGAGGCAGTAGGAGAAGGAGAAGGAGTTCAAGGCTGGTAATTTATAAATCAACTGACAGTGAAAGACACCTCTGGTGAATGGTGCAAGCCAGGTGAGGTAAGGTGAGTTGAGGTGAAGTGAAGATTCAAGCGAGAAGAGGGGGCACAATTGAATATTTTGTGTAGCCTCAAAAGATACACAGATAAGATAAGGCCGTAATTTGAGATCTTAGGAGGTATGTTAGAACAGTGTTGAGAAGAAAGGCAAGAGCAATGGGTTTTGATGATTGTGCTTGGAAGGTGCGTTCAGCGGAATGAATTGATAGTACTGAACTGAACTTTATAGGGTGATACACACACGACAATCTCGATAACAACTATGTGAGAGCTATAACATTAGCATTAATATTAAGAAGACCAATTTCTAACCATGCCTCGAAGCTCGATGTTCTCTCTCACTTACTTACACGATGCCTTGAAACCCATCACCAAACCCGATACCTCGTCTCTCTGAACGCCACCACCGACCGCCATTCCATCTTTATTCAGACCCAAACCTATCAAGCTCTTCCCGATGGCATTGTAATCCCCAAAGAACCGATGCGCACGCACATCGTTGCCGGCCGTCAATCCATGACCTAACGTGACGCCCCATAAGTCACCCACCCTCATAGCGTGCGCCTGCACACTACTATCTCGCTCGAGAAGTATCGAATACACACAACCGGTGTACATGATCACATTCGAGGCTACGTGGGCGGGAAATACCCAAGTCTTGCCTTCCATGGATATCGGGTGCCAGGGTGTGACCAGTACGTTGCCTACGCGACAGAGGATCTCCCGCTCGACAAGCCGCTGCAAAACCATGGAGACTCTTCTAGGCCCCATTGGAGTTTGAATCTTGACCCCCCTGCGCATCTTCCTCATTGACACTTTTCTTCCCGAAGCGAGGGTGACAGATGTACCTCCTGCGAAGCATGCTCCCAGGGCGTCGTGGTACCATCGCATGTTCAGTTGAAATTTGGCACTCTTTCCACCGGAAGAACCATGATAATTATCGATCAGGCCGTTTGAGCGTACCGATTCATTCGCTGACGACGGTTGCTTCCTCGACCCGTTTGTATTTTCTTTCATGTTCCGTGCTAGGAGATTCAGCCTCTGTAAACTATCTTGATAGTAGTCAGAAGAATGCTTTCAGGGGAGCAATATATCCAGTTCGGTTACAAGGTCCCAACAAGGCCTTGCTTAGAAACACATAAGCTTACATTTGCAGTGTCTTGGTCGTTGATCGTCTTTTGAGGAGATTTTCGATCTACGAGACAATGGTTGCCAGAGGCTTCGAGCATGGAGAGAGGTTTGAAGCAAAAGTCGGTTCACTTCTTAAGTACTGTATAACCTGGATATAATATACATGGCGATTCACTGGTTACGACGCAATGCAGTTGCTAGGGTATGGCGGTCTACCAAATCTTACATCTAACTTACATCTTCAAAGCAGAGACTCGCGACACTGCCTCACAGGAACGCGCGCCATCGACATGAGCCTGAGCTGAGCCCCAAGCGATGCAAACGTGGAAGTGAGTAGCCAATCGAGATGAGTTTTGCACCTTTTGTTTCAGAACCGGAGCAGCATCACCATGCGCCGTTTCCTACAGTGTGTCAGAAGGATGGAGCATCCACGTCGTTGCTTGTGGGAATTCGGAGAATCGTGAAAGATGAATGGTCAAAGCTAATGTCCAGGCAGCCACTAAGATCCTCAAGGCATTGTTCGTGGGCGTGGGGCAGTCTGCAAGGCAGACAGACACAAGTGGCAAACCGCAGGGCTGAGGGTTTCTATTTCCGAAATCTAGAGTAGCACGTGGATGGTGATGGAGCCGACGAGCTGCATCTGCGAATGTCTTGGTATAACTACTGGAGGCAGTCTAGATAGTAGCTTGTTGGTTTATCGTCGGATCAAAGGAGAGTTGTGAACATCAGCATCAACTTAGTACTGCGGACCGGCTTCAGCTGACTACCACGTATGGTAAGCAACCCCTGTAACTACGCAGCACCTGCTTGCTAACAGGCAGACAAGGCAGGGCTATTTCGTGTTCAGGCGCAAATCCTCGCAGCGATAGAGCATCAGCACAGCTCGTTGCAACGAAATCAAGGCAGGCTACGACACGCTCTACCTTGTGTGTGTTCATCAGGGTGGCCGCCAATAACGAGGGGGGAAAGAAGAGAGAATTCGCGAGTGACAGCACTTGGACCAGCCGATGATCCATCCCCTCCCCGCACGAACGACGGTTGTGGGTTGGGTGGATGGGTGGATGGGTGGGAGTGGGATGTGAGACCCTGCAAGACCCTGCGATGTGCAACAGTGTTTGCATCGTGGAATGACGTCGCAACTCCTCCCTTGGTGTGGAGGAGATTTACTTTACATCAGTTCGCCGGTGGTATGGGGTACTGGCATTGGCGTTGGCAGAAACGACTTCCATCTCGACGAATGCGATAAGATACTTTCCACTTCATGCGAATCACCTCGATTCTTGTGTGTGTGTGTGCGCGCGCTATCGTGAGAGGCGGGAGATGCTCACTCTGAGTCAGATTGCCAGATTGAGGGGAAGGTATATTACAGTACGAGGGCTACTCTATTGGCAAAAGCCACCAAGCTAGACTAGCAAGAGCATCCATCGCCTACAACACAGTTCAAAGTGTCTGTCGGAAGAGTACCCGCCAGTCTTTCTTGGCTGGTCATCTTGCTGCACAACGTACACCCGTCGTCGCTATCCAGTTGAAACTCGTCAACTCCTCCACGTGTAAGTCAGCTGCGCCCCCAACATCCATTCCGACATGGAAAAAAAAAGAGTGTGACGATTAAATAAAATACGCACGCTGATCAACCCAGGCAGCGTCATAAGCAGGCATGGCAAGAAGAAAAACCCTACCTAGAGTAGCTGAGACAAAAAGGCAATACGCGTCCCGCGCCTCGGACATCCCAAGGCAGTTGAAGGCGAAAGATAAAAGATATCGCCCGTGGGAAAAGCTGTTACCCCATACTGTTTCATAATGGCCTCTGGACCTCTCACAGCACTCTCTGCTTTCCCCACCATCTTGGCTCCCAGAGCTGCTGCAGCTGCATGTGCCAGCCCGCGCGAGAGGGTGGCGTGGGGTTGCCGCGATTTCAGAGGCTTAACAAGAGCAGAGCAAAGCATCCCAGCGAATGAGGATCCTAGGGTCTCTTCTTCTTTCTTCTTTTTCCTGCCTACCGTCGAGCACATGCCCTGCCATCCGATTCGCTGCGCAAGGAAGAGAGAGGTGTAGAGGGACGCGCTGCTTGCATGGGGCCGGCTGCGCTGCCGACCGATAATGCGTCATCCCGCGAGCTGGTCTTGATTGGAAATAATCTTACTGAACAGGCCGACGATTCAGAATGGAAGACGTACAATGTGGACTAACTAATACCAAGAGAGATCGAAGCATGACAATCTGGGGAATTTTAGGCACCTTTCACCTTCACCCCGCAACGCCCTTCCCCCCTAGTCCGAAGTCCCCTTAGTGTCGCTTGGTCTGTGACGTTTAAGTCCCTTTAGAATTTTTTACTGGAGAAGGGTCAAGGGCGCTGACGTAGGGATGGAGCTCCTAGACTGCTCGTGAAGAAAACAGTAATTACAGGTGTGCTTCAAACGAAGTGAACCTCCAAGTATGAGATATAGCGCTAGACCTCTCGTGCTCTGTAGGAAAACAGCGCACTCATACAAGCGAGCCATTCAGTCTACTAACACCTCTCAAGCTATACGGCACCCACTAGTCTTGTCTAGGTCTAGCAGATCAGCCTACCCCGGCCGCCACGACGTCGAGGCATATCGTTAAAACCCCACTTGACAAGGGGGGGGAAAAGGTTGAAGAGAGAGACCAGCTTCAATCACCCACCCCCAGTCTCATTGGCTCTACTGTATCTTCCGGCATTGCGGGAAGGACAGCAGTAGAGCTCTGCCGTTTCTACGGTAAATTCCCAGCGTGCTCATAGCTCTGACCTGTTGGAATTGCAACGCTGCCTTGGGAAAATCTAGACTAACCTCCACGCCCACCAACTTTTCCCCCATCGTCCTGGCACACACCTCTTCCCTTTTGAGGGGCAACCCCCCCCCCCGTTCTGAATCGGCCCATGTCCCGACTGCGAGAGGCTCTCCTACCACACAACTACTATTTGAAGTGCTGTTCCTCTCCTCTTCCTCGTGAGAAAGTTTCCTTTGCTCCTTCTTCTTCCCTACTATCATCATACTACACAGCTCCCGAATAATCACACGCTTCATATCCCAACATCAAACACAACACCACATCATACCTATCACTCAAACAACACCAACTAGATAAACATCGCCATGCCTGCTTATGAATACTGCTGCCAGTGCGGAGGCATGATTGTCATCAGCACCACATGCACCGCCTGCGGCCACAAGCAATGCAGCAACTGCCCTCTCTCTTAAGGATGCCGCCGTGATGTTGAGCAAACGGATCGAAACAAAGAAAACACCAAAACCGAGAAAACGTCAAAATTTATCCCATTCACTCCCTCCTCCTCCTCCTCCTCCTCCCCATGAATGCCGGCGCTAGAAGCGCCATGCGCATATGATAGCGAACCACGATATGAGAGAGAACGACGAAACAATACCCTTCTCTACCTCGACTCATGACTTTTTCTTACTCTTCCCTCTGGCCACGCAACGCGAAATACCCAAACATCTGTACTTGATACCCCCCCTCTCGAATGTCTGGAGTAGGCGTCCCGTTCACTCTCCTCGGCTTACCCTTCCCCCGCAACGCGCTCGATCGCCTTGGATCGGATCTCTCATCATCATCTTCTTCTTCTTCTTCTTCTTCTTCTTCTTATTCTATCCCGTTCGGGACAAGCATCAGCTAGCCTGGAGCGATATCCTTTCGAAATTTCCCTCTCAAGACGATTGTAACACACCAAATGCTCTGTTGCAATCACTAAAGCCGCCCTTGCGAATGCGTCGTGAAGTGGACCAGGTTCTGTTAAGAAGTATGTCCATGGAGGAGTCTGCGAAATGAGAGGGAGGCATCAATCGTGGGATCTGTTATGCGCGAGAAGACGTTGGTTTACACCCAACGTGTTGTTATGGGATCGGTCGGTTGAACGGTATTTACAATCTGGGTTATACTAGAATCAGGCGCTGAGTTGATGAAAATTGGAAAAAATTCGATGAATTGGGCCTCCCTCGTAATTTTCGACTCTTGCCTCATCCACAACACGCTCCGTGGCTAAGTCCCGAATCATCCGTCACTCTCGCGAATATAAAGTCCACCAATAAGCACTACAACGAATTACCAAAGTTCATTCATGTAACATCATCTTCGATGCAAGCACTTTCGGCCCTTCTTAAAACCTCTCCAAGGCTCTTCATCTGCAATATCCATGTCCTGCCAGAAAACAAACACGTAAAAGAATCAGCCAACCGCCCGACTTCTTCCGCCCGCTTCAACCCGAAAACTCCCTCACCATCTGGATGCCTCCACCAACCTCCGCCTCACTTACACCTTCGTTCTTCCAGATCCTGAACCCCATCCTCTCGTAGAACGGTACCACCTTCCCATTATCGCCCGCGATACCAACCCAGACTCCTCTGCTCCTCTCCGTCTGCCCACCTCTCGGAACCACCTTGGACTCCTCCGCGAGCCTTCCCACCACCATCTCTAATAACTTACCTCCCCATCTCTTCCCCTGCCATTCCTTCAACAGATCGATGTGCAGCGTAGCTCTATATCCTTCCTCCACTATCCTCTCCTGCCCAGAGATCACCAGCCTCTGCGGATCAAACGCCATCTGTACCAGACACTGCTCGTTCACGTTGCCGTCTTCATCTAGCCAAGGCTCTGCAGGCGACAGCCTCTCTGGTCGGGGTACTTCAGTCGAGCGTTCTAGGACCTCACGTACGTACGATGGGTAAGCCTCGCAAAACGTAAACACGTCCGGAGTCCCTACGCAGTAGCCCACGACCTTGCCTGTACCATCATCCAAGACAGAGCAAGTACTCGGGTAAAGGTACGTGTACTGGTGTGTCCAAATATATGGACAAAGACGCCAAGCGGCCTCGGATGAGCTGAGCGATGGCGGGAGGGTGTCCCGGCACTGCACGAGGTGCGTTAACATTCTACAGATATGAAAGTACCAATCGCGCACGTAGATGTGTAGTAGTGAAACATCGATATTCGAAAACGTGCTGGTCGAGACTTACGATATGCGCCATAGCGTCAGCGTCCCCGGCCTTGTATAATCGTATGTATGCCATGTTATTTACAAGAGAGAAGTCGCGAATCCGACGTGGTTGACTCGCCAGGTGTACAATCTGAGCGTCCCAACTAGACTAGATCAGTAGCCGCTATAGACGTCGGCCCCAGCGCAAGTCGATCCAATGAGTTGATGCTGCTTCTGTTTGTGTGGTGGGATGGTTTTTGTTTATGATGCGAGACCTTTACCCAGTTGAAATTGGTCGATTACATTTGTCGATAAGTTATGTTGTCATGTCATGTATGTTTATGAGCAACTTAAGCGGTTCAGCCACATTTAACCGGACGGGATGGCGGCCCGCCTCAGATATTCAACCACCTTATCATTGACAAAAGCCCTGACTCCGTGCAAAAAAGTACATTGGTTCCTAAAGAGAAATTGGTATAGATTGGATGTTATCCGAATCACTCACATAGTTCTATCTACAGTTCTCTCGTGCCCTCGCTTTCCTCAGCCAAAACTTGACATGTCTCGTGTCCCTGACGTCCACACGCGCGCTATGAATCAAGGTCCCGCCTGATCCTTTTGCCTGCCAGATACGCCGCTTTCCATGTTCCAAATGCACAACAACCGTATTAGTGATAATGTTTTCAAATTCGAATAGGGTTTGGTTATAATGAGAAGAATGAACACCATCTCTTCGACTTCAAGAAATGTACAGAAATTTCGTTAATTGTGGCTTTCGTGTAAACTCCGGTGGGCATAAACAATCAGTGATTGTTGAGAGAAGCACGCTCATAGCCATGCTTTCGAGGTCCGCAATTCTCCTCGGTCGAGGTGGCACCCTTAGATGAGATACTTGTCGTCGCAGGACTATCCTAAATCATACCATCGGGGAGAGCCTTCCTACTCATCGGAGGCATCGGTGGAGCACCCTGTGGTGGACTGGTTCGCATCGATCGAGCACGATCATACATGCCGTTGGCCTCACTCGCAGCTTTTCGCAGTCGTTGGCGACGTCGTCCAGCTTCGTCGTCATCGCTGGGAAGGAAAGTGTTGCTGTCTTCATCTGCGCTAACGGGGCTCATTGGAACATTGTGGGTGTGGTACTTCCTTCGAGGATTGATGGGAGGGAGAGGAGGTGCAGCTGAAGTGCCGAGTAGGTTGGGTGTCGATGCGATTCCGCCACCAGTCATAACTCGAGGCGGCGCTCGAGGACCTTCCAGGCTGGTCGTTGAAGCGATGTTGGGTTCCGACATGTCTCTGCTCAGCATCATTCGTTTTAAAGAAGGGTCAACAGCGTCCATGCTCCTGGGCAATGGTTGGCCGAAAGCAAGAGGTGGGTTGGGGCCCCCGGGTGGCCCGTAAGGAGACGGAAGGCTGCTCATGGGAGAAATCGGGGAGTGCTGGCTAAACTCATGGTTGTAGGCAGGCTGGGTATTCAAGTGTGTAGAGGCATCCGTTGGACGTCTGAGTCGACCACTTGGGGCGAGGCCGCTGGAGTGAGGCTGCGGCGGCATGTGCGGTGGTTGATTTACATCATGTCCGGAAAAGGCTGCGGGCCTCATCTTTGGCCCCTGTCTGGGCATGCCATTGAATCCATGAGGGCTCATAGAGCGTAGTTGCTCATCATGAAGGATGGAGCCGCTGCGAAGGCGGCCAGTCCGACTTTGGGACCTGCCGCCGCCGCTCGCTTCAGACCCACTTCTGTCTCGCTCAGAGGGTGCACGAGACCCAGAACGAGAGCCTGCGGCGCTTCTCGCTTCTTCGCGGTTATAAGTGACTGGTGGGTGTCTCCGGTCCAAGGATGGGGGCCGCGACCCGGATCTGGAAGGAGGACCTCGCACGTTCGGGACTGGCTCACGCGTCGGGGGTGGTGACTTTTGCAACGTCCCTGTATACTTCTGTCGGATTTCGAGCTCCTTCATTCTCTGAAGCTCGCGGCGCGCTTGACGGAAGGCTTTGAGCCCTGCGTTGGAGTTCTCGTCCTTCTCCATAGAAGGTCGACCTCTTTCTTCCCAAGCCTCTTCATCCCTGGCACTATCGCCGTTATAACTATCCTCCTTGTCAAACGACGATTGTCGAGGCGACGTGGTTGTGGGAACTGGAGGGGCACCGAGGCCAAGAAGCTTCTTGGCTTTTACTTGACTCTCTCGCTCGGAACGATGTCTGTCAATAAGCGACCCTTTGCTGGACTTTGACTTTAGGATCCCAAGTGCGTTCTGACGAGGTGGGGGTGGAAGCTCAGAAATTGGAGGAGGAACGGGCGAAGACTTGCCGCTGTCAGACTCGACATAAGAAGTCAATCTTTCACGGACGCGACGAGCACCATCAGCCAAGTGCCGAGCAAACTCGTCCGTTTCCTTTTCTTCTGCTGTTACATCTTTCGAATCATTAGCAGCAGCGGTCTTCGGTGCTTGGTCCAGCGGATCTACAAACGCTTTGGGACTGGCCAGGCTCGTTGTGTTGTCGTCATCCATCGACATGACCACGTCGCGGTCAATCGTCTCCCACGGGCTAGATCTCGCAATGGGCTCAAAATCCGGCAAGTCATCCCGCTCAGGTGGGAATCTGGAGGCGAGTTCCACATCATTTGATGTGCCACCATATATAGAAGACGAGTTGCTATCTTGCCTCAGATGCTGACGAACCATGCCGCTAAGCCCTCCAGTCGTAGGACCTAAAGTGGGGGAATCTTCGGGGGAATCTTCGGGGGACTCATTCCTGGATTCATATGCTGGAACCTCGGGCTTGTCGCCAAGTGAGAGTGGAGTGGGGACCGCTGATTGTCTGAAGGCTGGATGATCATGATCCGACGGGCGTTCCACCGTTACTTGGGGACCTAGACGAACACTTTCCGCTCGTGACGTGCGCGATGTACTGTTTACAGATGGCTGTGCGTCTTCCGTGTCATCGAAGAAAGTCGTAGGTTGCGTTTCCTCGTGAACTGTCAGTTCAGCCTTGAGCAATGTCGAGTCGTGCTTCTCAAACGGCGTCCTGTGAGCAGACGATGATCGTGACCGAGCTCGAGATATCGAGCCGCTGGACCCGGTGCGGTATCGACTCGTAGGAGTCTCGCGACCCTGCTGCATCTGAATTTGACGCTGACTATACCTCGACTCGTCGTATTGAGATGCCACCCTATTCAAGCTGCCCACCGATGTCGTCATGCGGTCAGAATTCGGATTCGAGAGTGTCTGGAACTCTCCAGCCTCGCTAACAGGCGGGCTCAGGGGAGGCGTAGCACCGAAAGAGCTTCGCTCCGTGAGGCCTGAAAACTTGTTGCCGGGTTCCACCGGTGTAGTCTGAAATGAAGCGCTGGCAGGGGGGCTAAAGGATCGCAAGCTAGGAGCGCTGGCCTTGCTCAAGAGTGGCCGAGTAGATGAGAATCGCTCACTAAACGTAGCGCTAGATGGAGATGGGACTGTCGGAGTAAGATCAGGGGTTTTGTTGACTAGTGTTCGTTGTCGTGAAAGCGTGTCAATTCTTGAGGCAGAAGAATTCTGTTGGTCCTGGAGATCTTGGTTCAGACTCTGCTCGTACAACCTGCGTGTACGCGTAACGCTTCGCTCTATTGGCGGGGTTGGGCTGGCACCATTCGTCGTGGTGGACTGGGGGTCTTTTACAGATGACGCTGGCTGTGAAGAGCTGATTGATGTAGCTGCTGTAGAGTTTCGGGCACCAGGCGGTCCCGACGACGTCGTTGAGCTGGTCTCACGACGTTTTTGAAACTCAGGCTCACTGGGAGAGTCTGGCCGAGCGTGTGGAGAGTCGCCAGCCTCGCTCTGATGATAGCCATCGAATGACTCTCGATCCTTCTCTGCTTGTCGCCATTTCTGGAAAGCAGATTGGGAGACATCATCGTCGTAGATTGTACGGCCTCCTACACCACCCTTAGAGTTACTGCCTGCGGGAATCTTGTAGATTTTTTGTCGACCACCAAACAACACATTTCCCTCGATCGGCTTGGCGCGGCTCATGACGCTACCATGTGTGGAGGCTGCATCTGAAGACTGGAAGGAATCAGTATGTGCGAAGGGCGCACGGATCGACTGAACTTCGGCGATGTCACTCAGACCACCATAACCAAAGTCCATTCTTGATTGTCTGTTATGATAGAGTACGCTGTCGTCGCTAGCCTTTCCAACCTTAGTGTTCGGGTCGTCCTGCTCACGCAACATGGAAAATCGTGCCGAGAGACCCGTCATGAGCAAACTGGTTCTAAAATTATCGTCTGATGGGAGCGCAACCGAGAGGTCGATGTTTGGTTTGGGCTCTTCATCCTGAACCTTTTTGCTTTTGAATAATCTGAAGGGACCTGAAGATTCGGAATCCATTGATGGCCGAGGGGCCGCCAGGTCGTCCTTGGCCTTCTTCTTGCCGCGAAGACGATTCATGATGACTGGGATAATATTGAAGTGTCGAACAGCTTTAAGCAAGAAATGGAGTGTATAAAGTCACAAGAAACCTTAAGCAGCTTCCATTAACTCATTGGTACTTGAGTTGAGGAGTAACGATACACGTCAGGGGTGTGAGCTGCAACAACGTTAACACAGATACTCTTCGTGGTACAATTCCGATCAGTCAGGCGATGAAAAATCAGTGGATTTGGGATAGGTGGGTGACCAGCCCAAATATTGGCAGTAGATTTCGCAGCCACGACGGTCACTGCAGAGGGACTTGGCTCTCGTACCTTGTGTGGCTCCTGTATCTGATAGCGGAATGGAGTGCGTGGCCCTGAAGCGTCCGCCCGATTTGGTTATGAGGCTGGCTTATCGAAAAGTGAGGTCGAGTGTGATGCTGTGCCTAGTCGGGCAAGCAGTGAGTTGGGATGCTGGGTTTTGTAATAGTGCAGATTCAGAACAGCTCCGTCGATGTGGTCGAAACGTGATCAGGCGTCGCGAAAACTGGTTGAGCTGTTGTTTCGTCGAGATAGAAGTGATGTCGGCAAGTCGTAGGACGGGTGTACGGGGGAAGTCGAGCACGATGGTGATGGGCTCGAGTGAGCTGATGCGACTGAAGAGGGAAGGAGCGGAAGAGCAGTGTCTCGGATTTCCGGTGGCGAGAGACAGGACGAAGACTTTTGACTTCCTGTTGGGGTCGAGGGCGAGTCAAGTCAATCGTCTGACTTGATTGGGATTGTCCAGTTCAAGGGAGGGTTGGGTTGGGTTGCGCTAGGTCAAGGTGTGAATAACCGGATAGATGTAGCTCGGAAGATGCAAGTATCGTGAAAAATACGGGAGTAGTTGACACCTCTAGGATTTGATAGAAAAGAAGGGGGTTAAACGAACGAACGAATTGTGGTAACGTCGGGAAAACAAGCCGTGGCTCTCGTGCAAAGCGTCTGGTTCAGGGTTTTTGATGGGATGAGTAATTTGGGTCTGAAAGAGGGATGCTTCGGCTACGCTTTGGGCTCTCTGGGCTGTCGCTAGAACTAGACTTGAGCGACGCTCATCTCTGGGGAGGAAGGAGAGGGAGTGTGGGTTGTGAGACAGGGGTTGGAAGGCGTCGTGGGCGTGAACCAGGGGTTGATTCCCGACAGGGACTAGGGCGATAGTGTCCCAAAATCATCTCATTGCCGTCAAGGAGGAGCCACAGAGGGCAAGCCTGCAAGGAACCTTGCGTCCCTGCCTGTGCTACCTGAGGTACCTCGACTCTCGACACGGTACGAAGTAACTTGAACTGTCCTACTGCGCTTGTGAGGCGCGTCTCCCTTGCACTTGCCCCCAGACAGATTCGAGCGGCTTCGAGCCTGATACCGCAAAAACAATGAAAATGGACAGAAGATTCCCTTACTTCTGCGACTCTCTTCTTCTCTTCTTATGGCTCCTCTCATTTTGAGATTTGCATCCTTATTGTTTCACGAGGCGGCTGTGCTTCCTGCCTTCTATTCTGCTGTCTAGGCTCCTTCTTGTTGGATTCACCCACACATTGACAGGGTATGGTCGCATGGGAGACGGCAATGCCGTCCGAGTCGCAGGGGTAGCAACAAATTGCTCTGATAGGCTAGACAATACAGGTTGCGAGGGCCGCCTATGCGCATACTAAATTAGGGACAAAACGCCCTCAGTTACGTGGCTACCTCCCTTGTCTAGCAGATAAGGCATTGTTAGGCAGGTTCGATTGATGAATGAGTGGCTCGTAGGTTCCGCGACGGCTTCAGATGGTGCGGCAGGGAGCAAACGCTAAGATTCAGACTAAAGATCGAGGCTTCGGGCCCGGCAGAGACGTTCAACTTCCCGTCAAAAACGGCGCGGTCCACAGTGCCGCGGCGACTCACAAACTGGTGGACACAAGTGGAGTTTTGGCGGATTTAGAGGTCTTCTAAGGGAGCCAAGCCCACCGTTTCTTCTACCGGTAGTAGGGAAGAATCCAAATTCCAACGGACGGATTTGGGATATGGGATGCAAACCCCCCAACTACATATACTGTTGTCTAGTAGCTGTGCAGCAGAACCCAGATGGGGCAACAATAGCCAGCAAACTTCGTGTCTTGGTGTCGCAAGTGATACTCGAGAGAAGCAAGCTCGTGGTGCCCTCGTATCGCGCAGTCACGGGAAATCCACAAACACGCGACAGCTCCTGAGCCCCATTACTCCGTACATGTCTTGCAACGGGAGCGGGACAATCGTTTGTTGGCCTCCAAGAGCCGTCGATCTGTTTTTTTTTTTCTTTTTCGCAAGTCCTACCTAAACCACACACACACACACCACCTTATCTTACACAACTGGCGGCCGGGTGGTCACCATCTCGCATTAGCCTGTTGAGTTCGAATTCCTTTGGAGTGCACCGTCGAGTACAAAGTGTCACTTTCGATGAGTACTACCACTAAGCTGTTCTTAGACGGAGAAGATTATCACTCAAAGCTTCGAGTCATATCAAGGTTGTCATAGGAAAGCTCAGCGGCTTGGCCTTGACTTGACAACAGTTTTATCAATGGGTTTATTGATCTTTCACCATTATTTGATAGTCACAGCCTGAACCAGCCCTTGCAGTGCATATTTCTTTTCGCACTTTTCTTTCTTCTCTTTCTTCTCTTTTTCTTTTCTTTTTTTCCAAGCCATACAATATGCCAAGCTTCACCAAATATTTGGCGTTGCTTTTGTTGGCTTCAGGTTGTGGCCAGCCGAGGGGCACGCTTACCAACAGCACCATGCTCGGTCCTCCTGTTTGCTACCAACGAGATCACTAGCGCCAGGTCGATCAACCGCATCTTATCTCCTGGTCTCTCCTATCTGAAGACGTACAGTGGGGTGCAAAAAGTTTGAACCCATCTCGAGGTACCTGTTGAACCCGCTGTGCCAAAAACGGTGGTCCACTCTAATTAGTGGCCTCTGGGTTATCTTAAGTTATACCCGGTTTAACACCTTCGAAGCTCACAAATGCAGGATTGTAATTGCAGTGAAAGCTCCTTGTCTCGAGGCATTATAGCTGTGTTATATTGATAATGATGAAAGAGGGAAAATAGGGGGAAAAGGCGGCATCAAAACAACAACCCTTTTGGGCTAGGCCGGCCAGGCCGGTACCTCGAGATGGGTTCAAACTTTTTGCACCCCACTGTAAACTCAGTCTTGTTCTCAGCTCAGTAAGAAACGGGTGCTACAGGACGTATACCATTGGCCTACCATATGGTGCTCTGGTCCTCCGACAGACCGTTGGAAGTGCTAATGCAAGGGGCAAGCTAGCCATTGTCCAATCATACTCTACTTGCTACCCAGCACCTTGTTCGTCCATCCCCCCAGCACGGCGGGGTTATTTGCATCTGCCACATTCCAAGTTACCAGGAACCGGGCTGCAAACCCCAATCTCGATTTGTCCTCCCGATCTATAGTCGTGAGCACGAAAGTATCGATCCACGTTGAATCAAAGTTCTGAAAATGCTGATGAAGCAGGGCGCCTTTCACTAATCTGATCTGAACAATCTGCGAGTGTAGAAGGTATCGTTAGCTCAATAGCCTGGCTCATCAGCTCTCATCTTACTTGGCTTGTCACATGTTGTCTGCAGAACCCAGTCTCAATTAAAACGCGACAACCCTTGCTAGTCAACGATCAATCGAGAGATCATCGCTCCCAACTTTGGCATGCCGTTGCTCGCGATAACCCGAAACTGGCTTAACGCTTGAACCTCTAAATCTGGGGAGAGCCTGTATCACCAATCAAGTTCAGTATAGTCTGTACCGGTACCACGTATTGCCCATGCGGCGCATCCAGTCCATGATGTTGGATCTCGAGCACTCGTAGTGCTCATTTTTCAGGGGCGTTTCCCTTCGCCTACCGAAGTTCGATAGTGATACAGCCAGTCTTCCAAAACGGATGTCGCTCATATCAAGGTTTATATCCTTAACTGCGCCAATGCTCGGACCATGGGTGCATATTCCCTCCCGTCCGAAGTTTGAATTCAGAGTGACACCCGGCAATTAGTGCGATGGCTCAAAGCTACTATTCGTCTCCATGGTTCGCCTAGAGGACCATCCGCTGCTCTGAAAAGAACACCAGTCCTCTTTGCGGGCCTGCGGCGAGAAGACATGCTGGATTCCAGAGAGGTATCCCTTCCGCAATGGATGAGTGCTAAGAAATACGGGGCATAACACAGGATACAGCGAGGTTGTAATCATCCTGTAACTCTTACGAAATAGTCTCCTCCATCGTTTGAGCCTGTGTGTGTAATGACCCTTCCAAAGATGAAGAAAAATCGAGGCCCTGGTCACGGCACTGAGAGTAGCTCTTCCGCGAACCAATGAGAGGTCTGTGCCTGGCGCTCTGCTCGGTCCGGTCTAGCGTTCACCAAGCCGCAAGCCCCCCTTAGTTCAGGTACGTGGCACAGTGTATTATTCTGTAGCGCGAAGGAAGTTGGTGCATTTAGTCAATGTTATTGTGCGTTTTATGAGCTTCTTATTAGGCTCATCGATGTAATATGAGATTGCTAATAACTCATCCGGGAATTCTGGAGCAAACACAATCCTCGACCCAGTTCTGCATCTTCAAACGCGAACAGCCTTGCTGATGCAATCCGAAGCGCAATTGCCAACATGTTCACCCTGGAGCCGTGGTCGCGTGAAGGGTGAGTATCCGTAGCGTCTATCATCATGTCGGTTGCTAAACTTACCAACAGGCGAGCCGTAGGGCGGTCCCAGCGGAATGGGAAGAAACAGGGGGCCCTGTAAGATGTAGATGTTTGGGCGATGGCCAAGATGTTGAAAACAAGCGCTAGCGGAGCTCTAGAAGGATCCTGAGCTTAGTGACCTGGGAGGAATAGTACGTGTGATCATCACCCGGTATGTGTCCGCTTGTGAAGGCTGAACTTAGGATAAGATTTCCCATGCTGGTCCGAATGGACACGGTATTCATCCAGCTGCCAACGCCTAACGAAACCTTGACTTCTCCGACGTATTCTACGCCATCATCGAGCAGCAGTAGGCTCCAGGTGAGCAAAGTTGGAAATTACGTTACCAGCAGACCGGGCAATGGGAGGTTCCACGTTCCACTCCCTCCCCTGCAAGCGGCTGTTTAGCGACCAGCTACGTCTGATCAACCCTGCTGCACATGTGAAGTCCAATCTCCAGCAGCAGGATTTGTCGATTCTCAAAGCCCACAAGGAGCGCGGTTGACGGGAGCTATCTCGTGGCTTCTGAACCGTCAAACTCTGCGTCGTCTGCCGTAAGTGGACGTTTGGGCCGTCATCGCGACGCCGTCTCGAGATCGCCTCCGCCACTTCACGCGCTAAGGTCTGAATCAACGAACGCCCTGACAATCAATAGACTCGCCCTGCAGGAAGCAACAGGAAGTAGCAGACCCCAAATCTGCGCCCCAAGCATTCTCCGGAACATCGCGGGGTTGTTGACAAAAACAAACCGATTGAGATCAAGCCGGTCCTGACAACGCGACGCGATGCGATGCGGGGTTGGGGAAATTGTTGTTTCGATATAGGTCGTGGAGTTCAGCTTGATTAGTCGATAGCACTGGTATACAGTAGCAGGCGGGCAGGGCGTTTGATGAGGGCTAACATTAGCTGTCGCAAGTCTGGGGACCGAGTCTTTCTCTACACATGTGTTTGCCTGTTGGATGTTTGCACGCTTGAGCACGAAGCCTCCACCTCCTTGGCGTGAAATTCACTTCTTGCAACCGTTCTAGATGTCACGGGCCCCTTCCCAACGACACGCCGGTTGAAGCGCGATGATATATACGTGCAGTTCATGACCTGCGTAGTATCATGAGCAGCTATTTAACGACTCTACGTTGATAGAAAGTATGGATACCTCGCTACTAGGTCCCTCTGGGGCGTTTTGGCCCCTGGCTTCGCTTCCCGTTGAACTCTTAATGATCAGGTCTAGCATATATGATTGTGAGTATAAAGTGGCAACGAGAACATCTCACCGATATGTCATATGATGCTTTCTCAGGATATCACGGGAATGGGTCGTCCCACGCCGCACAACCATGCGTCAACACACCTTCACCAAAACGTCGATGCGTCTTACAATCACCAGCAAGTTGAATGTTTAGGGGTCACAGTTACATGACTGAGCAGTGATGAATGTGGGGGTGTATTCAGTGGTCTGATTCAGGTTGGGTCGCGTGTTGATGCTGTCAGTGATATAAGATGGGTGGAGACATTCCTATGCTCATCTTATTAACATACCAGTGGCTTGTCTCAACTAAATCTCCAACGACACCATATCTGAAGATCAAATAGGACGTTGGGTCTGGCTAATCCATGAGTCACTCACTGGTGCTGCGGTGGCATGTTCTTCTCTGTGTGTCTGCACAGGTACTCACACATTTGGATTCAGGTCGTGCATGTTCACGTCATGACACTGCAGAGCTCGAGGCTTTATCAGTTTTCTTTCTGTGTTCTAGTCCCAGATGTTGTTATGGAATAATGAGGGTCGTTCGTATATCTGTCTTAGCGATGTAATAGATAGGAGCCAGCCTGTCCAACTATCAACGACGACACTCAATCCGAGTGCATATCGTTGTTTCATACAGGTAGCAGCAAGCTCTGCCCGAACAGCCACATCAAGTACAGCACCAACTAGGTATCTGGCTGCAAATCGAACCTCTTCTTGTTTCTTTTTACGGTACAAGAAGTTCGGGCCAAGATCGAACTCGCTAAGATAAAATTGCTTGCTCCAAGCACGACATTAAGAATTGACACCGAAGAAACTATGGAGCTGTGAAAGCTGGAAAGATGAATGGCGGTCCAAAGAAATCATGTAATCAATATGGTATAAATAGAGAATGAATAAGATCTTATAACTGCCTGGATAAATAGAAACTTGCCATGATTGCGATGGTAACGAGAAAATAATAAGAAAGCATAGGGTATTATATATCGGGTATCGACAAAGAAGTCGATCGATCCTTTGTGGCCCAGGGCATTATTCTGATCACATGTAATCACCCACAGCTTACCTACAGCTATTATGCATGTAGATAGCCAATCCACATCTAAGTTCATGCATATTCAAGGTATGTTCCCGACAGTGGTGGCGTTTGCTGTGGTCTTCACTCGTGGTCATTGAGCTTCTTCTCCAACGTGTTGGTCGTCGTTTTGTCTTCCGTATGGATTTGGCCGTTGCTTCTTTGCGTGTGGTCTTTGCTTGAATCCACATCGATGGGAGCGACATCGGCAGATGTTTTCCTGCTGATGGCGTAGCCAGGGTGGCCGATGTTCAAACATATAACCGCGAGGCACATCATCCTGCTACAGTTAGCTGATATTCCTTATAGAGAATTTCCGTAGCTTGAGAAAGAAGACGTACGTGGATTCAAGTCCAATGAAGAGTCCCTCATCTCGAAACAGATCGCTAAAGTAGCCCTGGCCCAACTCGGCGATCCGATAAACGCACCGGACCAGTATGAACAGGGTCGCAAGGAACAGGAAGCCCAAGAAGATACGCATGCTCCTATCAAGGCGGTACCGAAGTTGGGGGGTTTTCCATACGCGTACGACGTAGTCCATGAACAGGATGGAGAAGCACAACAGCGTCACGACTTGAAAGACGAGGCCGGCTAGGGATATGTTCTCTCCCGCTTCGATCTCTGACGCGTTGGCTCCTGTGCAGGAGAGTGCACCACCGGTGGCTTGGAGGATGAGAGAGACTACGTCGCATGGGATGAGGACCCAGTAGTAGAGTGTTGGCTTGAAGCGGGAGAGGGTCTCGTCGATGAAATAGGTTCTATCAGAATTAGCCTGAGTGGATGAATCTCATATTGGCTCGAATTGATAGGTGTTGGTGATCAGGGTCTGGGGGGTAAGACGAGAGGTGAGATGACTTACACTTGAGCGAGCAGAACGTAGATGGCGGAACAGAAGAAGACGGGAGCAACTGTGATGCAGACTGGTCCCGTTAGCTATCATCACCTCATCGAAACGGCCATTCAAACCCGGATAATACCTACTAATCTGCATCAAGAACCCCGAAAAACTAAACGGGTTGTCGTAAATGATGAACCGCCCCACGTATCCTACGATCTCGAGGATGCACCCGCACAGCATGCTGACCATGAACCCCCATGTCTTCGACTTGATGCCCTGCCAGGCGTGGGCAAGCAGCGAGAGGCCGAATATGGCGACGGAGACGGCATTGGCGGGGATGCTGGGTCGGTAGCGGAGGAGGGATGCTTCGACGGGGCAGATGTCGAGGGTGCAGTTTGCTTTGGGGCCGAACCAGATGAGGCCGTTGGGGAGTAGTGTTGTCATGTTTTTGATCCTTTAGTTGTATCTCTGTTCCCAGGGTGATTGGGGCTAGAAATTGATGCGTTCTAAGGGATTCGCGATGATGTTAGTGGTGAACCACTTCGCGTGTGATGGCGACGGTTCGCAACAATGCAGATGAAGCTGTTCAAAAGCATAGATATAGTATGTCCCCTTACTTGCCAGTTCTTGAAAACAGATGGACGAAAACAAGTGGAAAGCAGGAGATATACGAGCAGTCTACGCAGATAGTAACCTCATAAGTCAGGACAACTAAGCTGACAGCTGCATGAGGGAGGCGTATTCAGGGCTTTGCGGGCGTCACCCATCTTAGCTTCTTCCTTCTCTTCTATGACTTGTCTGTACCATATGGAGCCAGACTAAGTAAGTCGTAGCTGACGCAAATTCAGAACTGAATCGTTCGATCATGACATGCTGGATATGACCGACCATGGAGTATCATGTCGGATAGAAGCTGCGGAGAGCCACATTTTCTGTGTACGTACGGAATGACTTGGCCAAAGGAACACATGCCGGAACAAATCTAAAGAATTTGAAGATTTGCAATCTGCCGTAGAGCCTTATTACGGACGAAAAGGTGTGAACTGGGGCATCCCGGAAACTTCTTCTGACTTGCTATAGGGTATTGTGAAGCCACAGTGACATATGCGAAGTAAGAGCTCCCCGCCAAGCCGACCTCGACCTTGCATGGTATATATCTATCTGTCTTTTCATTGGAACAACTAGTTCGATGTCATATATCATAGTATGCATTTAGAATCTGCCTCTTGCAGGCAGCCACGGCAGTTACGTGTTTCACTGTGATGGACGCGCATCAGCCTTGTAGATCAGCCATAGGTAGTAACTCTAGGCACCCTCTTTCCTTTCCCAGTGAACCGCTAGCTACTCCCTACTCACGTTGCATCACCGTGTGATCATCCTCCAAAGACACACGTGACACTCCTACATTCAGACTCCATACTTCCTCGCTGCGTCCAGAAGAACAAAAGGCGTCCAGGTGGGCTCGCTGACGCATTACTGAAACTCGTAACAAGTCACGCTCCCACACCCGTGCTCACTTTTTCGTCACCGCACCAGAGGGCGGATCATCCATCACGCGCCAGCCCCGCTACATCTTCACCTCTCACCCCGCGCCCCGCTTGATAAGTACCTTTTAGTCTAGTGATCACTAGGGCGTCCTATCCTGGGTACTACCTTTGGTAAGTCCAGCTTAGGCGTTAAGTGAAGGACCCTTGGGGGCACGATTTAGGTATTGGTCGAGGCAATCGCCGGTTGCATGCGCCGAAAGATCGGATCTAAAGAGGCTTACATACTGCTGTTCCACCAACCAAGGTACCCAAAAGCGCAAGCGACTTGACCCTGAAGTCATCGCATCCTGAGCATCATCTTGCTCTCTTCCCTATAATCGCCTCCTCTCTACTAATTCTTACTCCCACATCCTGAAGCAGATACCTCTTGCTGTCATTGTACCCATATTCTAGCCTAGTATCAATACGTCACGCGACGAGAATCGTAACCGCAACCATGTTTGACCTACTGCCCATGCTCTTATCGTGAGTGCAGTCAACCCTATGCAGTCAGGAAGAAGCTCGAGATTGCACGGCGTCGATATGCTCAACTTACTAACCACTCTCGCAGCTCCGTCGCATCTTTCCTCTTCCCCATCTTCGCATCCTACAAGGCCCTGAAGACATCGGATCCCGCCGAGCTGACGCCATGGCTCATGTACTGGGTCGTCTTTAGTTGCGCGCTCCTCATCGAGTCTTGGGTTTACTTCATCGTCTCTTGGTAAGCCTATAGCTTCATTCTCCGACCCTCGCTTCTCTTCGCGCATCTTTCTGCGGCACCAGGCAACTAACCATGGTGCTTCCAGGATTCCCTTCTACGGCTACTTCCGCTTCCTCTTCCTCCTCTACCTCATCCTACCTCAAACCCAAGGCGCCCGCCTCATCTACGAAGAAAAGATCCACCCTTTCCTCCAAGAGAACGAGAGTCACATTGACGAGTTCATCACCAGTGCGCATAACCGCGCTACCGACGCCGGAATCGCCTACCTGAAGCTCGCCCTCGAGGCCTTCAAGACCAAGGTCCTCGGCCTCCCACCGACCGAGCCTCCGCCCGCTCCCACGTCTACCGCCCCTCAGAGTTACATGCAGTCCTTGATGTCGAGGTTTAGCGTCCCTTCAGCCAAGTGGACCGGAACTGCCAATACCGGTGCCGACTTCTACAGCCTCCTGTCGAGCGCCGTGGCTACCGCTGCCGGCGCGAGCGGTTCGTCGAACCGAGACTTCACCAACTCGGGTGCCTTGATCCCTCCGCACATCCGAAACTCCGTGGAGAAGATGACTTTCATCACCGCCCAGCGTGAGCGCCTCAACGCCGTCCTCTCCGCTCTTGACCGCGAGGCCACGGAGCTGCAACAGGCCGAGACTCACCAACCTTCCCGCCAGAGCGACCGCGGCATGATCTACGACGGCACCGAGGACGAAGAAGTCACCCAGCGGCGATCCAGCGGTTACAGTGGGCTAAGCAAGAGCCGCAGCGAGCATGATTTTGAAAAGATTGACGCCGAGAGTGGCGCGGAAGACGAGGATGCTGGTAGTGTTCGACGACGTAATGTGAGCGGCGGTATCGGAAATGATGCGCAGAGGACCTCGTCCTCTTCGTGGATCCCGTGGGCCTGGGGCGGGAATGCTGGTAGCGGAACTCAAGAAGGAGCCAGTTCGGGTATGGAGAAGTAGGGATCTCCATACTACTCTTCGCCGTATTCGTGATTCTTAAATTGGGCTAGGCTGGTCCGTCGGCGTTTCTGTAGACTTATACATGGCTTCACAAGAGTGCGCGGAGTGTGACAACCTCTTTGCAAGAGCCACGACGTAGGAATGACTGTCCAGGATGCAAGCCTTCAAGAGTGGCCGTTGTGCCAATGGTCTCCTTCGGGGCAATTTACTGCGCTGCAAATGCGCCTGTCTTTCGTAATCGCGAAAATTGTTTGTATTACATCGATGGTATTACGTCTCCGATTTTCACTCAAGAATCGGTGACCCAGAATGCGAAATGTGCCATGCGCCAAACCCCAACGTCTTGTTCTATGCATAAACATCCAACCACGGTCTCACATACTTTAGCAAGCCGTCGATCCATATCTTACAGCTCATGCACCTTTCCGCACCGGCTTTGTCCTGGCGAAACTTGTACAGAGACCCTAAAAAAGACAGCCCTCCATCTCGCTAGCTCAGATGAAGCAAGCCGAGCTGAGTCTGACATCCCACGTCTACTGAGCAAGCTTGTAAGGGTAGGCAGGCTCGGCGTGGCCCTTTCGGAACCACAGCGTGCGCTTCTTCTTGGTACCCTGGTGCTCAACCCAGACCTCCTCCATGTGATTCTTGCGGAACCAGCGGATGAAGTGGGGATCCCAGAGCTCGGAGGCAATGCCTAGGTCCTTGCAGCAGCGCATGAGAGCGTTCGACTTGGCGCCTTCGACGGCGGCGGGGATCTGTTCGGCGCCGAAGTAGTTGTTCACGCCTTGGGCTTGGGCGGCGAATCTAGGTTTGTAAAGTCAGCTGGGTGTGGAGAAAGATGGGAAGTTGTGACATGGAAGTTGTCTGGAAGCGTACCGTCCGTTGACAATGAGCGCATACTCGCGTGTGACAATCGCATCGCCAACGACTGCCTCTCCGCGAGGCACGATTCCCCAGCCCATCGGTCCGAATACCTCATTCAACTTCCTTCGGTACTTGACCTCGGGCAGGTAGACAACACCGTCAGGCTTGACCTCGACATCTTTGAGGTTGATCTGCTCGATGAGAAGTTTGTACTGAGAAGCAGAGACAGCCTTGGTTCCCACACCGTAATAGCTCCTATCCCATTGGATACCATCAACAGGGTCCGACACATCGGTTTCCTCCCACGGCTGCGCTCCTGTAGCTGACCTGGAACCAGCCGGTTGCGCTGAAGGAACAGGTGCAAGGTACATAGGGATGCTAGTCTTGGGCGCGGTCGCCTCCTTGGGTAAGGGTACACTTCGGTTCTTTGGCAGAGGAAGGCCCTTGGTCTTTGGGCTCCTATACGGTGCAGCTTCGGGATTAGGAACGAAGGGAGATTTCTTGGTTGCCCATGTTGCCTTTGGAGGGGTGGTTCCTGGAGGTATGATGGAGGAAGAGGATGGAGCTTCGGCAGTTGTGGAGGGAGCCTTTCTGGGATTGGTGCTGGAATTGGTGCTGGAATTGGTGCTGGAATTGGTGCTAGGAGCGGTCGCAGGAGCAGAGGAATTGCTCGAGGTGGATGATTGCGTCGAGGTTGCCGTGCTGTCTGAAGGCGTCGCGGGAGCCGTGCTATCTGTAGAGTAGCATCGAAGGGGAAGAGCCGATTGCTGTCTGGAGACGATCGGTAGCCGTCGCGTGACGAACAGAGCTCGGCGAGGGGAGAACATGGTGGGCGAGCAAGATACTCGGTGGGTGTCGTGATGATTCGAGAGCTTCCTGCAAAGCCGCGCCATGGAATTCTTCGCTGGACAAATTTTCTCGAGGCGCGAATATAGCCGGGTCATAGATGGCCCGCGTACCGTGCGACACAGTGTTTCATATAACAGAGGCGGTATTTGGGGGGAGGAAATAGTGAGCGTGAGATGAGATGAGATTGATATCGTGTCGACATTTCCAAGTTCTTTTTTCCCAGTACAAATATCATTTGGTAGTATTACATAGAGATACGTAGATTACGCGTCCTTGCTTGCGGTGCGCTGGTCATTGTTGTGAGATTTCCAGCATTGCTTGAAATCCTCCATCTATGGCTCCGTTAGAAGAGTCATGTCGGAAGACGGCATGATAGAGAGAGGAACAACCGATTCGAGGAAGGGTTGGGGAGGGGGTGGGATCGAAGAAGGCAGCCGGTCAATGTTTCAAGCTCACCTCTTTTGTACACGCTCGCCAATCCTTCTTCTCGAAGTAGCAATCCGTCATTCGGGCATTCTCATCTAAGATACGGCCTCAGCAAGTTGACTTTGTACTTATGCGAGCAGTCAGCTCGAGACGACTACGAACACTAATTGCGTAGTATTCGAGGTGCGACAATAGGGGATGGTGATCATGGTGAAAGAATAAAGAAGACTGAGAGCAACTGACCGGCGCATCCGGTGCTGAAGATCCGCTTGTCCCTGCGTCAGAGCATATCGGCTTAGTGAAACTGATGATCGGGCACGAGACCCAACACTTTTCCAGTGCTCAACAACGGGGAGCTAGACTAACCACTCATCCGGCTCATCATCACCCTCGGCTGCCGCTTGCCGCCGAGTGTCGCTTTCTTCTTTCGACATCTCGTCCCTGTGGAGTTTTTCTATGGGGGAAGAGGTTGCGTTTGCTAGGGTTGTGAGACAGACAGAAAAAAGGTCGGTGTGTGTGTTGGTGTCAGAGGGAAAATTGGTCGAGGTTCATCAAGTGCCGTTCTTACAACTCGCACAACGACCCTTGGAACACTAGAGATCGCAACCATGGCGCCTACCAAGCTCAACGTGCTCGTCTACACAGGTCCACCGTCTCCGATCTCAATTGACTGCTACGATTCTGACTTTATTAGGCATCGGCACCACGGTCGAATCAGTCCGCCACTGCATCTGGTCCCTTCGCCGACTGCTCTCCTCCAACTACGCAGTCATCCCAATCACCGAGACCGTCCTCCTCAGGGAACCCTGGGCCACCACCTGCGCGCTCCTCGTGTTCCCCGGAGGTGGCGACCTCGGCTACTGCCAGGCTCTCAACGGTGAGGGTAACCGGCGCATTAGTGACTTCGTCCGTCGTGGGGGCGCCTATCTCGGATTCTGCGCCGGCGGATACTACGGAAGTCGGAGGTGTGAATTCGAGGTTGGTAACCAGCCACTTGAGGTTATAGGAAGCCGAGAGCTGGGGTTCTTTTCCGGGACGTGCCGAGGTGGTGCGTTCAAGGGCTTTGAGTATCGCAGCGAGAGGGGCGCCAGGGTCGTCAAGTTAAAGGTCAACGAGGACGCCTTTGATGGAGACGTACCCGCTGAGATGCTTTCTTACTACAACGGAGGCGGTGTCTTTGTCGACGCGGCTTCTGTCAAGGATCGAAAGATTGAGATCCTAGCGTTGTACGAAGACGAGCTGCATGTCGATGGGGGCGATGGCGCGGCCGCTGTCGTCCTCTGCAGAGTGGGCGATGGGAAGGCTCTGCTTACAGGACCGCACCCGGAGTAAGGCTTCTGGTTCTCCCTCCAAGATGCAGGAGCTGATATTTGCAGGTTTGCCGCTGTCAACCTGAACCCGCAGCCCGACTTGCATGGTTACGATGAGTTGATCGCCAAGCTAGCGGAAGCCGACAAGCCTAGAGTCGACTTCCTCAAGGCGTGTCTTTCTAAGCTCGGCTTGGAAATCAGCCAGAACGATTCCGGCGTTCCCACTCTCTCGCGTCTTCACATCTCGGCCCTCGATCACACCAGAGTCGGAGAGCTTCTCGCTTCTTGGTCCGACATCATCACGAAAGAAGATGGCGAGGATTGGATCAAAGGTGAATGCGATACCTTCCACATCGAGAACGGGGGGACCGTCTGGAGCTTGGAGGGCCTGAACAAAGCTCTTCCGCACGAAAGCGGCTCTTCTTGGGAGATCGCCGACTTGAATAAGATTGTCAAGAAGCTCGTGCCCCACGAGAGTGCGTGGCCGAGTCCAAAGATCACACCGCAGTTCAACCATCACCTCTATTATACGAGCTTGAAGCGGTACCAGGAGATGGAAGTTGGAGCGAGGGAGTGGGGGAATCTGTTGTTGTACGGCGAAGTGATGACCAGCACCAACACGATAGTTGAACAGTACGCCTAACACGTCCAACATCACCGCTTTGATCACCCACGTGGCTAACAAATGCAGGAATCCCAAGCTCCTGGGACGTCTGGATAACGGGTTCACCATTGCTGCAACCACCCAGCTCGCCGGCCGCGGTCGAGGCTCCAATGTCTGGGTATCGCCTGCCGGATGCCTCATCTTCTCCACCGTCATCAACCACCCGGCTCATCTGGCCGCCTCACGTCCCATCGTCTTCCTTCAGTACATCACTGCTGTGGCAATCGTCGAAGCAGTACAGTCATATGATGACGGATATGAAAGAATCCCCATCAAGCTCAAGTGGCCCAACGATATCTGTGAGTATCTCGCCCAGTCTTGTCGATGGATCGAAGCTGACCTGGTTTAGATACCCTCGACCCAAGCAGTCCCGCCGATAAGCCTTCGTATGCTAAGATCGGCGGCATCCTCTCCCAATGCCTGTATACCAACGGTTCCTACCAGATCGTCCTCGGCGTCGGTCTCAACACTGTGAATCCACGCCCCACAATCTCCATCTCCGACCTGCTTCCCGCCCACGTCCCAAAGCTACATGTCGAATCTCTCCTTGCGCGCATTCTCACCCGACTTGAGACCGTGCACGCACAGTTCATCCGTGAAGGGTTCTCGAGGGATCTCGAGGCGAGGTATTACCGTCACTGGTTGCATACTGGACAAGCCGTCACGCTTGAGGCGGAGGGTGGTATCAAGGCGAGGGTGTTGGGAATCACGAGTGATTGGGGGCTGTTGAGGGTGGAGCAGGTTGATACGTACGGGAGGGGAACGGGTAAGATTTGGTCGTTGCAGAGTGACGAGAATAGCTTTGATTACTGGAAGGGATTGGTCAGGAGGAAGAGCTAGGTTCGTGTCTCATGCTAGATCTGGGAACTGAACAAAAGTCATTTGCTCTCTACATGCTCTGATCGTCTGCCATCAAGGTTATGGTATTGTTGAGGTGCTTTGACAATGGATATTTACCGTCATTCAGCAAGCTGTTGGTCAGCAACAATGAAACAATGACACAATCACCCGACCATGTATGCAACATCAAATCATCACCCGTGTTACTTATAAAGTCCTGGTTGCGACTTGTTTATACCACTCTTCCCGTCTCCACTCGGTTTGCCCATCATCGTCAACAGCCAGCGCATCCGCCATTGTCTCCCAGGAAGCTTACAAACACCAACCGGCTATCATGCCCATCTTTTCAACTTGAGCCATCCTACGGACCTCAGCCAATATAAACCAACTTCCTTTATTTCGAGCACGAACTACGCTGATACCACTTCAAATGTGTCTTGCGGACGCCGCCCCTATCCCTGCTAGGGATGTTAGCGAAGAAGATATCGCGTCTTGGACCCCATCTACGGTTGCGAGTTCGCGCATCTTCTTCGATGAGATCAATGCAGATCCCAAGTACGATGTCTACACTACCCTTCAAGATATATGTACATGCTAATTCGGCCAGAGATTCCTCGCCAACATTGGAAGTCCTTCCAGAAAACGGAGCCCCTCGAGCAGGAAAGGGCATACATGGCAGCATATCGCATGCTCGAAGACAGAAAGATATCGCTTCAGCCATTATCAAAGGTCTTGAAACTACTACCGAAGATTCGGTCGCGTCAGAAAGTGTGGCCAAGATTATGGGCTTTCCATCAGACCTCGAGTCGATGACAGAGTCTCCAGACCAGACAATTACAGATCTCCCCAGGTCGAGATCTCTTCGCACAGAATTTGTCGAGGTCACCTTAGAGGATGGTGAGCCGCATACGGTTCCATTCGAGATACCCATTGGAGGAACTACAACATCCCTAGAAGATGCATCGCCAGCTGAGACAACGATATCGGTATCGTCAACCAGCACGGATGGGACCTCTGCACTCGCAACATCTGACTTGTCGAGCACAACAGTGCAGACAAGCCAAGGTGTCTTCTCGTCCTCAATCGTAAGCTCTCCTACCTCAACTGGATCTCCTAAATCATCTGCAACATCTACCGGCGAGACCGTAGGTATCATCGTAGGCGTACTCTGCGGCATCATACTCCTTCTTCTCTTCTCAATACTTCTTTACCAACGTCTCAAGCACCAGGGTGAAGGTCGACATGGTGTCAATTCGCGAAGGGGAATCACCATCAGCTCGCCGATTCCTAAATCAGGGTTTTCGGAAGACCGAGCTGTGCCATTAGTCCCGTTGCCGCTTCGCCTTGAAACCCGGAAGACCGGCTTTCACGACTTTGCATCTGGACCGACAAGGACTCTAGGTCAACATCCTCCAGATACAAGTGACGTGCCGACCCAAGCAAGGGCTGTATCTCCGCTGAGCGATCCGGACCTCGATGGGGGAGGTGGTGATGCCAACGGCTATGGGGAGTTGATAGCTGTCTATGCTTCGTCAAGTAAATACAGTAGTGAGGAAGAACGACGGGGCGAGAGAAGCGGCAGCCAGGGCTTCCAATCGTACATCTAGGTAGGTTGTCGGTTATTCCGCTGCAGGCTAACGTTAGAACTGGGCGATCAAGAGAAGTCGTCAGGGACAGTTATCTTGGATAGGTCAGTCCATCTTGTCTGTATGTAGGCATTGAATCGGTCATCGGGATGTTGAAAGTAAGTTTTCTTTGAAATAGTCATGGCTTTGGTGGTAATATTTTACAAGTGTACTAACATAACAAGGCTCCGTCTTTTCTCGTTTAGAACCAACCTCGAGCGGCTTAACGCGCCCCCCGGAATATCCCAAAAACGCCGTGCCATGCTTGCAGTCGAGTGAAGATGTACATGTACACACAGAGAAGTCCATCTCTCTGTGAGCCCCCAAAACTCCCAGCCTCCCCACAGGGCTCCTGAACAAAGAGCCTCCAGCAGAAAGTTTTGCAAGAGAAGCGGAATAGGATGACGGTGCCCAGGTCGCCGCTGGCGCTGCTGTCAACATCGGGTCCAGTTGCTCTCGGTCTCTATAAGAATCGCCATCGGCAGCTCATCGTCGGCCGATATGTATCGTTCAGGTCAAAAACCCCGCGTCTACCGATCCTTGTAGAGCTTGGGCTTGAATCCCTCTTTTGCTTCCGCTTCCGCCTCAGCATGTTCGCGTAAAGGTCCCAGCTCCCGCTCGAATCGCTCCTTCGCTCTCACAACCTTGCTCTGCAAGTAGAAGCTGCCACCCTTTTGAGGATCATTGGCGTCGAACAACTTCTTGTAGCGCGCGAGCACCTCCTCGACATTGGCGTTTCCGCCGGCCGGCGGCTTGACATTGAGAATCTTGCAAGCCTCGTCGAGAGTCATGCCAGAGGTCAGCGACGCGCCGGCGCCTGTGCCGCCACCGGCCTTGGCCTGCGCGCGCTGGTAGTTGGACGCCGCTTGGGCTTGCTTGTAAGCGGCGGTAAAGGATCGACCTAGGATTCGGGATCCTGTGAGGAAGGCGGTGATGACGAATTTGTGCGCCTATTGCGACGGGTCAGTAAATGCGAGGCTAATGGCGAAAAGCATCTCGAAGGGGGGCAACAATGATTGGTTTTCGCCGCTCGGGAAATAGACAGTTTGCGCATACCATTGTGACGAAGGGTTAGGAAGATTAGAAGGTGCGTAAGATGTCCAGTGGACTTGACCGTAAAACTGAAGGAAGGCGACGTAAGTATCGTCCCTTGGTCGCGACGGCGAGGAAAGACGTTGAGCTGCTGCTGGTCTCGTTAATTTTTCCTTGAGGGCGAGTTTACGGATGATTCCGAGGTCGGAAATATGCCTTTCCGACCAGCCGGGCTGTGGCTTGCCGGAGTTCAGCCACTCACCGAGGTCTTCACCGAGACACCGCCAGGGGGTCATCACCAGGCGAACTACGTATTTTCTCAGTTCAGTGTTTCGGGGAATTATATGTTTTGTTTTATATCACATCTTTTTAAAGTTTGATCGAGGTTGTGTTGTGAATTAAATTCCTCGGATCTATAAAGCACAATTCGTTGATCGGGTGGACATTTAGGACCACTCAAGTAGGGGTTCAAAACCACCGACTTTCTGTTCCCGACTAAACACACAACAGAGTTGGCCTAGACTTGAACGAATTCATCACGTCTTGGCGACATTGCTCAGCCAACTAAGACTACACAATGAGTCCCGAGAAAATCGCAGAGCTACTCCAAAGAGAGGGAAGTGGAGCCCCGCACAACGATCACGATGAATCCACACAGCCAGCCGACTCTCGTGAGCGACGAACGGGCCTACTATCAAGCGTGCTAGAAACATGTCAGCAAGCTCATACACGAGAACAAGAACAGGTTCATATTGAGGCCATAGCTAAGACACTGGGCGATGGAAGCCGAGACGGTTCGTACCACCTAGCATCCCAGTCGGAACGAATGAGTGATCAGTGAGCGGGCTTGGCTGACAAGAAGTTTAGTTGCGTGGCGCCTCCCATATGGCGATTCTGGCATCTTGGCCTTCTTCCTCGAGATCCTCGCTAGCGGAAGAACAAGTCAAGGCACCAAGATTCACTCCTTGCGCATTGTCGGTAACTCCTGCGCCGACACAGATGAGAATCGCTTGCGGGTGGTTGAAGGGAACCATCTCCCATCTCTCGTCAACCAACTCCAAGACGAGAGCCTGCTTCCTTTCATCATTCCCGTGTTATACAACACTCTTGTGGACTACGGTACGTAACGGCTGTAAGAGATCTCCAACGTGGAGCTAATCGGGTCGGCTAGAACCCGCTCAACTTGCCGCCTCTCACGCTCGACTCAGCACTCATCTGATCAAACTCCTCGCCTCACCCAACCCTCCGGACAGTATGCTCGTCACATACATCTGCAAGATATTATCCCTATTAGCAACTCAAGACGTTGAGCCTGGCCTTGCAGACCCATTAACTGTTCAGGTCCTCCTGAAGCTGGCCAATAGTTCGCCTGCGAGGGATGATGTCGAAGATTTCATGTTACTCGTCGCCACGGCGGCGTCTTACCTAGCCAGTGAGACGTTTCAAGATAGGGTCGTTGCTAATGACCAGGTGGAGCTTGTTTTGAATGCATTTTACCATGCGCACACTGGCTTCGACCCAGCTGACATTGACGACGAAGATACGGTAACGCAGCTGAGGAAGCTCTGCACATCGCTTCTCACTACCCTCGCCGATCTAACTGGCAGTGACTCTTTCATCACAAAATATCCTCTCGATAGCTCAGTACCGCAATCTTTGCTAGCTTGGCTCCAAGGATCGAACCGTCCCCTCCAGTCCGCGGCATGTCTGGCGCTGGGCAATCTCTGCCGCTCCAACGAGTCGGCTTTGGCCCTCGTACAAACGCTTAAAGTGCACCAGCCTCTCATCGACATCATTTCTGATCCGTCCATCAGTGACGCTCAGCTCTTGCACTCGGCCATGTCATTCCTAAAGAATCTCGCCATCCCGGCTGAGAATAAGGAGCTCCTTGGAAGCGGCTTACTCGAGCCAAACTGCGTACCAAGGATACTGACACTCGACACTCTCCCGCAGGTACAGTTTTCTGCCGTGTCTCTGGTTCGCCTGCTTTTGGTCAGCAGCGCTCCTAATGTGCGCAGGGCATGTGCGCCTCGAAGCGAGGATGCCTCAGAAGGGACCGAGGAACATACTACCGTTCATGACATCTTATCACTCTTTGGCCGAACGGATACTGAACCCACAAAGCTGGAGGCAGCACGCAGCATAGCAACAATCTGTCGTATTCTGCACTCGACTCCTGTTGGTCAGATCCTCCAGAGCTCATCGCAAGGTACTTCTAGCGCCGAAAAAGACAGCCAAGTGAGAGCCAAATTCTATCAAAAGCACGACGTCACAAAGGCGATGTCCTTCCTCATCACTCAAGAGAAGTGGTCAATCCTTCGATCCGAGGCTTGGTTTATTTTCGCACTCATGTCTCGCTCTCCGGATGGGGCCAATCTCGTGGCCAGTCTATTTTCTGGTAATGAACCGGCGGCGGCGTTGAGGAGCGCAACCACGGGTCAGAAGACTCTGGATGACAACAGCGAAGAGACACGACAAATTGAAGCTGTGAAAACGGGCTCCGATGTTGCTTCCATGACGGAAGGTCTTGGGCTTCAGCCGCAGCAGATCGACCCCAAGCAGCAGGCTAATATGGCCAAGATTGATCGGGAGAATTGTTTGGTATTATGCACAGAGATTGTAAAGAATGCAGGCCCTACCTTGCCACCAGCCCAAGCCTCGGTACTACAAGACTTGATCCAGCGGGGTACCGTTCTGCTGGGGCAGGAAAAGGTGTAAGTAGATATACCAAGAAGATGAACAACATTTTCCCCATACCTAGACGATCTTAAATCACAACCTTACATAGTATCACTTGTAGTTCCACAAGTCATAATTTACATCATGTCACGGTATGAAGAGGTCAGACATGAAATAGAAAAAAGTGAAAGACAAGACCACCACTTGCTCACGAAGTTTTTGATTGACCCTGATTACAGCACAACGCCGGTCATCATGCAATAAATTCTTTGAGCTGGACCTAGAGTATCTCTCCCTCCAAACCCGGCCAAGCGTTTCATCAGAGCCTCGAACCAAGGTTGCCCCTCCCTTAGAGACGCAAAGAGCAAAACCCTCAAACACCGTTTCCCTTTTTGCAAGTTTATTTCTTGGCAGTCTCGGCCTCGGCCGCATCCCGCTGTCGCTTCTCGCGGGCACCCTGGTACCTGGCGTTTGCTCGGGCAACGCGGAGAGTGCGGTAAGCACCGTCCTTGGCGGCGGCGGGCATCTCGCTCTTGCTGATCTCCTTGAAGGCAATGTCGGTAGGAGCGATGGGGAGAACAGCGGAGACGGAGTGAGCCTTGTCGAGCGAGGCGACGTCGGTCTTGGTGTCACCCTTCTTGGGGGCGTTGGATCGGCGGGGGAGGAGGATCAGGCGGTCCTGGTAGGCCTTGAGGCGGGCGACGTTGGCGGCCAGGGACTCCTCGGAGAGATTCTGTCGGCGGGAGTCGACGGAGATACCGATAGTGCGGGCGAAAGCCTTGGGAATACCAGCCTCCTATTTGCGCTGTTAGAACTGCTCATAACTGTGTGATCCTGTGCTGACGCAGTATCCAGATTATATCCAAATGCCCCGCGCTACACACGAACGGTTCCCAAATCATACCTTGAGCTCAGCCAGGGTGAAACCGCGGCCAGCACGCATGCGACGGTTGTACTTGATGGTAGGGCATCGCACAATGGGGCGGAGCTTGTCGACGGGGCGGGGAGCCAGAGCAGCGGCCTTGGCCTGGCGAGCAGTGCGTCTCCGCGACTTCTTGCCGGGCTTCACGAAAAAAAAAAAAGTCAATATCGAAACATTTCTCAATCGGTCGTCGTCGAGGTCGTCATACCTGGTCGAAGTGCGTGCGCACCCGACGCTGCCAATCCTTGCGGAAGTCTGTGGAAAGGGTCAGTCGCTTTGTCCCCAAGTTATATCGTCGATTCTCGGCGGGTGTTGCTCACGGTTGTTAACGAGCTTCTGGTTGTGCTTGATCGCCTACATTTCGAAATGTCAGTAAATCATGCCATGCACCAGCAGCGCAATTGCGCCGCACCAGCGGGGGACATCGTTCGTACCATTGTGTCTGTCTGCGATCAAACGGGCTCCGGTTGTCGATGGTCGTGAGGCGTGGAAATTTCGGAGGGTTGAGGCTTGTCAAATTCCTAGAAGGGTTTCTGTGCCCTACACGTGAGTGCGCAATGGCGACTGGGTCCGAAATTTTCGATGTGGGTCACGTGGCTCGCTTCGGCCCTGAAGTTGATGCCTTAATAAGCGGCTCTCATCAGGCATGATGTTTAGTGGGAGACGGGACCCACCAGGATTTCACCACGCTCCTCAGGTTCCTTCCTGTACGCAGTACGAATGTACTTGTGGAGGAGATTTTAGAGCACGTTTTGTTGTGTGAAGGTCGAACTGGTTCGGTTATAAGTGTCTTATGCAAAATCGACAATACGCACCCTACCCGTTTCTCAGGAGTGGTTTGGTTTTATATCAAAGAATGGTATCTCAAGGAAGCACATTTTGTAGGATTCAGAAAGCTGCCAATCATCAAGATACCAACATCATCAACAGAGTAGTAGTGCAAGCGCAGTATGATCATCCTCTGTGATAGCTCCATGTCCTCTTATTCAAATTGCTAGCTTACAAAATATCTCTGAATTTTCAAGCTCGCATTTGCATAAGGAGGATTCGGTATCCATTACAAGCTCTAAGTCTCTGCGGGCGCTCCGAATTGCCTGCAGTCCTGTCGTTCGTTCTCCTGCGGACCTGCTTCAGAAGCGGCTTCTCACAGTTACGATGCTAAGACCCGCTGTAGTACTGCAAAGTCACGTGCCTTGACCCGCCCCTGCTATACGGCAGCCTTTGTGCCTTAGATCAGAATTCGACGCCAGGCAGAAACAAATAGCTATAAAATAAGCTGCTGCTGCCGCCCTTTACTTGGTTTTCTCTTCCTTCTTCATACTTACCTTGTTCAGAACTTCCCCGATCACGAATGGGGAGGTTCAGCTTGGAGGGCCTGCATTGCACATCGCGGAGTCATTCCAAGCTCCATTGTCCTTCGGGGCCATGGTGGGCGTAATTTTTGATTTATTCCTCTATTTTCATTGTGTTCGTCGCTTGATGCGACGCCATGAAGAAGATACGAATTGGTATTCATCCGGATTCTCCAAACTGTGGGAAGGACACTGCGAACGTCAGTTAAACGTGGCTCTTAATCGGATTGATCGCGTTTCTAACAGTGCCGCTTGCTAGCCTGTGAGAAAGGCTGGCTCCTGGTAGTTGGTCTTGAGCTCCATCAAGCAACCACTTTCTCGATCAAGCTTGTCTTGGTAGCCGGCGTCAAGGGACATACAATGAGGCTACCGAGGAATCAACATGAAGGGTATCGCCTTTTGCTACTACGTTGTTCTGATATAGGCTCAAGACATTCTGCTTCATGTAGGGTAGTAGAACACTTCTGGCCGGCTATTAATTCATCACCATCTTCCATGTAGACCTTCACAGATGCGTATCCAACGAAGTGGAAATGTGGGTTGTTCATGCGCACCAAGACTGAAGAGCGTTGAACGTAGAAGATTCATGGCTAAGGTTTGCTGTTATGAGGGCTACATCCAGAAGTTTGGTCCCTGTGCCCGATTATTCTCTATAGTATTTGAGTGTTTGTTGCGGATTTAGCACGCGATAATTTTGATACCACCTCACACCAAAGCTGTAGACCATCTTAATTAAAACTTCTCCGAAATATGGTACAATTTTCAATTTATGTTGCTGAGAAACAACTTCCAAATGGTTTATTTGCAGTTCATCTCCCACCTCTAAGACTCTCACCCGAAGCTAATCCGCACCAATCACCGCCCTGCAATCCGCCCATCAAACCCCGGGAAAATCTCATGACACCACTCTGCTAAACGCATCTCGAGAACCTCTCCATCGATCTATCACGACGAAGCCTCCACGAATCATTCAATTGCCCTTATTCACCGCAGAGCCGGTCAATCGACAACTCTCGCTCACTCTAAATAGCCGAGCGACTACTCTGGCCAGGACAATGGCGTCCAGAATCGGCCCTCGCAGCGTCAAAGACGCCACCCGCTTCACCTCCACCATTCCCCATGCAACATCCAAATCCTCCGCGGCGGCACCCAAGTCACCGCGCCTACCAGGAGAGACGCCCGAGCAGCGCGTGCGACGCCTCCGACAGGCGCATATAGCTGCGCAGAAGGCTCAGATTAGCAAGACGGACAAGGTGGTGGACTTTTCGCGACGATTCTTCGACGCTGCGCATCGATGGACCGTGGGTGGCATTGTGATATTCACGGGTATGTCTAAGCAAACCTTAAGCAGGTGTGAGCTAGAGAGGATCACGTACTGACCTTTCAAAGCTGTTGCCGGTGTAGTAAGCATCTACTCAGTATGGGACATGCTCCGATATAACAAGGCTCGTCGAGCGGAGTGGGTCGAAGCCCAGAAGAAGCTCGAAGCTGACGAGCTTTCCATTGCTCGAATCGCCTACATCAAGGGCGACGCTACCGATGAGCAAGTCCAGCTTGTCGAAGAGGCCAACCGTGCGGCCGAGGCAAAGGGTACCAAGCTGCCGCCCCTGCTGGGAGCGCCCGAGCACCGAACGCATTTCGAGCAGCACTTCGGCTCCACCTTCGACGGCGAGAAGGCCGCTGCCCCAGATGCCACAGCTACAACCACCGATTCTACCGCAACGACATCAAGCGAGAGCACGACGACGGAGAAGAAGAAGGGCAAGGGTGTCTTGGGACTCGTCTCCGGACTCTTTGGCCGCTCAGAGCAAGGCGAGACGGTTAGTTCCGAGCGCTTGCCGAAGGAGGATAATGCCACGAGTCTGCGCGAAAGTGGTCTAGCCCGATCGATTGAGAACAAGGCTCAAGGTGTTTGGGAGCAAGAGAAGCAGAACCAACATCACGGAGGCAGCTTAGACAAATTGGGACTGGAGACGGCCGGTGCACCCGTGCCAGAGAAGAAGTCGTGGTGGAGATGGTGAGGAGACTGACTGAGTCCGGGTAACTGTGGTCATGATTGTGGAGATGGGCGATGATTTGCCGGAATGCAATGACGAGTGTACGTTGAGGCAATGTTTGAAATGAGTGTATCATACTGTGTAGACTGGCAAGTGCATTAGACGGCGTCGGGGGTCGATCTTGTATGTATTAGCAGAGGGAAACTCATAAGCCCTCCTTTACCATACCTACTACCTATTACAATACCTAGCGATTGCACATCACTGGTAGCATTCTCGCTGGTGTCTGTCCTGGTGAGCCTTTCCAATAGACTCACCGAATGCTTGCTGCGTGGCTCCTGACAAGCTCATTTCCATGACCCCGAGTACGTGAGTATAATGTAATGTAAATGAAACAAACGCTGAGAGAACCGCTCATAATTGACCCTGTAACACCCAAAAACAAAAGAGTAAAGGAAAACATGTCCTTGTTGTCAACGTGATTTCAACGTCTAAAGTCCATGGGAGAGTAGTCGAATCTGGCATCCGGATAATAGCGAGGAGTTCCGTGTTTCATTCGAGTTTCCTCCCGACGGAATCGGTTTTGCCGTTCGTTGCGTTCAGCCTTCCCAGACCAGCAGTTGTCATCGCAGATACCATCGCAGCTGCTTGACAGATCACTGCCGTGAGACTCAGCGATAGACTGGGAGTCTGTGCTTGCCCTGCGAGACGATTTACTGGAGATCTCGTCTGTAGTCTGGCTACTAGGAAACCAGAATCGTTTGTATCTCTTGCTGAGGGGTCGCACTGCCTCTTCCTACAGCATTGGGTGCTCATTTGGGTCCAAGACCCATTGTTTCTTCCCCTAAGAAATGACAATATGATTAAAGTGTCCCGGAACCTTGAGCCGACATTTCTCACAATCAGCTCGATAACCTATACTAAAGCTCCTCTTCATCCCTGGCTGCCATGTCCAACTGTTGACAGTATGGTGATTTCGGGTATGACCTCGTCTGTTCGGAGACGGTGTTGTAGGATCCTCGTCCCCTTCGATAGACCGAGCAGAATGCGGCGGCTCGACATCCATAATAGCATTAGGGTGTTCCATAGCTAAAAGGGGTGATGGTTGTGGTGGTAGATTACCGCGATATTCTGTGTGGTGATGCTGATCTTGAGGAGATATGATCATGGAATCGTCATCCTCAGAAATAGACGACGGAGAACGCTGGCTATTCTGGACAGCTTGCCAACCGCTTGGCGAGGTCATAGCACGAGGAACGCACTGGTCGTCAGAAAAACCAGCTGTGTAGTGACCAAGATTCACAATGCCTGTAAGTGGCGTAACGGTAGGACCGGGACCAACCCATTCGTTCTGTTGGCTCTTCAGATGCGCAGCGAAACTCGGCTGTAGAGGCGTGGGTATTCGAGCTGCAGGATTGGAGCTGCAGTTGGCGTGTTCGGGTTGATAATGTTGTATATGCTGAATATGTTGTGATTGGGAAGAAGGCCCCGGGTCCATCATATCCATCTCAACGTCATGAGAGGGGAGACTGGGAGAGAAGCCTGATTGCGGCTGGCTGTTGTCGAAGGTTGTGTTGTGAGGAGTCATGTGGGATGAAGGCAGCCATTGCTGCGAGACTTGCGGTGACGTTCGAAGAGGAAGACATTGTATGCGTTTCTACTCCTTTGTTAGATCCTAGAATTCGCAGCACAAATCCGTGTAAAGTGGCTTACGGTACGGTGGTTGGCGAAGCCTGTCGAACCACCGATGAGATCATCCTCCTCCTCACGAGACCGTTTCCGCTGACAATCTTGCATGGTGTCAGAGTAGGGTGGTGTTGCAAACATGGCACCTCTGGATTGTTTCGGCTGGGAAACAATGCAAAGGGAGCAAAGAGCATATGTTAACCAGGCTTTGGTATCGCCGAGACACAAGATTCGGGGGCCGGCGTGTCAGTGCGAGTGGAGCAATGATTGGGACTCTGCTCCGTGCGGCCGAGTTGTGCGATAGTATGTTACAGCAAGGAGTCTGTGTACTTGTCGTCCGCTTGATAAGTATCGTATGCTTGCTCAATAAGAAGACGAGAGAGCCGAGAAGAGATAAGAAGAGCGAAGACAAGTGCAACGAATGAGACTGGATCAGAGAAGCCGAGCTTTGCAAGAGCTCAGGAACTGGTCAGCCTGGAGAGTTGGCCGTGGTCGACCGAGCGGTGGCAGGTGGGTCACGGGCCTGCGAGGGGGGTGGATTTTGACCAGAAGGAGCGACCTGATCCTCTTTTATGGCGGACGGGAAGGAGCGGTTGGCGGCAGGTTTACGGCGATATGCTTTACTCAACCATGAAAACTCGCCTAAAATCTATGAGTTAATGGGTTTAGAATTAAGGAAGTGTCTTAACGACAACCAAACCTGAGGAACCTTTATATCATCTATTGGTCTTTTTGTGTCAAAAAGGAGGTGGATCGCGGAGGCTGAATGGAGTTGAGGCGGACTACACTCACTATCCACAAGCGCAGCTCGGGGGATTTAGTCGAGGGGCTGGGCTGTCGTAGCTCGTGGCTGAGGAAAGGACAGCTGCAGATTTTGTTCGGGCGATTTTCCAGCTTAGGCGATAAGAAAATCCGGGCTATGCGAGAACTAAGTGAAATAGCAGTGAATATAACCTTGCTTCACTGAGATTCATTGAAAGACACCACATATGGTAGCGTACTATTGTCGCTGTGAAGTACTACGTAGCATACTGGTAGTAACAAGATCGATTGGATTACGGATGTATTGTTAGCCACATCAGCCACAACTTGACGTAATACGCAGCAAGTCGTTTGTTTGCCTGCTGGCTTGAGCCACTCTGGGTAGTATGTAACATAATGACACTACTACCTCCTTTTCACCCAAGTCAAATGATGACTCGATTCGGGCCATTCCCAGTCATAAGTTGGATAATCGCAGCTTTTTGCTGCATCATGCTTGTGTGTAGGGTAGGGTAGGGTAAGTAGCGTCCCAGTAAAACCCGATGAGGTGACAAGAACCGACATGACAAATAATCTATTTTTGAGATCTCGATAGAGAGGCTCATGTAACCTCGCAACCTGACCGTGCTTTATTGTCCGATTCAGGGAACTGGGCAATATCGGTCCGTGGGAATACCCTCCAAGACAAAGTTAGTCGAATGATGACGCCACATTCGATGATTAGAATATTGTGCTATGGTATGGTGAGCGCTATTACTCTGTAAAATAACAAAAGAGTTGAGAAACGTTCATTTTCAACCTAAGTTGATACTCTGTATGTCTGTATTGTCATTCGGTCTTTCAGCCAACTGTGGGACGTTGTCACGTTTGCTTTATCTAGCCGCCAATTGGCGGTGGCTGGATCCCATATAGAAGCAGTATTAAGCTTCTGACATACCCTGAATTAATTCAGATGCGTGCTCCGCATCCTCTTCAACTTGGGTCTCCTGCCAATCAAGTTTGTCGTGGTTGTCAGGATCATACTGGGAGTAACAAGCTTATGCATGGGTACAATGCTGCTCGGAACCATATTCCATTCAGGGCACTAGATATCTCGGCGGTGAAGACACATACTACATACAGTCTGTACGTTCAGTTGCATTGTCTAGTCGAGTTCATGCATGAGAAAAAAAGAGTAACATAGTAGCCTCGCAAGCGCATGTAGCAACAAAGGAGAATCGACCGTCCAACTCCAGCGACATTTGTAAATAGTCACGTTCATCTAAAGGCCTCCATCGGCTTACAGAAAACAGTGGTGGCTGGAGTGTTTTTACTTTGTCGTCTATTTTTCACCAATTAGGCCAATACTATTGGAAATTTTCGGGACCTTGACGTCGCGCGCCACAGCTCTGTAGCACGGTACGTATAGCACCTGGTCTTAGCGTAGGCTTTGCGACGACCCCTCGGTGGGGCAACCCTCCGATGCTACTCCGAATCAGTACCGTTTCTCCTACACATTTGAGTCACCTTACTGTCAACATCTTCCTTTTTTCCCCTTCGTCTTAGAATTCTTGCCTGTGATACTATAGCTCATTGCTTCGACCTGTGCACTCTCTCAGCTGTAAGTTACGTTCCTCGCAATCTGAATTATTCCTCGATACGGTTATTAACATAGTTCTAGAATTGACACAATCCCGCATCACCCACGAGCTATCATCACCAAATTCTCCGACAGTGTATTGCTTAGCAACAGAAGATGGCCGCGACACTTAATGACGATACCCGAGGTAAGCAAAAATTTGCGATATTTCAAGCGAGCTTGAATGAGGAGAAAGCTCTCTACGTGTGTGAACTCAGACTCTCGATCCACCAATATATGTCTGTCGAGAGCAGGTAATGCTAGTGTTTGAGCGCTCCTCGCTGGTTTCGACCGAACTACCCAAGCTTCCATGACTTCTAGAAAGAACATAAAAAAAAATTTCCACTTCTTTTTTTACAATCTTGCGTCTACAGCCTAAACCCGATAGATACCAGTACAAGGGATCAGCGCTGACCAATCCAAGTCCTCGGACAGGATCCTCTGATCCCTCCGGCTCTTCTCACCTCCGAGATCCCTCTCTCAGAATCTGCCCTCAACACCGTCATCAAAGGCCGAAGCGATGCCGCCGAGATTATCCAGGGCACCAACGACCGACTCCTCGTTGTCGTCGGCCCCTGTTCCATTCACGACCCTGCCACAGCTCACGAGTACGCCGCCCGCCTCAGGGCGCTCGGTGACAAGCTGTCCGATGACCTCCTCATTGTCATGCGTGCCTACCTTGAGAAGCCCCGAACAACTGTCGGCTGGAAAGGTCTGATCAATGACCCCGATATTGACAATTCCTTCAAGATCAACAAGGGTCTTCGCGTCTCTCGCCAGCTCTTCGTCGACCTGACCAAGAACGGCATGCCCATTGCTACCGAGATGCTTGATACCATCTCTCCCCAGTTCCTCGCTGATTGTATCTCCGTTGGCGCCATCGGCGCCCGCACTACCGAGTCCCAGCTTCACCGTGAGCTGGCTTCGGGTCTCTCCTTCCCTGTCGGCTTCAAGAACGGCACTGATGGTAGTCTTGGCGTTGCTATCGATGCTATGGGCGCCGCTGCTGCCCAGCACCACTTCATGGGCGTCACAAAACAGGGTTTGGCTGCTATTACCCGCACCAAGGGTAACGAGGATTGCTTCGTTATTCTCCGTGGTGGAAGCAAGGGTCCCAACTTCGACAAGGAGAACGTTCAGGCCGCCAAGAAGGTGCTGCAGGATAAGAAGCAGAAGCTCGCCATCATGGTAGACTGCTCGCATGGTAAGTTTAATACCCAGGCTCAGCTCCCGGTTTCTTTCGTACGGCCTGCTAATGCTTCTTAGGTAACTCGCAAAAGGACCACAACAACCAGCCCAAGGTTGCCAAGGTAGTGGGTGACCAGCTCCGTGAGGGCGAGGAGGCTATCGTTGGTGTCATGATCGAGTCCAACATCGGCGCCGGTAACCAAAAGGTCCCCGATGAGGGCCCCGCTGGCCTCAAGCGCGGCGTCAGCATCACTGATGCTTGCATCGACTGGGAAACTACCGTGACAGTGCTCGAGGACCTCGCCGCGGCCGTCCGCACTCGTCGCCAGGCTCGATCTTAAATCGTGGCGCAACGATTTTATGAAATTCGCAGCAAACAAGATGTTTGTTCGACCTAAAACAATGGCGATGTGGCAGTAATGGTAAAATGCGATTTGGCTTCGAATGGGTTGCAAGATTTTGGCTGCGGAACGCTGGCGCATTCAGGGGCATTAAATTTTTTGATACAACGCAAATGACATGGGTTTCGTGAACGAGTCCTGTACGTTTTATTTTCTGAATCATGATAAGTTTTGTCAAAGCAGGGCAGTTGACCGCGCGATTTTTCTATGGTCCTTGTTCTTGCCCTGAACTCCAAACTCCCGCAAGCGTGATGAGATGCAAATCGTCCTTCAGAAGCACCGTGGGACTTTAACGAGAACCCATGGGCATAGGGATGTAATTAGAACCTATCCCAGACGCAAATCTGCCCTGCCGCCAAGCTGCTACTCGCTTGAACGCAGCCCAGGATAATAATCCCAACGTGCCAACGATGAACGCCCACACTATAATCTTGTCCTTGTTGCTGTCGCGCTGGAAGCACATAGTCGTGACATCATCTTCTTTGGCGTTTTTGCAAAAGTCGATGCCCTGGCCAAGACAGAACGCTTTCGTGCATTCGGAGCACGACTTGGACTTAGATCGCGGGGCAACGTGTGCCGCGTCGCGGGCCTCGCTGGACGGGTGGTCGGCGGGAAGCTGGGGTTCATGTACAGGTAGCTCAAAGGGCGTGAAACGGCGGGAGTTCTCCTTGCCCTCATTGGGGGAGTCCGACTTTGGACCTAGAGGGATGATGGTGCTGTTCTTGAAGCAGGTACATTTGCAAAATGTCGGCGCAGCTGATCGGCAGTGTTAACGAAGAAGGGTCGGATACCGGATGGTGCTGCTACCTACAGGCACCGACTAGAGACACGAGAGCTCCTAGTAGAAGCAGCACAAACGACATGCGTGTCATTCTGAGGTAGGCCACCGCGTGAAAGCTGGACGTCAAGTTGTGAGAAGAATGACAAGCCACGACTTGCGATGCGATGCGTTGAACGTCAACTTCAGGCGGTCGAGGCTATCGCCTGGCAGCCACGTAGAGTGGGTCTTTCAGAAACCAACCGCAGCCTCGTGAAACATCATTGGCCGAAAGCGCCACACTGGAAAAAGTTCCCCTTCGCCAGCTCGCGTGGTTCATCTCGACATTGTGATGCTTCCTTCGATTGCAACCCCCAAGAGAACCGCACGCTTCTCCCTCTCGATTCTTACGATGCCCCGGATATCGCCGGTACGGGGTCTCCCCTCCCTCAAATCCGCCATTGCGTCCCCACCTTCCTCCACTCGCGTCCCCTTCGTCACCTGCCGCGCCATCTCGACGACCTCACCCCTCGCCAGCAAGAGCACAGAATGGATTCGCAGCAAGCTATGGAAGGGCCAGCCTCCCGGTGCCGAGGATCCCTACACTCAGCGCGCCGAGCCAGAGGAGCCGGCGTCCAACCTCCCCACCGAGGCGCAGGGCCGCCTGAGCGCCGAGAACCTCCGAGGCGATCGCAGGCCGTACGCCCTGCGGAAGTCGAGGCTTGTCCTGCCGCCCAAGCGGACCGAAGCAACGCCCGAGAAGGAGATTGCGTCCTTGGATCCTAGTTATGTGCCTGCGACGACGATTGAAGGTCTCGAGACGATCCAGCCTCTTCAGACTTGGTGGCAGCGCAAGGGACACTGGGGTGAAGAGAGCAAGTTTCGAGGGTTTGCGGCCGTGGAGAAGGTGCAGGATAAGAACGTGTTGGAGTTGAATCTGCGCAGGGCTTTCATTGAGGCCTTTGTGTTCCAGAACTCTGGCATGCTGAAGGAGTGGGCGGCGAAGAAGTGGAGGGCAGGTGACGTTTGGCCGGTGGTTAGCCTTCCAGTCACGGTGCAGGATGGCAAGGTCACTATTGGCGGTGACTCAAGTTCCGTGTCGTCGCTCTTGACCCAGGAGGAAGAAGTGCTCGACTCCGCCACCAAAGTTTCTGCCGAGGAGGCTGAGAAGGTCGTCAAGACTTGGGACCCTGAATGGAAGAGCGTTGTCTTGGACGACCACCTCAAGTTCGCCGTAAGTACCGATTACTCACGCCTCGAAACATCTCACTGACTGACGACGCGATGCAGATCCGAAAGCGAATGTATCACCTTACCGGCCACTTCATCCCCGATGCCAAATTCGGCGCCGCCCGCACGCCACGGCACTTCCTCACTCTAATCGCCAACCCTACCAAGCGCGGTAAGAAGCTCGCCGAGATTCTCGAGAGCAAGGGCGATCTCCAGACGTTGCCTAACGTATCCGTCTCCAGCCGCAAGGTTGGTCCCATCGACAAGGAGGTTGCCCTCGGAAGGTGGAAGGTTATCGAGGAGGAGCTCAAGAAGCGCTCGCTGCCTGTCACGGGTACGGCGAACTTGCCGCGGAATAAGGAGAGGGAGTGGTTGTCAGGTAGATTGTAAAGGGGCATTGTCGGAAGAAGAGACGAGGAAGGGGGTGATGGGTATAAAGAGTTGAAGGGCGGAGTGTACGACAGTGTATACTTGTACATGTATAACAGACACATTAACAAAACGGCTTGTTTCGATATTCACGACAAAGCCTCTTTGCGAGAGATGACTCAGTTGCGGCAGGCTTAGCTGCTATGTAGCTGGCAACATAGATGCAACCCATCGTCCATTGCAAATACAATCTGCCCGCATTGCCACGTTAACATGAAGAATTCAAGTTGATAGTGAGAGCTTGCCGAATCGTGGTCTCTTGCGTAGAGCTAGCGAACACATTGTATCTTGGATGATTGCATCGAATTTATTACCTTAAACAGACGCTAATTTTTAAGTTATACAGGTAGATTTTGTCGAGTCTCATCTAATTTACAGGTACTTGTTCTTAGCAAGCCACTCCCGCACGTCCTCCCTGTCTCTGGCCAGCCAATTCTGCTTGGCCTTGACCGTATCCAGACTCTGAGCATACTCCAGCTCAAAGCCCTTGGTGCCCTTCTCCTTGAAGAAGCGTTGGACATCCGAGACATGTGCTTCGTCGGTGAAAGAACTCGTTGACATAGCCACCATGTCGCCCAGAAGCGACATACCCGGAGGCAGACGCTTGATGAGCACGTCCCAGTTCTCCTTGAGCCAGGACCAGAGCGCAATGATGCCATCCTTGTGGGCGCGGAGGCCGCTAATAGGCATGTAGAGATCCTGAGTCTTGACCTCGTTGCTGAGGGCATAGGCAAGAGAGCGCTGGATGAGCTTGTGGTCGCGCGCAAAGCCGAGGGATCGAAGAGCAGTATTACGCTCACTGCTCTGCTTAGCCGTCTCGTACTCCTTAAGGACCGCGTTGTACTCGGCCTCGCCGCCGTAGGTCAACACGACGGCGAAGACGCTAGGTCGCAGGTTGGGCTGAAGCGCCTCACGGTCGCCCTTGATGAACTTGTCGAACATTTCAAAAGCAGCAGCCTTAGCCTTCTCGTCACCCGACATGGCGGCCTTACCGAACATGAGACCCTTGAAACGCTGGGAAGTGTAGTCATCCTCATCGCTGATATTCCAGCCAACCTCGTTGGCCTTCTTGCTTACCAGATCTCGCTGGAAAGACTTGAGCGCTTCGTTGACCTCGTCTTCTTCAAACACCCAGGCGTCCCGAAGAGCACCAACACGCAGGCTAAGCTCATCCCAAACGATGAACTCGTTCTCCGAATCAAACTCCTGCAAGAGTGATAGAAGAGCAGAAGTCTTCTGGTATCCGGCTGCGGTGAGGGCACCGGCGTCAGCAACCATGCCTGCACGATCCTCCACGCCCAAGAGACCCGCCTTGGCGTTCTGGCCGAGCTTCTTTAAGCGATCACTGGTGTATGAAACGCGGTAGATTCCCGAGTGTCCAGAATTAAGCTTGAAGAAGTCAAAGCCAGGCACCTTGAAGTCCGCCTCTCGCACGTTGAGCGCAAGGTCCGGCTGAAGGCCATCCTTGGTACGAAGACCAAGGAAGACAGGGTACAAAACCTCATCCTCCTCGGGCTTTACGTCCGCCGTTCTGAGGAAGCGGTTCTGCTTGACGTGGATTGTGCCGTTGGACTCATTTTCGGTGACAGTAACGACGGGGTAGCCGACCTTCTTGGTCCAGATGCCAGCAACACGCTCGACATCCTTACCACTGGCCTCGCTCAAGGCAGCCCAGAGATCAGTAGTTTGGGTATTCCCGTAAGCGTGCCTGCTCAGGTATCGTCGAATTCCCTCGAGGAAGACATCCTCACCGAGATATTTGGAGATCATGCGCAGCACGCATGAACCCTTCTCGTACGAGATTGCGTCGAAAATCTGGTTCACCTCGTCCGCGCGCTTCACGGGGACTTCAATCGGATGCGAACTGCGGAGCGAGTCGAGGCTGAGGGCAGATCGAAGGTCCTCAATGACATAGCCTTCCCAAATCCTCCACTCAGGGTAGAAAACGTTGGATGAGTACCACGACATCCAAGTCGCGAATCCCTCCTTGAGCCAGAGACCGTCCCAGAAGTCCATAGTAACGAGGTTACCAAACCATTGATGCGCGAGCTCGTGCTGCACAACCTCAGCCACACGCTTCTTGGTTGTCGCGCTGCTGGTTTTCTCATCCAGAAGCAGATCAACAACTCGATAGGTGACCAGGCCCCAGTTCTCCATGGCGCCAGCAGCAAAATCGGGAATAGCCACCATGTCCATCTTGGGAAGTTGGTATTGGCTCCCGAACTGCTTCTCGTAGAATTCGAGAGTACGGGCACCCAGCTCAGCCGAGAATACAGCATGCTCAATGTTCTGATCTGGCGTGCAGTATACTCGAACGGGTACACGGAACTGGTTGGTTTCGTAAACCTGGAGATCACCGACTATGAAGGCGAGCAGATATGTGGACATGATTGGCGTCTTGTTGTAAGTCACTGACTTGCGCTTCTTGCCTGTCACCTTGGAGTCGACATCTTTTTCGGAGGCAACGTCCATGTTACTGAGACAGACCTGGTCGTGATCGGCGATGAGTGTCACAGTGAAGGTCGCCTTTAGCGCAGGCTCGTCGAGACAGGGGAAAGCACGGCGAGCGTCAGTGGCTTCCATCTGGGTCGTGGCAAGGTACTTGACGTTGCCCTGCTCGTCCTTGTATGAGGAGCGGTAGAAGCCAGCCATCTCATCGTTGAGGATACCGGTAAAGCGTTGTGTCAGTCTGGCCTTGCTTCCCGCGGGGATAGTTTGGTCAAACTTGATAGTAGTAGTTTGCGAGTCTTTGTCGTAGTCGAGAGTCGGAGAAGAGCTGACGACAGCTCCATCAGCCTCGACAGTGGTCTCATGAATCTCGAGGTCTACTGTGTTGAGGGCGATGGAGGAGGAGTCTTGGTTGACATCAAAGTCGATGATGACAGTACCTTCGTACTTGAAAGTCTCAAAGTTGGGCTCGAGAGTCAAGTCGTAGTGCTTGGGGGTGACATTCTTGGGAAGGACCTGACGACCTTTGCTGACATCTAGGCTGGTGCTGGCGTGATCAGCTGAGTTGCGACACATGGCTCGACGGTATGAGCAGCTACGCTGCTGCTGTGATATCGAGGTTCGGAAGAGTGGTTCGGTTCGAGAGCGATGGCGAGGTCGGGAGGTAGAGGAGTATGAAGCTGAAGCGTGCAAGGTGGAAGGCGGAGACGTAAGCCGAGCTGTAGACTGAACATGAGCCGAGTAAGACGAAGCTCTGCGGGGGAGGGGCAGGCGAGAGTGGAAGGTCCGGATTATTGGCGGCGCGGGACGGAACTTTTGGAGCTGAAGCGGGATTGCGCCGCGATCAGAGCCCGGACACAGCACGGGCCGAGCCGGGCCAAGAGGCGCTGTCCGAAGCCTCGAGACTGCTGAGGCCGTCTTCATTGCATTGGAATGAGTGTTGGCCAGCCTGTTCAACTTCCTCGTCCCACTGCTACGAACTCCTGAGATGTTCTGACAAGGTCGATCAGGCTCTTCAATGATGGCTAGACTGGAACGGAAGCTTGGACCACCGCGGAACCAGATCATCTTCCGAGCTCAGCTCATGCAAGGGTGTATTCTTCAGACTTGTTTCACCTCGACATCGACATCACCCCGGAGAACTCCCGCTGAGATTGAGAAGCGATCGATTGTATTGTTGGTATTGAACAATAAAGGCCAACAGGATATATGCTACAACCTACTCGTCTCGGAGATTCAAAGATGGAACAATTCTAAACACTAGACTACTACAATAGTTAGTAGTATGCGAACAACCCTTCCGACATCAACCCCCGTAGCTTGAACCAACCGCCTCCATTCAACTTGGTACGAAGCCAGCCAGCTCCACATCAAACCCATGAGCTTTGATATCCTCAAGAAGCCACTCGATTGGGGTCACATATGTCGTATCGCTGCCATTGAAAACCCGTCCAGTGCTATTGCCAGTCAGCATGCCACCAACTCGGCCTCGGCCATCCCACACGCAGGCCCCAGAGTCACCTCGACGAGAAAAGGGTAACCTGCAAGCGGCATAGGTGTCATAACTCAAGACGCACAACTGCTCGGAGTGGCAATATTTGCCGTCAATAGCCTCACGCGTTAGCGAACTGGCTTGATTAACAAAACCGGCATCAAAGCCCGTCTTGCTACCAAATTTGGCGACCATCGTCGCCCCGAAGTTAAAGGAGGGATCCGGATCTGCTACTCCCCTTTTTAATTCATCCTCCGAGACCGTTCCATCCAGTCCTTTGGTTGGTAATGCATAGTCTGGCCAGCGATTCCTCTCAGTAGGCCGTTCATGCCTAGAACGGAAGCATCTCTTAGACTCAAATGTTTTTTGTATAGAGGCAGCTTGCTTGTCCACCATTGTTATGTTCTGCAGATTGTCCAAGGGACTCCTGTGCTTGCCCTTGTGAAGCTCAACCAGAGCCCAGTCTCTGAGTCGTGGAGCGCCCGTTGTGGTATAGCCGATGCTGAGCTTTGGTGAGTAAACCACATGGCCGATGATGCGCGTTGCTGGGTCTTCAAGAGAGTGCCAGATTCGAAGCGCCTCCTGTTGTACCTTGAAACGACGTTTGCTTCCTTGTACTCTGCGACGCCTCTCTACCTGGGACATGCCATTCATATAGTTCTTCGTCAAGGTCTGGCATTCTTTCAAGTTCTCTTCGCAAGATCCAATCTGCCAAGACATTTGCTGTTTGTAGTTGTACATAGTCATGTTACCAGGTTGTATCATATTCCACCTAAGCTCAGAGTCGTCTGTGTTGTCATACTCCTCGTTTGCTATCGCCTTGCCAAACACAACGTGTCTGCAGGTCAAGACGAGAACCGCGCCGGTATCTTTCCGACGTAGATAGAGGCCCTTTGTCCCTTCATGACAAGGTTCGTTGGAGGGGGCGATCGAGGCCCCGAGGTATTCAGTCCACAGTGGGACATAATCATACAAATCCGAACTCAGTTGAAGGGATGTGAGCTTTTGCGCAGTCGACGGTGCCTCCTGTGTAGAGGCACATCTCACAAAGCGGGACTCCTTCATCTCGACGTGTACGTCGGTAACACCGTTCTGTTGGAGGATCCTGTAGCATCGCATAACAACGGGATACCCCTGCTCCCATGACGTCGAGTCTGTATCGACACTAACGAAGAGCGTCACGGGATGTTTGTCCGGGCTATCTTCTATGAACCCAAAGCGTAGAATATCGATAGACGTCCACTGTATTCCTTCAAGGGCTTGAAGTATGTCGCGGCGGAGAGGCCCGGTTGAGGCGTTCCATTTATCGACGATGATGTGGCTCCCGACAGGAGAGAGCAGCTTGTCCTGAGGACCAAGCTCGTATCCAGGGCACCGATAGTCATTCTTGCTCGATCGAGCCACTAATTTCGGTCGACTGTCCAGGCCCGAGTAGTAATTTTCTTGTTCCTCCGGGCTGGGTGGAACCGCGCCAGGGTTGTCAGTGTTCTCCATGATGGGCTGTGCGAGATGCTGGGTATCAGACGACTGCGTTGTTGAGGACGGATGTGTGTGTGTGTGGAAGAAGTGCGCGTATCCGTCCTTTTAAATGTTTCTACTTTGGATCCGAGGATGCACTCATTGTGCGTGAAGGTTTTCTGTAGATGTGTTGTCAAAGCATGCCATGTCATGTCTAACCATAAGTATGTTTGGGAAAGCTACGTTGTCAAAGTTCTTCAAAGTCTTGTGATAAAGCTGAGTGGCAACCATATCTCGAGAGGTTCGTCGCATGAGTAAGCTGGGACAATAGACATGTTTGAAAGGGAGTATTCCGGGTACATGGTGAACAAAACTGCTTCATTTCGCTGGCAGACGATGACACAAATCCCAACGCGGGCAAGCCGTTTCCAATCTCAAAAGTCCAAAAGAACCAACCCGATGGCAATCGCCGCAGGGGCAGCTTGAACCTTGAGAATGCGACTACCCATAGTCCACCCTCCGTAAAGACCAGCAACCTCGACACAGCCGAGGAAGAAGAGCTGAAGCTGCCTCGCAAAGTCGGCATTGGAATGGATCAAGCCCCAGAAGAGACCAGCGGCCAAGAAACCGTTGTAAAGGCCTTGGTTTGCGGCCATGTTCTTGGTCTTTTCGGCGAACTCGGGCGTAAGCTTGAAAGCCCTACGGCCACGGGGACCAGTCCAGAGGAACATCTCGAGTGTGAGGATGTAGACGTGGAGCGAGCCGATGAGGCCGGTAGCGGTGAGAGCGAAGAAGCCCATGATGGTTGCGGAGGTCGTCCTTTCAGAAGTGACCAGTGTTGCTAATCCGTGACTTTGATGCTGGCGTATTGAACGTATGGTTGACGGTGGTGGGTGAGTTTAGAAACAGGCGATTTGGAGGGAAGAAGTGGCACGTACTCTGTACTATGGAATAAGTTCCTAACGTTAGTTGATCAGGGGACGCTAGGTCCCTTATGCTACAGTAGTCTAAGCTAGATAGACTATGGCCCTAATCTGGCGACATTGCAGGGGACTGACTAGGCCAGAGTAGTGGAACCGAGATGCTGCGTCGCTTTGTCACCTTACCCAGTCTCACAATGGTTAACGATATGCCTTTTACTACTGAGCTTCTTCGGCAGAGCCCAATTTACCTGTAAACATATGGACTTCGATGTGCGGACATATAAATGCCGCAACAGGTTTCTACTCAGAAAGCTGTGCTCTTCAGGATAGCTCCCCCGAGCACTGATTTCCTTATCGTCGATTGAGTCGCGTAGTGACCAACACGCCTGCTCCCGCTTTACGAAGCACAAACCATCTTGCAGTATATCAGCTTTCGCACTACTGGTACATTAATGTAAAGCAAATCACGATCCACGGAGCTCAGGCAAAGTCGAGATGCACGACGTCACGCTAGCAGTTTACATATATAATCTAAGTTAGCAGGTCTGTATCCCAACAACAGACACTTTGGCCGAGTGGTTAAGGCGATGCCCTGCTATACAGTCTACGGACGCTTAGTGGTTCAGGCATTGTGTTCGCACGCGCAGGTTCGAATCCTGCAGGTGTCGTTTTCTTTTTCGTCTTCTCCTTCCATGTTTGCTTTCTGCTTTCTTCTTTCTTGCTTCTTTTTGTTTTTTCCTCGATGCTTTCTTTGCCCCGAGTTTTGACTGTCCGAGTTTTGACTGTCTGATGCTCTTCTTTGGGCCGAGGGTTGCGACATGCCCCGATGATATATACACGCAGTTGTCGTGTTTCTAGATATCTTGAACTTTGGCAGAATAGAAATATCTTTTACGTATGCAGCGGTAATCCATAACACCGGAATCCCGCTAGCATTGAGAATACTCAAGGCTACTTAGATATCAGATCAAAAGGTAAGAATGAGCGAGTTGTAATTATAACGCGCTGCAGTAACATATCGCTCTGGAGTAGCTACGAAAATCAACTGACCTAAATCATCGACCCTTCTCTAAATGATCTAATCACCATTTACAGGTTCTCGCGTTCGCAAAAATCCCCACCAAGATTGATCTAGTAGGCAAATCTGAAATCCAAACGCTTGTTGCCATCCTTCTCTCTCTCCACATTGTCTGACTGGTACTCGACCTTCTGCTCCGTCGTCATCTGGCTCCACTGCAACTCCTTCTTCTTGTTTAGATGAATCATGAACTGGCGCTGAACGAGAAAGGTGACGATAGCGAGACACAGGATGGAGATGCAGACTTTGTTTCCATTCTTGTAGAAAGGCGCATCCCACTTGCGGTAGATTTGGTTGCCGACGACACTTCCCCTATAGAGAGGTTAGATTGGCTATGCAGATGCCATTTTTCGCGGAGGATAGAACTTACATCTGGACAATCACGTTGTAGGTAGCGGCAGCAATGGCTCGCTTCTTGACGTCAAAGGAGTTCTCGGAGATCCAAGAGCTGACGAGAGGGTGAAAGTAAGGATATCCTGAGAGGAGAGTGGTGATGGCGAACCGTCCCCACTCACGACCCTCGTCGGGAATGGTAAGGAGCGCAGTGAAGAGCGGGACCATCCAGAGCTCTCCAAACAGACAGTGGAACGACCGCTCGTTGAAGTACTCGGAGCTATACGCCAGGCACAGCATGGTGACGATCTGCAGAGCAGCAGAAGGCGCGGTGAGCAAGTTACTAGCGAGGGTGCTGAAGTGGCCGACGCGCTTCAACGTCAAGGTCAGGTAAGCCGTGACGGGGGTAGCGGGGATGTAGGCGATAAGGCCGATGAAGTACAGACCCCAGAGCGCAGGGTCAGACCAAGCAGCCTTGACGTCCTTCCAGGTAGCAGGCTCGTAGAGAGACGTGAGCCCCTTGGCGGGATCGTCGCGGAGAATGCGGTTGACCATGATGACCTCCTCGCGCTCGCTGTACCACGACTTGCGCCAGATGACGGTCTTGGTGTTTGTAGGCGAGCTAGGCAGGTAGAACAGGGAGATGACTCCCAGGACGACGGTGAGGAGGCCTTCGAGCATGAGAAGCCAGAACCAGCCGGGCTTGCCCTGGATGCCGCGCATCTCGAGGAAGCCGGCGGCCAAGAGAGCGGAGATGACTCCTGCAAGAAGAAAGAGAGGTTAATAGATGATCTTAGGGATGGGCTCTTGGTGGGGGCTGTTCTTACTGGCGATGTTGAGGGTGGACCAGAAAGCAGCCAGGCGGATGGACAGCTCCTTGGATGTGTAGAAGTAGGTGGCCATGAGGATGACACCGGGGATGAAACCACCCTCGAAGAGACCGATGAGGGCACGGGTGATGTAGAAAGCAGTTCTACCGGTCATGAAGGCCTGGAAGGTAGCTGTTCGCGAGTTAGTTACCAAAGATGGGATGCGGCTGACACGTCAAGCCGGCGGCTATTGCTGCTGTACTTACAGACCAGACCCCATCCGATCATCATGTACGGCAAGACATGCTTGAAGCCGAAACGCTTGGTCAAGAACTGAACCGGAAACTCGGCCGTGAGGAAGCAGAGAAGCTGAATAGTGTTTCCCTTTACTTGGAATTAGAAGGTGATTCTTGCTTGCGCAGTAAGAGGAATCGCGTATACTCACGTTGTTGTAGTCATCGGTCGTCATGTTGAGATCTTCCAGGAGGTTATCGGCAGTGGCATTGCTAATGTTACCGCGATCGAGCTGAAGGCCGAAGAACTATACGCGCTCGCGTGTCAGATCAGTCGTCACCCTCGAGAACAACCACGATTCCACTTACCATGACGCACAGCCATGTCAGCAACCGAAGGTCCGTCTTTCGTACGAGCTTCTTCTCCTCTTCGGGTGTCCATTCCGCAGTCGGGTCCCATCGATGGTTGCCCTCATACGATTCGTGGGGAGGAAGCGCGTTGTGAAGCTCAGCACGGCCAACTCCGATGCTGGTCTTGTCGATGTCGAGCGAGGGACGCTCCGCCGCCGAGAGGCGAGTTTCAATGTCGACGCCCATGGTATGGATCTCGAGCGGGTGGACGAGAAGAGAACTTGCGACAGACCGAGGAAGATGAGCGGGATGATATCTCCACCTGACGATAGATGGATGAATTGACCGAGTGGAAGTTGCCGACACTTCTTCTCTTCTTCCTGACCTGTTTATATTTTTTTCTCTCTCCTCTCTCGATGGGAGGTCGATCTCAAGATTTATATGATTCAACTCCCCGGCTAAGCGTACGGCACGTCTCTCCGTCTACACACCCACGCTTTCCATAGCGGCCTGGTCTAGAATCAGAGGCACATCGGGTGTGGCTCGACCGGGGGACCAGCTTAACTTCCAAAAGCAGTAACTACCCGTGCCACTATTGTTCGCCTCTACCTCATAGCAACTACTCTGCTAGGGAAGAAAAGGGTAAGGGAGTGCCAAAAAAAAGGATGAAGCGAGACGGTACGTAAGGTTGGTAGGAGCATGCGTTCAGCTGCCAGGGGAGGGGTGGAGTGTAAAACGTCACGATTACAACCAGAGCCTTTACGCAGACGTCTAATCATCGTCGAGACATGTCCGTGGCTCGATCTTGTCGAGATGACCAACCGTTGTATTGGTCCAGATGGACGATGGGTGTGGATCTCCGAGGTGGATATGGTGTTGGCGTGCTTGGGGGACGCGGGGAGTTCCTCAGCGTCCGAGATTTTCTCCGCATCGTCTGCTTCTCTGGGCATGTCATCGTTAGTCCCGATGTCGCCTTCCCTACGGCTCGTGATTCGACGTCTACAATGCCATTATTTAATGGTCCTGACATCCCCCCCTAACTAGGGATAGCTCTACTGCTGTCGATGATATAACATAGTATAAGTCATCCATCTAGTTTACCTTACCCTTCCTGACCCAGCTGTACGGCGCAGCAATAAGGGAAGAAGAAGAAAACCATATTGTCTTGCACGCTAACACACCGGCCATTCCTATCAACTCTTCACTTGATCCGATACTGATCAGTTTGGGATCACGCCTTCAACATCACAACTCTCTCTCCCCCCCCTAGTTAAGCAAACCAAGAAATCTCTGACCATGCCGTCCGTCGCTCCTCCCAATCAGGGTGACATCGTCGCCGACGCCAACATCGTGGGCGGCCACCCCGAGAGTCGACCTCGACTCTCCCAGCCCTTGACTTACACGGGCACCCTCGACAGCTTCGAGCAGTACGACGTGACCCCGGCCATTGGTCGCGAGTACAGCGGTCTCCAAGTTCGCGACCTGCTCAAGTGGGATGACGACCGTATCCGCGACCTCGCCGTCACCATCTCCCAGCGCGGCGTCGTCTTTCTGAAGGATCAGGATGTCACGCCGGTCGAGATGAAGGATTTCATGCTGAGGCTCACCGAGCAGGCGGGTTGCCCTGCCAGCTCCAGCCTGCACGTGCATCCCCTCACCGAGGAGGGAAGCGAGCTTGGCGACCAGATCGCCGTCATCTCGAGCGAGAAGCAGAAGAAGGGCGGCGGTCTCACGCATGTCCTCAGCGACGTGAGCCGCTTTGCCAGTGCTGGATGGCACAGCGACATGTACGTCTCGGAGGCCCCCTCCCTCCCCCTCTCCCTCTCCGAGGAAATACGAGGGACGACCCGCTGACTCTGAGACGCAGCACCTTTGAGAAGGTCCCTTCGGATTACGCCATGCTCAAGATCCATACCCTCCCCGCGACCGGCGGCGATACCGTAGGTGCACAGCCGAGAAAACCTCAGCGTGCCCGAGTATCCAGCTAACCGTGCCTCCCTCAGCTCTGGGCCTCCGGCTACGAAGTCTACGACCGTCTATCGCCACCGATGAAGACGTTCCTCGAAGGCCTCACGGCCACCCACGACGCCTCCTTCTTCCACGACGAAGCACAGCGCCTCGGCAACCCCATCCGCAAGGGCGTCCGCGGCTCCCCCCTCAACCAGGGCGGCAACCTCACCAGCGTCCACCCCCTCGTCCGGACGAACCCCGTAACGGGCTGGAAGTCGGTCTTCGTCAACCGCGGCTTCACCAAGCGCATCAACGGCGTCTCCAAGGACGAGAGCGACGTGCTGCTGGCGTATCTCTTCAACCTGGTGACGCAGAACCACGACGCGCAGGTGCGATACCGCTGGGCCAAGAACGACCTGGCCATCTGGGACAACCGGTCGACGTTCCACTGCGCCACGTACGATTACGATGCCGCGCGCGCTGGCGATCGCGTGTGCAGCTTGGGCGAGGCGCCGTACCTGGACCTGCAGAGCAAGGGTCGCAAGGAGGCGCTGGAGTCTATCTAATCACGGACGGGCTAGATCATGTTACGAGTTAAAAGAATGAGCGTTTTTGTTAGTTGAGAAAAATGAAGTTTACGATTTCCCCCGAATCAGATCCGAAAGAAAGCCCGGTTAAGTTGATCGCTCTTCCCACTACGGATGGTACAGTAGTCTAGATGAGTTCGATAGACAGATGGTCGGCATCTCCCGGCCTGGACGTCATGAAAGGTCTGATTCCCTCATCATTTCCAAGTTCAGATACACGAAAAAAAGCGCCAGTCATGACACATGAAGACGTTATGACGGCGAGAAGCTAGCGTATAGTACTGTAGATAACTTACACGCAAGTAAGTCCTCGACCCGTTCCCACCAAGGCCCGCCGCCCTCTAGCTCCAGCACCGGGGTCTCGAGCGGGCACTAAACCCAGATCTCTCTTCCTCTTATGGGACTGTCCAGCTTGATTGCAGCGCTAGCCCGTGGAGTGGATGCGGATGGGACAATCTCGACATCTGGGGTCCAGAGCACGTAATCGCCGCTTGCGTTTCATTCCCTTTACAGGGATCTGACTGGCTAAGTCTCTACGCTCCGTGACTGAACTGTGGGAAAGAGCCGTGCCATGGAGACACCCGTACATTGCGTCGCAAGCTTCGTGAAGGCTGTCATCGCTTCTCTTCATCACCCATCCATCTAACCCCATCTCCGTAGCCACGCAGTCTTCGCCTCCCCCGAGACAGATGGCTCCGCAATCTCCGTCGCCGACCCCACCTCCCCGGACCCGGGGCCGGCGCCGCTCCGGTGCTCCTCCGGCCACTACGCCGGCGAGCTCTGCCGCGACCCGTCAGAAGCTTGCTCGCTGGGCATGCGACTCGTGCAAGGTACGCAAGATTCGGTGCTCAGAGGTCCCGCCCTGCAACGGCTGCGTCGCATCAGGCATCGAGTGCACCTTCAACCGCATGCAGGGCACGCGAGGCCCGAGGGGACTTCGCCCGAGAACCATGGAGAAGATCAAGCGCAAGAGCAGCGGCGAGGGATCGGACACCGCCGCCATCGATCCCAAGGAGCCGGGACGCTGCAAGGATGCAGGTAGCAGAGACGAAGCTCCCGTCACCGAGCTAGCGCGCATGAGCGAACTCCTCGACGTCTACTCGGAGCGGCTCTTCCCCATCTGGCCCATCGTCGATGCCGCAGATCTGAACCGCAGGCTGGTGGAAACCGACGGCAGAGATGCTGCGGTCCAGAGGCTTGCATACGCCGTCGCCCTGGCCACTGTCGCGCAGCTCAACCTGGAGACGCCCTGGCAGCCGCAGCCCGAGCGAGCTGAGATTGGCGGCCCGGGAGACGTGCCGGATCTGCTGGATAGCTTGCGCATCTCGTTCTTCCTGCATATCTACCACGAGAATGCTACCGCGGGTGGGACCAAATCCCTAGTCTATCTTCGGGAAGCGATCACCCAGGCTCAGATCTTGAGGCTCGACCGCGAAGCAACGTACCCCTCGCTCTCCGAGGCAGATCAGCAAGTCTCTCGACGTGTTTTGTGGCTGCTATTCATCACAGAACGGTAAAGACCCTCCTCGTCTCGCTCTTTCAACAACGTTTCTTTTTTCTTTTTTCTTCTCTCTCTGCTTGTCACTTCTCAGATACTGACATCTCATCTCCCCAGCGGCGTGGCGCTCTTACACAAACTCCCCGTCGTCCTGAAGCCCAACATCCTACTCCCTTGGTTCGGCGGCATCGACGACCAAGCCCAGGTCCTCCCGGCCTTCCTCAAACTCGTCCATCTCTTCTGGGTATTCGATCAGTCTGGCATCTTCGAGATTCTGCGCAATGCCGACTCCGATGTGCCCAACATGGCCTCCGTGGCGCAGAGCTGTCTCGAGATCCTCCAGCAAAAGCTCCAGGACTCCGTGGGCGACGACGATTGGGGGCCCATCAACGACGTGCAGCGCGCCGACATGTTTGTCACTCGGCAGTGGATGCGAGCAGTGCTTTGGAGAGCTGCTCTGCGTTTCGGCATCGTGATTCCCTCGATGCATCCGGTCAACATCGCCAAAGACTTTCTGACGCTGGTATCGCAACTGCCGACGACGGCTCTCGAGTCTCACGGGCCGACTCTGGTATGTCCCAGTTCATCTCTAGCTATCAGACAGCATATCGGAGCGAATGCTAACTGCTATCCAGGAGTTCAAGACGTTCGAGATAGCAACAGCAGTCATCGATGCCATGGCGAGCAATCACCTGACGGCTACAACCGATCAACCCGGTCCCCTCTTGCGCCAGCTGCGAGACATCCTGACGCGATCCCGAGGCGGCAATCGTGCACTGCTCTCTCTGCTCAACATGAAGATGGGAGCAGCCTCGGAAACGGGCATCCTGGACGTATCCTCCCCCGAGACCGCCTCCTCCCAATCTGCCATGGTCGACGTACCCCAGCAGCCCGGCTGGCAAGCCGTCGACTTCCTCACGAATCCTGCCAGCATGGCGAAGCCAACGTATCAATTCATGGAGGAGCAGGCCGCCAACATCTCATGGGCACCTCTCGACCTCGGATATCTCATTCGCTCGCCGTCTCCACTTACACGCATGCTGCTAGATTCAATTCCCCGCGACGATGCGGAGAAGGACCGGGATCTGGCAAATTGAAAGCGGAGCGTCCCGCTTCGGGTCTGATCGGCCGACGAACGTGAGCTTCAACTCAGTCTTTACCCGATGACACCATCGGAAGCTTGTCTTGCGCGATTGCTCTGCGAACACACCCCGATCCACCACCCTTATTACCTAGCGTCACAGACGTCACTAGCTGGCTGAGGGCTCGACTCCGAGAATTTCTCCGCCAGACTTTGTCGGTGCCATTGAGGTGTGCCTCCCGAGAATCTCATCGACAAGGATTCTCGTAAAGAACCTACAAACCACCATATACGTACAATCTTCTATCGCTGTCGCAAGAAACTGACACAATGGCGTGGCAAGAACCCCGGAACACTGGCATGATCTACCGCCGCCTTGGGCGGTCTGGTCTTCACGTCTCGGCCATTGGACTCGGCGGTTGGATGACCTACGGAGGTTATGCCAAGGATGAGGAGACGTTTGCTTGCATGAAGAAGGCCTATGACTTGGGCGTCAACTTCTTCGACACTGCCGAGAACTACACGGCGGGCGAGTCCGAGGTGGTCATGGGCAAGGCCATCAAGCACTTTGGCTGGAAGCGAAGTGATCTCGTCATCACGACCAGTAAGCTCACATGCACGAGCTCGGGATCAACTCGTTACTGACTTTTCTTCTTCTTCTTTTTTTTTGTACAGAGATCAACTGGGGTGCCGTCAACGGTGAGATCCTAGTCAACAACCATGGCCTGTCAAGGAAGCACATCATCGAAGGCTTGGAGGCATCGCTTGCTCGTCTTCAGCTGAAGTACGTCGACGTCGTCTACGCCCACCGCCCCGACAGATTGACCCCCATGGAGGAGACTGTCCGGGCTTTCAACTACGTTATTGAGCAGGGCATGGCTCTGTACTGGGGAACTTCCGAATGGGGCGCGGATGAGATCGCCGAGGCCGTGAGTGTCCCTTGAATTTCAAATGAAGACGAGATGAGGCGGGATGGACGAGCTGACCCCTGTACCAGGTCGGCATCGCCCGCGACCTGCGCATGATTGCGCCCATCGTCGAACAGCCCCAGTACAACATCCTCGTCCGCGAGAAGGTAGAAGGCCACTTCCAGCGCCTCTACGAGCGCACCGGTCTCGGCCTGACCACCTTCAGCCCGATCAAGATGGGCCTGCTATCCGGCAAGTACAACGACGTCGTCGACGGCAACCCTCCCAAGGACTCGCGCTTCGGCGCCAGCAAGGACGGCTTCGCCGAGTTCATGCGCGGCCGCATGGGCAGCGATGACTGGAAGGAGGAGATCGAGAAGGTGAAGAAGCTGAAGCCCATCGCCGAGAGGTTGGGCGTCAGCCAGAGCCAGCTGGCCGTCGCGTGGTGCTTGAAGAACCCGCACGTCAGCAGCGTCATCACGGGTGCCAGCCGACCTGAGCAGCTGGACGAGAACGTCGCGGCGCTCAAGGTCCTCGACAAGCTGACGCCTGAGGTGTTGGACGAGATTGACGCCATCACGAAGAACAAGGTCGAGCTTGACCCTGCGCGACAGAGCTAAGGGGGTTCGAAAACGGGACATGCCTCGGTGCGATGGGATATGCACAGAGGCAGTAGACGTGGAAGAGTTACCAAGTATCTACGGAAGAGGGGGCTCTCCAACAAAAGGGACGCGCGCGGCATACATAGATACTGCCTACGTATAAATAAAACGAGGATATGAAAGGGCCCGGCACTAGAGAAGGGGATCAGCCCCTCTCTCTTCATTGGTCCGGCGATATCAGCCGGCTCCATCGGCTGCTCTGCCCTACGGTGTTGATCATAACGCGCGAGGTTGGTATACTCAGCAGGAATATAATTTGATGGTACCTATGCCTAGTCCTTTACGGTTTGACCTCTTGTAACTGTATAACCGGGACAGTTATATTTGGGCCTGGGGCTGTCGCACCCTCTGTCCAGTATCGTGTCTTTTTCTTTTTTCTTATTAGCCTATTGGTGCTTAAGTCCGTCCATCTCGACTAGACTAAGTCCATAACGCCCCGACAAGGCGATTAGCAAGCCGGATGTCCGACGTCTAAGTCCGGCTTCACGACTGCCTATAGAGCGCGTCTGAACTGGAATGGGAGGAATTCGATAATCTTGTAGATATAAAGAGGACCTTGGCTTCCAGCTCTAGGAGGCGAAAATTGCATGGTAGATCAGCCATCATCCAGCTCCATTCAATCTTCAACTTCACTGTTCAGATCTTCAACCCCGTTCTCCAATTGCTTGCATAACCCAATATCAGAACACATCAATTCAACCTCACCAGTTACCAAGACAGGCACCCTGACATGTCCCAGCAGTACGCCAAGGAGCAGCCCGAGGGCTTCGTCAACCGAATCGAGAAGGTTGCCATCGTTGGTGTATGTCAACCCCACCCGCCCCTTCATCTCTCTCTCAAAACCGTCTACTAACAAGCTCCCAGGCCAGCGGCTCTGTTGGATCCCGCGTCGCCGAAGCCCTCGCCAAGACAGGCAACCACACCGTCACGGCAATCACGCGAGAAGGCAGCAGCGGCAAGATTCCCGACGGTGTTCAATCCGTCAAAGTCGACTACGACAATGAAGACTCGCTCGTCGCTGCTCTGAAGGGCCAGCAGTACCTCATCGTCTCCCTCGCCATCACCGCCCCGAGGGAAACGTCGGACAAGCTCGCCAGGGCGGCTTACAAGGCCGGCGTGAAGTGGATGACCCCCAACAGCTGGGGGGCCGACTACACCAACACTTCTCTCATACACGAAAACCTCACAGAAGCCGGTGTTGTGCCCGGCATCGAGGCTGCCAAAGAATACGGGCTGTCGTACATCCCCGTCGTTTCCTCGTTCTGGTACGAGTTCTCCGTCGTCTCCGGCCCCGAGTGGTACGGCTTCGACTTTGCCAGTAAGAAGGTTACCTTCTACGACGAGGGAAAGACGCGCATCAACACCTCGACTTGGGCGCAGACTGGCAGGGCCCTTGCGGCTCTCCTAAGCCTGAAGGTTCTACCCGAGGACGAGGACGACGCGTCGCCTACGCTGTCACGATGGCGGAACAAGCCACTCTACATTTCGAGCTTTCTCATTTCGCAGCGCGAGATGCTCGATAGTATCCAGAGGGTTTCGGGCACGACTGATGACGACTGGGCTATCGAGTACGAAGGTGCCGAGGCCCGTTGGCGTCGCGGAAATGAGGTGCTGAAGCAGGGAGACATGAAGGGGCATGTCTTGGCCATGTACTCTCGAACGTTCTATTCCAATGGCGACGGCGACTACGAGAGCAAGCATGGGCTTGACAATGATGTGCTTGGTCTGCCGAAGGAGGATCTGGATGAGGCATCCAAGAACGCTTTGAAGATGGTTGAGATTGGGTACAACTACTATACGAACAGAAACATCTAGCTTTGACAGACTGACAGGTGTGACTTCGAGCAGGAAAGCGATTTATTAGTTGCTGTTTTAGTTCATACGATATTCTATTCTTCTTTCTGTGCTTCCACTCTATAAGAACCAATACAGTACCAGGTAAACTGATAACCAGATCTAAATGTTCAAGAGACAACGTAAGTAACTCAGTACCGACGAACAAGTGTATACTCGTAGTTGCTCGAAGGAGGGATGCGCATCGAAGTTTAAAGATTGTTACTATCCCGACTTTCATAGATAAATATACTATAGGTAGCTTATAAACAACGTATGTTTATAATGACCTGGCCCCAAGGCATATATCTGCGATTAGGCGTCCCGAATATGGCCTGAGTCCCACTAGTAGGCCCTGTGATAATATAAGATATGAGGGCTACCTGCTATACAATTGAGTGTGGCCCCAGGCTAGGACCAGCTGACCGCGATAGGGCTTCTTTTGGGGATCTCCCACTTCGACTTCTCATCTACGTTCTTCCCTCGCATTCAATCCATGTCACTTTTTGACTGGCCCTTCGTCGCATGGCGCGCAGTCTCTCGCATATTTCCTTTTGCACGACACCAAGACGTGGTCAAGCAGTACCCCTTCACCGGAAGGCAACTCGACAACAGGAGGCAGGCCTTCATCGATTCCATCGACCAAGATGCTGTTCGCGCGCTGGCATCTCGACACCACGACGAAGAGCCTTGTCGTATTCTCAACTCTGACAGCGGTAGCTTCAACGTCTGTTTCTACGTCGAGTTCCTATCCAGCCGCACAAAATGGGTCGTGAGGATCCCTATCGATCCCGTGGTATACGATGTCTGGACCAAGCTCCAGAGTGAGGTTATCACAATGCGGTAAAGGCCGAGATAAAAAAATTCTCGCGGCAAGTTGCTGATTTTGATGGGATTGCCAGATACATCGCGAACACGACAACAGTCCCCCTTCCCCACGTTCACGCATACGGACGTGGGGAGAGGCTAATTCGCGACAGCCCTACGACACAGGCATATCTCATCCTCGACTTCATCCCCGGCCAGCCGCTCGATGCACACGCCTTAGCGAAAGAAACACCTAGACGGCGAAAAAAGTTCTACGGCGAGTTGATCGAGGTCATGGCTCAGCTACGACAATTGGAGTTTGCGACGGCTGGCTCGTTGATGCCAGATCACAATGGAGGGCCTGAACCAGTCATAGGCAACATGCTCTCCATCCCAGCAAATGAACTCCAGATCGACCGTCACGAGGAAGTCGCCTCAACAATATTTGACTCGGCATCTAGCTTCGCTGTACATCAATACAATTTGATGTCTGAAGCCTATCGACTGCCGAGGAGCGAGCTCTCCCGTCGAACCGCGGAACTCGAACTTTTTGCACTCAACCATCTGCAACAGTTGATTCCGAAGCTGATCTCTTCTGATTGTGATAGCAGCCCCTTTGTGCTATCCCACTCAGATCTCAGGCCAACCAACATCATCGTTGACGATGACCTCAACATTCGATCCATCATTGACTGGGAGTGGGCTTACACGGTTCCCCTACAATTTTTCATGCCTCCATCATGGATCACGGGGCAAATCCTCGATCATACGGTTGGAACAAACTGTGATACTGCCTTCCTCGACTTCCGCGAAGTTTTGCAGGCAAAGGCCATTTCGTCTAGTCTCTGCCGCCAGCTTGCTGATCAATGGGGCCCGGACCTTCCCGACACGCTGGCACTGCCTCTATCAAATATTCTGCAGCATCATTCGAACCTCATTCGTGTCTATTATAAGTTCACATTCACCAAATTTTTTCAAAATTCACGCGATGAAGTTATTGCTGGGTTCTTCCGAGATAGCAGCAACATGAGCAGGAACTATGCTTTAGCGGTACAGCAACGAATCACCGACTCCGAGCACTACACCCAGTATTTGAAAGACAACGGTTTGTATGTTCCCGATGAGGAAGCTCGACAGGATCGTGAATGGCTCGAGAAGGCAAGACAACTACAGGAGAAAATGGGGATAGACATACCTTAGGCAGTGTGGCCCCAACTGCCTCTCTCGTAATCCTCTAGATCTTGCTTCTCCTTCTCCAACGTATCTACCTCTTGTCGCCTAGCTGCGATGGCGTCCCTTATGTCTGTTATCAATTTCTGATACTTAGAGACAGTCTCGTCTGGAAGCTCATTCCCGAGACTTCGGATTACAGCCTTTATCACTTTTCGATCTGGGCGCCGAGTGCTTCATAGACCCGGGAAAAAAACACGCCTTCCTACAGTACCGCTTCAAGAAGGACAAACTAACTTAGGTGCATAGAGAGACATCGAGACCAGCCTGTCCATCCTTCACACCCCAATACAGCAGCCGGGCAGCCTACAAGCTTCCCTTTCGTCCCGCCTGACCGAACCAACATGGCTGCGTTGACACGTCAGAACCCCCTCCCCTGGCCAAAACTCCTTTCGTCAGGCTGGTGGTAAGGAGCTCAAAGCGTTGTGGAGTGTGCAGTGGGTAGGGTACACCCGAACTATTCTACTAGGCTAATGATAACTAAGTATAACAATTTAAAGTAAGTCTATCATAACTCATAGGAATACAAAGATAGACTTGTAAAAGTAGACAAAAAAAAAAAAACCAACCAATGTTGCATATAGAAAAGAAAATAGTATTATTACACAATGGCAAAAATGTGATTCCGCCCGGGCTCGAACCGGGGACCTTCTCGGTGTTAACGAGATGCCATAACCAACTAGACCACGGAACCGTGTTCACATCGGAGGATGTCGGAGGAGAGATGCTGACTGTGGCACAAGTCTCATATATATAGCACAAGATAAAACAGCAAAAAACAAGTCCAACTAACACGCGGATCTCGCAGCATCTTTCAGCGGCCGAAGTTGGAGTCGAATTGAGATTCTTAACATATTTTGTGGTAGTCCTTATCAAACCTATTTCATCAGTTCTCATTGATAACAAAGATCGTCATTCAAGCCGTAACAGCCTCCGCTTGACATATCAATCTTCCCCCATCCTCGATAACAAACCAAAACGATGAAATTAAAGCCACGGTAGATTATCTCATATACTTTCTCGTGTATCTAGGCATATCATATCATCATAAATCGTATCAAATCATCGCTCTTGCATGTCAAGCACTCGTTCCTGTTTCATGAATAGCATTGCATATCCCGCGTTGGACTGCATCTTTCAGCCCGATACTACACTCTCAACGAGACAGTCCTCCGTGTTACTCGTAGCGGCGTGAGCTATCGGCGTAGTAGTAGCTCGGCGACGACCTCGAGCCACTCCGCCGACGGCTCCGCGAACGTCTCGAATCGGCAATGACAACGGGCGGTGGGATAGATATGCTGGACCTATGACTCCGTCTCCTCCTCGATCGATGGCGATGTCGGCGGGTATTCCCAGAATCCTGATACCACTTCTCCCGCTCCTGTGGCGGAGAACCCAAGTTGAAGCACGAGCGGATGACCCAGAGCAATAGCAGGAAGCCTGCGATGGAGCCGATGACAACCCCGGCGATTGCACCACCGCTCAGGGTTACACCTCCGCTGTCGTCGTCGCCACTGGTCCCGCTGTCTCGGATGACGGTTACGGTGGCAGCGGGCGCACCTTGTCGACGAACGATGGAGGGAAAGGTGAGCGTCGGTATGGCCAAGGCACGAGCGAGGAGCTTGTCGAGCTGTTGGCCGGCCGTGGAGCGGAGCGGAGCCATGGTGGCTAAAGATCCGGCGGTTGGCAGGCTTAGATTCGGAAGCCCTACTGTATAACCCTTTTGAAGAAGCAGGAAGATGAGTTAATGCTCGTCGATCTTGAAAAGGGAAATAGAAAAAACAACCGGACAAATGTGTAATGGATGGAACTATCGACTTATACTGCAACGGCTTCATACTTATACAAGCCGAGCAAGGGTTGGAAAAGGACGCTGGGGCCGCAGCATGCACGTCATGGAAACCATCAAGAGCATATTTACTTGCGAACCGGCATCTCGATTCCCTCCTTCGCTTCTCCCATCCTCCTCTCAATCGGCCAATGCCACGTCGTCTTGCTAGGATCAACCGGTAAGCTAGACAGAGGCCATGGCTTGACCTGCATGATTAGGGCGGCAACTTCACGAGATGTGAACGTCGATCTTGTCTTTACTCTGTAACTGAAGGGAAGAAGCTGAGCGGCAACGCAGCATTGGGATTAGAGCTTCGAGGCTAGAGATTGTTCTACCAACCACCCTCCCACGAGCCCAGGTCTAGGCTGAGTTCCCTGGACATGGAATACTCAATGTCACACGGAGTGGGATCCTGTCTCTTGCATGAGTCTTTCGATATTGGTTGTACTGTATAATGGTGACTGCAGGTTGCGAAAGAACCATTCAATCCTTCAAACTGCCGCTTGACACTCTTTTGACTACCGAAACAATGGTAAAATTACATCACAATACATTGGTTTGGCATACACATAGGGGTTGAATCGGTTAATAAAGGTTGAACCCTTATGAATCTTTCTAGAGTAGTTCTAGCCTGTAGCCGCTTCAACCCTATTGGGGTGTCACTGTGATAATTCGATGGTCCTTGTACGGCCATAATTGTGACTGCATTGTCAATACTCAAAGCTTGTAAATTGGACCTTGGGATATCACACTTGTCTGATAACATTCCATCATGTAAACTTATTTTCCGGGAAACCACGGTATCCTGCGCGATTGATAACTCTTGGTATTGGTAATAATTTAGTTATGATACAACCTGAAGCCTCCACGACAGGGTCGACAACCACCCCTTCTCGAAGACCTTATCTATAATGACGAATAATACTTTGTACAATGGCTGTGTTATATCTTATGTGCTCGAATATGAACCATCGTCCTAAACATGCGCTCTCTCTCAATGGTCCTTGAGCGAATGATCCACCTTGTCGTTCTTCTCGCTTCCTTCCAGCACACCATCCGTCGGCGAATATGTCTCCGTGCCTTCATCCACCATGACAGGACCCTTGAAGTTCTTGCGCGCATAGGCAAAGTACCAGATGGCGCTGATAGCACCAAAACCGGCAAACACCACACTGGCATAGTTCATTGAAGAGGGTGTCACGGGGATCTTAACTGGCATGCAGAAGATCACATCGGCGAAGACGATCCAGACGATGGTGACCCAGTTGATGAAGGGTCCAAACGCGCCCAGAGAAAACAGCGAGCCTTTCACAGCCTTTCGTCCCTGCAGGACACTGACCAGGATGGGGACGCAGTAAGATGTTGACAGACACATTGTCGCAACGCCGGTAAATGAGTTGAATGCCGCACTGGATCCGAAGTATATGCATCCCAATACGCAATCGACGCCGGCAGAAAGGAGAAGAGCTGCAAGAGGAATATCGAGCTTCTTGTTCACCTTCTTCCAGATATGGTAGCCGGGGATGGCACCGTCACGCGCGAAGGCGTAGGTGCACCGGGATGAAGCCGTGAGCGAACCAACGCCGGCGAAGAACCAGATGCCTAGGAGAAGAAAGAGGAGACCAAATCCGCCACCGGCTGAGCCTGTTGCTGTCTTGAAGATGAGGCCGATGGGCTGGGCCTGGGCAAGAAGCAAGCTGACGTCGGGAAGCACGAAGAGGACGGGAACGAGGAAGATGACGCCGGTGAGGCCTGCTGCCACGACCGACAGGAAGATGGCCTTTGGAACTTCGCGTTCGGGATTCTGCACTTCCTCGCACATGGCTGCCACCATGCCGTATCCAGTGAGAGTGTACGCAGCTGTGGGAAGTTAGCAATCCGACTCGATCTCGAGGTCGCGGCGGCTTACCTTGAAGAAGGCCTACAAAGAAACCCCAAGCTGACGGCCATCCACCTGCGGATGCATCGTAGTGCCCAAAAACGTACGCGGCAGACCTCCTGTTATCTGCCATGACAAGAAGGGTAACCAAGATGATGACTAGCGAAGCTGCTGTCCAGTAAATGCAGATCTTGTTGAAGAGATCCAGGTACTTTGATCCGTAAATGTTGACAAGAGTGCAAATCAGCGTGAGACCCCAGAAACAGAGCACAGTCTGCCACTCATTCGCGACAAAATCTTCATCCCATAGCGTGATGGCACTGAGGATAAGTTGTGCACCGCCAAAATTGATCGAAAGCGTGACAGTCCAATTTCAGACCAAAGTCATCCAGCCGCAGATGAAGCTCACAACAGGCGCATACTTGGGCGAAGAGAGGATAGCCGACCAATAGTAGACACCACCAGCGGTGGGATAGACGGCGCAGATCTCGGCAAGGGACGCTGCAATGCAGAGCGATATCAGTGAAACAACAACCCAGCCCCAGATGACGCTGACGGCCTGGCCGTTGGTCAGTGTGATGAACAACTGCGTCGAGGAGCCGTAGGGCACGGCCATGATGGCGAATGATAGGCCCAAGATGCTCATCATGCTGAGGCTCCTAGGGAGCTCAGTGATGTAGCCAAGTTGCTTTGACCCGGTTGCTGCCGCCATCGTGTCTCGTGGATAGGATAGGGTCTGTCGATGAATCCAGAGAGCCCGAATGAGCCTAAGGGCGAAAGTGTCGATCGTCTAATTCAGAGCAAGTCCTCCTGGCCGAGAGTGTACAAGCAACCACTGTAAGTCTAGGGCAGATAGATGCAGGAGGCGGAAGAAGTCTTGGCTCAGCAATGGCGATGGTCGAAAGGCAGCATGCATCCTGCATCTAAAGTAATAGTCTAATCTAGAGGAGGCGATAAGCGACAAGCGGAGGGCGTAAGATGTTCAAGAGCTAATATGCGGGCCTGGAACCAAAACGCGGGGGAGATGGGGCTTGATGATGCTGATGATGATAAGGTTGGGGGTTGATTGCCTATTCTGGCGGTCTGTAACAGTATATTACGAGGTGTGGCTGTCGAGACCATCCGATAAAGAGGCATATTTGTCGCGGAGAGGGCCAATCGAAATGGTCGATGTCACGAGGCTCGTGCCCCAGCTGATTACCTGTTGGTATTACCAACTAATGTGACATACGAACTACTACTAGTACCGTACTAGGGCTTCCTGGAAATAAGCGAGACGTATCCCTAGTGCTCTGTAGGAAGCTGACTAGTAATAAGTAGTATTAGTTAGCATGCGGCGGACGTATGTACAGTAGGATGCGGGATTGTGGTAACATGATACCGTAATCTGTGAACCGCAGAGCCTGCGAACAACTCCTGTGGCTTAAGATCGTTAGGTATGCGATATCTCGAGAGTTGATAGCAGTAACTCATGAGACATAGAATCATCTACAGAAATGAGACTATCAACCCCTGTAAGATAGTACTTATCAATATCTGATTCGGGAGTTGCCGTTATCTGCCCCTTCTTCTACTAGCTAACTAACTACTACTAGTACTAGTTGTATCTTCACACACGAGGTGCTTGCTCCCATTTGAGTGAAGAATCGTTCGATCGCAAACTTAGTAAGAGTTGTCAATCGCTTTGCTATGATCGTTCTTTTTGCGCAATCTCATCGTGTAGTAAATCCGCCCAGGTCAGGTTGAATTCTCGATAAGTTTCCATTGATCGACATCTTCCAGATTGCGTACCATTATCTCTATCTAGTTAGACTAGACCTGATAGCTTATCGGCCGGGAACGGCTGAGACAATCCTGGACTCTGCTGCTATATGGGCTCTCTCGTACTTTTCAACATGTCGCATCAGCAACAAAGGAAAATATTAAATATTTAATTGCGAAATCGAACCCCTTCTTCTAAAGTAGTCGATCGATCGAGGTAAGAGATGATGGCGAATAATTTCACAGGCGCGGCTGTGTCTTACCTGAGATTCAGCACCAATGCCCGCTATCATGCCACTTTGCCGTCTGAGGGCCAAGAAGTTCATGGTCATGGCCACAGTAACATTATAAGTCATGCGCCATTCAATTGTCTCCTAGATGAAAACATCCTATCTACATCTATCTAGTTGCTAGACTCAAGCGAAGCCGGGGGGGGGGGATAATTAAGAAGATAAATAAACGAAGAAGAAGCGGCCAAGAAATGTGCGAGAAGTGCCGAAAACAAGCCTGCTCCAGATGATTACCTCAACAAATATAGCTGCGTCGAGTTTAATTTTCCGGTTCATCATGTTGTACTACAGTAGACTTGTGTCTCGTAATCATGGATATTCGCAAACCGGTCCCTCGTCCCTGACCCGATGTGCAACTCTGTTAGCTGTACACAGAAGGCGCAACGACATCATGGCAGATAAGGTACGCGTCGGCGCAAGCAATTTGGCGTGTGCGGAGAGGTCACCGCCCCATCCCAGCACCAACAAGCTTATCAGGATCGTGTCATGACTCCCCCGGCTTGGGGCCGAGATTTTGAGATTTTGTGGATTGTCGTGGGCCTATGTCTGTTTGGTTGCGCTGAACGTTTTATATGGAGATGATGCCCAAAGCTGCTTAGTGCCAGGTGCGAAAGAGGTGGAATGCAGAAGTCAGTGCTGAGGATCGGCGCTAAAAACGCAAGAAGGCGCCTGTACCTGTTGTAGCTTACATGATGAGCACTCCATGCCAAACATTGTATTCCGTACCAGACCCTTCGACCCTGAAAAAATTCCGCTTCTTGCCGGCTCTGTCACGCCGACATCGTTCTATTTTGTCTCTTGTCTCTGATAAGTGCGACTCTCCCCTCTTATCCTTTTCCATTATCGTTCAAGCAGTGGTAGTTGTATCGAAGGTCTTTAATTCTTCACTTTGTAAGACCGCGACAACTTCCGTATCATAGCATTACGAGTTGTTGTCACCCCTTTACTACTGGAAAAGGTGGCGCCTCCTTTTGTTCAGGCACCCTAGGTACGTTCCTGGAAGGCGCGAGCTGCCAGATCCTGTTAGTTCACCTAAGGAAAACCGCCAACTGACCCCTTACCTTTGACTCGCATAGACAGCTTTCTTGTTCAGCGTCACAATCTCTCCCTCTTCTACCTCGCCAACTAGCCATCATGTCCGCCTCTCGGCTTGGGCAGCGGTTATGCCGCACTTCACAGCTTGCACAGGGCCGTCTTCAAGTCGGTCTTTGTCGAGGTCGAGCGCTCGCGCCCCGAGTCTCGCATCTCGGCGGCTTTTCACGAAGAGCTGTGAGCAACCAGGCCCAGCAGCGTTTCACTGAGCTTCAGAGCAGTGTTCAGAACAGCCAACATGAGGCTTTCCCGCGCAGACACATCGGCAGCGAACTTAGCGTTCAGCAGGAGATGCTCAAGGCACTTGACCCGCCTGTCAGCTCCATGGAAGAATTCATCGCGCAAACGATACCACCCTCCGTGAGGAAGGACAACAAGCCGTTGGAGTTGACCGAGAAGTGGGAGGATGCAGGCGCTGAGACGCCTTTGCCGCCCAACGGTCGACCGGAGCATTACATCCAGAAGAAGATGCGAGACCTCGGCTACAACAATAAGCAGTACGACTCCTTTATTGGCTCTGGTTACTATGGTACTCTCGTTCCCCAAGTCATCCAGCGCAACGTGCTTGAGAACCCTGCTTGGTACACCAGCTATACGCCCTACCAGGCCGAAATCAGTCAGGGACGTCTTGAGTCGCTGCTCAACTTCCAGACTCTAGTCAGTGAGATGACCGGACTCGCAATTGCCAACGCCTCAGTACTGGATGAGGCGACAGCCGCTGCTGAGGCTATGACTCTCTCATTGAGCATGGCTCCCTCAAAGCTTCAGAGCAAGGAGGCTAAGAAGACTTTCGTCGTCTCCGATAACTGCCACCCTCAGACTCTGGCGGTGCTAAAGTCCCGAGCCGAGGGCTTTGGTATCAGTATTGTCGTTGGTGATGTTCTTGCCGATGACTTCAAGATTGTTCGGGAGGCCGAGGGCCAGCTTCTCGGAACCCTGGTTCAGTACCCTGACACCTATGGTGGTGTACACGACTACTCGAAGCTCTCAGAGGTTGTTCATGAGAAGAAAGGTCTGATGTGCGCCGCCACGGACCTTCTCGCTCTGTCGATGCTGAAGCCTCCGGGTGAGTGGGGTGCTGATATCGCATTGGGAAGCTCTCAGCGATTAGGTGTCCCTATGGGCTACGGTGGTCCTCACGCCGCCTTCTTTGCATGCGCCGACAAGTACAAGCGAAAGATTCCCGGCCGTATCGTTGGTGTATCGAAGGATCGTCTGGGAAACAAGGCTCTTCGTCTGGCCCTCCAGACCCGTGAGCAGCATATTCGCCGCGAGAAGGCGACTAGCAACATCTGCACAGCTCAGGCTCTTCTTGCTAACATGAGTGCCATGTACGCCGTCTACCACGGTCCTTCTGGTCTCAAGACCATCGCCCAGGATATCTGGAGTAAGACTCGTCTTGCACAGGAACTGATTCTGAAGAAGGGCCAGTTCAAGCTCTTCACTCAGGGTGTTCGAGATGATGGTGCCGTCTTCTTTGATACTGTCACTCTTCAGGGTACCCCCGAAGCCGTGGCAGCTGTCCATGAGAAGGCTGAGCTTCAGAACATCAACTTACGCCGAGTGAGCGAGGACAAGGTCGGATTCTCCCTTCACGAAGGTCTTTCGCTGGAGGGTCTTGAGAACCTGCTCAAGATCTTCGACGTCACTGCTGACGAGTTCAACGCTGCTCTCGAATCTAGCAGCGACGCTCTCCACCTCAACGACTCCCTCCCCCCCACCGTTCAGCGAACCTCGACCTACCTTCAGCAGCCTGTATTCAACAAGTACCACTCCGAAACCGAACTCCTCCGCTACATCTACCACCTCCAATACCGAGACCTTTCCCTGGTACACTCTATGATTCCTCTCGGCTCATGTACCATGAAGCTTAACGCAACCACGGAGATGCTCTCCCTTTCGCACCCTGGCATTTCTAACCTCCACCCCTTTGCACCCGTTGAGCAGGCCGCTGGTTACCAGGCGTTGGTGAAGTCTCTCGGCAAGAACCTGGCCACCATTACCGGCATGGACGCGACGAGTCTGCAGCCTAACTCTGGTGCTCAGGGCGAGTTTACCGGTCTGCTGGTTATCAAGAAGTACTTTGAGTCTCAGCCCAACGGCAAGAAGCGCAACGTTTGCCTCATTCCCGTGTCCGCTCACGGAACCAACCCCGCTAGCGCTGCCATGGCTGGCATGAAGGTTGTGCCAATCAAATGTGACTCTAAAACGGCCAACTTGGACATTGAAGATCTCAAGGCTAAGTGTGCCAAGCACGCCGACGAACTGGCTGCCATCATGATCACCTATCCCAGCACTTTTGGTGTCTTTGAGCCCGAGGTCAAGGAGGTCTGCGATATTGTGCACCAGCACGGCGGCCAGGTCTACATGGACGGCGCTAACCTCAACGCCCAGATCGGACTCTGTAGCCCCGGTGCTATTGGTGCTGATGTCTGCCACCTGAACCTCCATAAGACCTTCTGTATCCCCCACGGTGGTGGTGGTCCTGGTGTCGGTCCCATTTCCGTCAAGGATCACCTCGCCCCTTACCTACCCGGCCACCCTAACATCGATCCCCAAGGCCGCTCTGCCGAGGAGGCCGAGAAGGCTGTCTACCCCATCAGTGCCGCACCTTGGGGCAGTGCCTCTATCCTCCCCATCAGCCACAGCTATATCCTGATGATGGGTGGTGCCGGTCTCACCCAGCAAACATCCGTCGCCCTCCTCAACGCAAACTACATCATGTCCCGTCTCCTCCCCCACTACAAGATTGCCTACACCAACGCCAATGGCCGCTGCGCTCACGAGTTCATTCTGGATGTCCGACCGCTCAAGGACTCTGCCGGCGTCGACGTCGCTGACATTGCAAAGCGCCTTCAAGACTACGGCTTCCACTCTCCTACTATGTCCTGGCCCGTCTCTGGAACGCTTATGATCGAGCCTACCGAGTCTGAGTCGCGCGCCGAGCTTGACCGCTTCTGTGACGCTCTTATCCAGATCCGCCACGAGATTGCCGACATTGAGTCCGGCAAGGTTCCCCGTGAGGGCAACCTGCTCAAGAATGCCCCTCACCCTCAAGTTGATCTACTCACCAGCGAGAAGGAGTGGAACAGGCCTTACAGCCGTGAGGAGGCTGCCTACCCCCTGCCTTGGTTGAAGGAGAAGAAGATGTGGCCTGTTGTGGCGCGCGTGGACGACGCATATGGTGATACCAACCTGTTCTGCACGTGCCCCCCTGTTGAGGGTAGCGATGCCTTTTAGAGAGAGAAATGATGAGATAATGTTTCGATGGGGGAGACTTGGCGTACCGGATTAGGATAGTTTTTGTCACAATATGCATTCAACATGAGAAGATGACAGGGTCTCTTGGGATTCAACCTGATAGAATAAGGAAGAATAGAAGCACTATATGTTAATTTTGTTACTTGATGTTGATTTTCATTGCTTATGATACCTTATCGCCCTATGTGTCGGTTTTCCTTTCCTGAATCCGATGTGCTAGACCTTCTTTTTTCTTTTTTTCCCCTTCTCCTTTCTTTCCTTCTCCTTTTTGCACCTAGGTCTTCGACTGTTGATAACCTCTTGAAATATCACAAAATCGATATTCGAAGATGCCCGGCAGGATCAGAAATAGAGTTTGAAATCGTGTGTCGTTGGTCCAATAACCGGCAGAACTTGGAGCAGAGAGCCTTGATGTTAAGTGGTAATTCTGTGGAATCCTACGAGCCCGTCGTCGATCTCGACCTATATCCTACTCTGGTCCAATACATATCACTAGATCTAGCATTTTACAGCAACCAAGGCTGAGGGAATCCACCAACCCACTCTCTCACCTCCTTCTTCACCTCGGCAATCTCCGACACGCTGCTACCATCACCAAGGTACTCCATAAACACCTTCAACGTATTAGGGTTCTTGACACCCTTCTCCGTAGCAGCAGCCTTGGCCTTTCCGTCAAGATCAATGGCAATCTTAACAGCTCGGTCTACAATATCAGCAACGCGCTTGAAATCCTCGGGCTGGAAGCCCCGCGTCGTCATGGCGGGCGTACCGAGTCGCAGACCACCGGGCTTCAAGGCCGACTTATCACCAGGCACGGTATTCTTGTTGCTAGCTACACCGCAGAGCTCGAGGACCCTCTCGACACGTGCGCCATCGATGCCGTTGGGCTTGAGGTCTACGAGCACGAGGTGGTTGTCCGTGCCGCCAGAGACGAGATTGTAGCCTAGGCCGTTGGAGAGGTGCTCGGCGAAGGCCTTGGCATTTTTGAGGACGTTCTGTTGGTAGATCTGGAAATCCTTGGTCTGAGCCTGGCGTAGTGCGACGGCGAGAGCTGTGATGGTGTGGTTGTGAGGACCGCCCTGGTGACCGGGGAAGACGGAGGCGTTGATCGGACCTTCTAGATCATACTTGATCTCGTTGCCCTTCTTATCCACGTTGCGAACACCCTTGCGGAAAAAGATCATAGCGCCACGAGGTCCGCGCAGAGACTTGTGGGTAGTGGTTGTGACAACATCCGAATGCTCGAAAGGACTAGGAATCACATCCGCAGCAACAAGGCCAGAGATGTGTGCCATATCCGACAGAAGGTACGCACCGGCCTCATCGGCGATTGCGCGCATGCGAGGGTAGTCAATCAGGCGTGAGTAAGCTGATGTGCCGGCAACGATAATCTTGGGGCGGAAAGTAAGGGCGTTCTCGCGCAGCTTATCGTAGTCGATCAGACCGGTAGATTCGTCTAGGCGGTAAGGAAGGGTCTCAAAGTATTTTGAGATCATGGAGATCTTCTTGTGAGGGAGCTGGTAGCCGTGAGAAAGATGGCCGCCATGGGGGAGATCGAGGCCCATGATGCGATCGTGGGTATTGAGGAGGGCGGAATAGGCGTAGAGGTTGGCGGGTGAGCCGGAGAGGGCTAGAAAGATCAGGACTTTAGTTCAAGCAATGGATGAATAGTGGTAAAGTGAGGACTTACGCTGAACATTGACGCCCCATTTCTCAGGGTCAAGACGGAAAGCTAAGAGAGCTCGCTGTTGACACAAGCGCTCTGCCTCGTCAATGTGCTCATTGCCACCGTAGTATCGCGCTCCGGGATAGCCCTCCGAGTACTTGTTCTGCATGACGCTGCCGAGAGCATCTAGTACAGATCTCGATGTGAAGTTCTCAGAGGGGATCAGGTTGATGAAGTGGTTCTGCCGCGTCTCTTCCTTTACTAGGGTTAGTAACTGGATGTGTCGATTTGGGCGAGGGAGGCTGCGACTTACGCGCTTCAAGATGGCATGGATCTCGGGGTCACCCTTCTCTAGAGAGGCTCCGAGAAGCTGGAAGAATAGTCAGTATAGGTTCGAGTGAGACGCTTTCTTCTGTTTTGTTTATATGCATTACCTCTGCTTGGTTTGTGAGAGATGCGAATGGCCTCATCGATGCGATGCCGGTTCGCAGCGGCTGTGCCTGAATACATCGTCGGCTCTGACGAGCAACTCGTGAGCTCAACATCTTGGAAGAAGCTATTGCTTTCAGAAGCAAATGCTTAATTGATGGATCAATCGATCAGTCAACCGATCAAGAAAGATACCGTTCTGCACAGAAGAAAATAAAATAAAGGAAACTTGAAGTACGTAGTTGATGGGAGGCAAGGAATCTTATCGTGGGAGAGTAGGAGCGATCGGTAATATTCTACGCCTTCTTCTAACTTATCTACTAGTTAAGTTACATGCCGCTCCCATGATTGCTGTCTTGCCAAGTACGTAGTACAGACCGGGTAGGGGCAAATAGAGAGCAAGTCCAGGGATTAGACCCCGCTAAGGCGCGTGCTTCATGACCGTGCCGAAGGTTCGTACATGGCGACTTACTGCTCTGGGTTGATCCTTGAGCTACCGTAGCCATAAGTTAGCGGCGGTGACCTGTGGCCCGAAAATGTTGACAGAAGGCGTCTATCCTGTACAGTATCTTAGCGGCGCCGGGTGTCATCGGAGGCTGGGAGCTGTCATGATGCGAGACATGAAATACTAGTAATGATTGATCGCCGTTTCATGCCGCGATGTACCGGAATTCCGTGCTTTATCTTCTCCTATCATCTGCATCGGGAGTTTCCTTTCCCCACTCTCCCCTGAGCATGTTCCCGACAATTGTCACAAGCCATCTAACTCGCACTCGAGAATCCAAATCCAACCGGTGGTGAAGTACGGAAGCCGATGAAGTTCGCGAGTAGCTTCAGTAGCATCGTCGGGTCCAGGTAACCCTATCCGCGGAACGGAAATCCGACATGCCGTACACACTCCGATATCTGGGTGAGCAATAGAGTGCGTATGGGGAAAGTCCGTGCAGTCTGTCACGTTCTGTTCTTGCTGTCCTTTAACTAATTGAATTTGAACAATGGGGTTTATGCTCTCCTCGTGATAGCAATGTGGTGTTCTGAACGAGACAATGCATTCCCCAAAGACGTAGGCCTACAGTAACATTGAACAGCCATATGCGAGGACTTTAGTTGGACCATATAAATGCTTCGATTTGCTCAGTAGCTATCGGCGTTGAGCAAGCCATAATCAAACATTCTAAGCAATCGCATACTTAACTCAGCTCAAAGCAATACCTTGTAAATTCCACCATGAGGACTCAGAACCCCAAGGCATCACCTTCGCCTAAAGTCCTCTGCATCAAGCACTTCCTAGAAGTCGCCGAGCTACACCACGACCAAACGTCGGAGAGCGTATCCAACGCAGAGTCATTGTCTAAACGGCCGTCTTACAAGGTCTCGAAAACAAGTCAGCAACCTACACGGATACAGCCCCATCGAGCAGCCAAAGACAAGATGGCGCTCATGAGTCCCTTGATGCGGAAAACGCTAACAGTACGCAAGTGCCTGACACAAGCGGACGAGGAGGTTGCAGCTTGGCCCGATGTTCAAGCTCAGCTTCTTGATGCAATCCACTGTGAAATCGACCAAAGGTGCACGAAGCCGTGTGCGAACGGGACCGATCCTCTGGTTTGTTATCGTTGTGCACAGATCGATAAGAAAAATTGTCCTTTGTCGTCTGAATGGAAAGCTCAGAAGGGGATTGCCCCAGTTGCTTGCATGGATCCCTTAGGGGAGCATATCGAGCTGGATGTTCATCCAAGTCACGAGTTTGCGAGGCCGACTTTTGTTCGTTCAGGTAAGTATCAATTTTCGATTGATACTTGCAATATACCACTCGTGAAAATCCACTAGCAGAAAGAAGTATGTAATCGAATCGAGACGGTCATTGTTTATATACGCAACTTGAACTGGAAATCGTGCAAAGGTCGTGAAGTTGATGATGACAAGAGATGTAACTCCACCCTTTTCAGTCCCAGCAATAATATCTGACGGATTAGTGACCTGCCCCAAGCGCATCCTACCAAGAAAATTTCTACACTAAACACTCCAGAGTAAGGGGTCCTTGAAGATGCTACACAGATTACAAGTAGGCAGGAGCCGTAATCGATAAGGTAGAAAGGGTTCTTGCATCGCCAAAAAGTTGATGAGGGATATTCGCTTCTTTTTCGCTTAACGCTGTAAGTCATTCTATTTGATGTACGCACTAGATCTGTAAATACACTGCAGTATCATCAGATCGGAAGACCCTTGATTGACAAGACAGCCCCGCTTCCCGCTCCTGAGCGGCCGTCAGGATGCTTTGGCAAGTGGCGGGGTACTTGAGGATCGGCTGATGTCGGGCGTTTTTGGAAGTCAATATCAAAACAACAAAGTAATGAGGATACAAAACGAAACGTCATGTGAAACTGAGTTTAAGAGGCAGTTCCTTGACCATGATAGAAACGTTGCCACGTTGTTGCCGTGCTCTGGCTTGCTAATCAACATGTCGCATATCGCGCCTGTCGGGCACGTCGGGGTCAGCCAGGTGTAAGGTAAAGTTTAACTGTCTCAGTTACTACTTGAGGCACTTGTGCGTGAACATCAGTGGAAAGCATCATGTGGCTCCGCATCTCGGGATCGAACAATGCTAGGCCACTAGCAATGGAGGAGAAGACAACTCTCCACAAGGCCTATCCCGGCGATCACCAACCAGAGCCCAGATAGTGTAGCATCATGGGGCCTTGGCCGCGTGGGGCCGTGGCCAAAAACCGCACAAAGGCCGCATTCACGCACAAACCGCGCGCGTTGTACCTGCCGTTACATGGTAGTTGCAATTAGGTATATAAGGCCACTCTCTGTTCTCCCATTAACCATCCTCTTCTTCCCCTCCATCACAAACAACAATCTTCAACTCTTCAACAACCACAATCACACCTTTCAAACAATCTTCAAGGTCTTACCTTTAACCACCTACATCAACATCACAATGGCTGGCGACTGCGGATGCTCTGGCGCTTCTAGCTGCAACTGCGGCTCTAGCTGTAAGTACAGCCTTGCTGTTGCTTTTTCCATCAGCCCCTATCTGGCGGATGAATCTAACATTTAACCCTTACAGGCACCTGCTCCGGCTGCGGCAAATAAGCACGTCACTTCTTATGCCGTCTTCATGTTCTATCCGATGCGAAACAACATTTGAGATACCATGGGGGCTGTAGTGGACTACCCCGCTCGGAATGAAGATTGGACTTTCAGGAACGAGACGAGATACGAGTCAACCAAATCTGGGGATACGATTACCCAAGGCTAGAACGGGCAGCTGGGTTAAGCTATTTCAGCGCTTGGTCCTTTTTTAGTCAAATACACACATCGTCCTCAAACCATGGTCATCGATGTCAACGTGAACCCTGTAAGTGTGATGTCGATCAGCTTAGATCTAACTCTAAACGTAGTTTTGAGCTTGATAAAGATGTAAGTCAAAAAATAGTAAACATGGAGACGTCCTTACGCTTGACCTCAATTGCTAGACTAGTACCAAACCAGCACCAAACCAGCCAGGTTTCGGTTGCGGCCTGTTTTGCTATTTGGCTTTCAATCTTACATGTGATTGCCGACAGCGCGAGCCTGTGCCATCTCAAAGACTCACGTGCATACCCGCGTCGTCCGCAAGAGGGAAGTATGAAAAGCAACTGTCAATGAATAAGAACAAACCAGCAATCTCGCTTGCAGAAATTATCCTTCCTTGCGCTCTTGCTCTTGCCCTTGCTCTTCCTACCTGGAACTGCCATCATCCCCTCCTGTATTACCTACCAGTGAAGTATCTCGTGCTGCGTTGATTGAATCGCGGGGTGCATTTACCCATGACGTCTGGATTTACGGGGCGAAGGCGCTGAAGCCCGCTAAAGATTCGGCAGATGGCTGCCCTGGTGAGTTACCTCTTTCCCTGTTCTTGATCGTCGTCATCATCTTCATGTTTGCGCGCATCGACTTTCATCCTCGACACCTCACATCTCTGCTGCAAAAATTTGGCGCATGCCGTTCAAGTTTCAGGTATTCAAATTTACGTCGCGCTCCCTGTGCCCCTTCTGTCGGTGATTGGCAGAAGCAATCTAGCGAGCGCCATGACATAAAACGCCCTGTGACGTCGCGAACCAAACCCATGCTTCGAACCAAACACCAACCCATAGCATTCTCACACAGGCGCATCGCCACGAACCGTGAAGCAGACGATTCAACGCCGGCGTCAAAACACGACGCTGTGTTCGCATAGGCACCTGGCTTACTGTGATATTTCACATAGGATACACCTTGGCTGTCGCAGCTCTCCACCAAAATGGCATCCCAGGATGATGCCTCGCACAGCGCAGCGCCACCAACCTACGACCCCCAGCCTACCGGCGCGCCTCCTACATACGCGACCTTCTCTCCCGTTACTCTCTCATCGAACACTCCCTCTCGATCATCACGCCGCTCGACCATACTCGTCCACCAAAAGAGCCCTCTCCTTCTGGCTACGCCTCCCCAGATTACGCGAGCACTGGCCTACAGTCACCCTTTCCTGCTACCGCTGAATTCCTTCGCTGGGCTTCTCACATGGAGCACATGTGATCCTTGGCAGAGCTTTCTCCTCGTTTGTGCCTTCTGGGCCATCGTATTATATGGAGATGTTTTGATGACGTGGGCTGGGCCTGTTGTGGTTGGCGCCGGCCTCATCGTTGGCATGTACGGTAGGAGATACAGTCCCCTGAGCAGCAGCGGATGGACCGAGCCACGAAGCTTATTCCGTAACAATGACTCCAAAAATACGGCTGCCAAACAAGCCGCCAGCGACAGACTGGAACCAAAGGGAAGCAGGGTTGTTAACAACGATTCGAAACAAAAGCGCGGGCACTCTGAGATGACGAACACAAAACATCAAAAGACGCTGGACGAGATTGTTGAGACTTTGAAAGAGTTCACTGGAAGGTGCAATGTGCTTATGGAGCCCTTACTCGACATGACCGACTTCCTCAGCACCCAACAGACGCCCATCAGCGCAACCACTCGACCGGCGCTCACAGTCATTTTCATGCGATTGCTGATACTCACACCTATCTGGATTGCACTAACTATTCCACCCTGGAGGGTAATTACAACGAGAAGAGTTGTGTTAGTCACCGGGACCATTATGTTAACTTGGCACGCAAGAGTTATGCGAGTATCAAGAGCTATCCTATGGAGAAGCTCAACCATCCGGCGATTAGCGGCTGCCATCACCGGTCTTCATCTCGATGCCCCGGAAAAATCGCTTCATGAAGACATCAAACACGCAAACAAGAATGGCCAAGAACGGGTTGCCACTCAGCAAGACTCTGAGCTGACAAAGGCTCTGCGTAACCCTTCCAGCCTTCAAACAAACCACCAACGGAGTGGCAGCAAGACTGCTGGAGTCAGATTTACCTTTATCATCTACGAGAACCAGCGGAGATGGATTGGCTTGGGTTGGACAAACAGTCTGTTTGCCTACGAGCGTCCGGCGTGGACCGACGAGCACAACAATGCTGTGCCAGCCAAGGACGAGTTTGAGCTACCTGATGTCGAAGATGGCAGTCGTGTGGAGTGGCGGTGGGTGCAAGACAGCAGATGGCGAGTCGACGGAGTTGCGGACGAACAGGCGCCTGTCGACTATGACGGGGACGAAGGAAAGAAGGGATGGGTCTTTTATGATAACAAAGTATGTTGTCATCGAGTATGATGTGGCCAGTTTGCTAATTTGTTGATGTAGTGGCAGAACGGTCAGCGAGGCCAAGACGGCTGGAGTCGATGGACCAGGCGCAGGAAATGGTACCGTGACGCTGAGTTGGTCGAAGCCACTGACCTTCAGAAATCTGCCGAGGCGCAACAGTCACTCCCAGCAGATGCCAAAGAAGCTGGTGCAAAGAGCCCTTCCGGTGCACCTGACACGCAAGCATATACAGGCGGCGAGCAGATGACTACCGCCACGCGCTCCGAGCCGGCATTACCACCAGGAGGTTACCACAAGGACCCCACCGTTACCGCTGTGGACGTCGACACAGACGACGCGAGCTCCAGAGCCGCAGAGGATTCCCTGTCAGTACTCTCGACATCCTCGAGATCATTCTTCCGGTCACCCCTTAATCGAAAGCGAGGCACTGACCGAACGGCGACAAGTAAAGAACGTACTAGAAGCAGAAGAACGAGTGATGCCATGAACGAAGACTATTCGAGTGGGCTAGATCCGAAGCTCACGCTAGAGCTGCAGAAACAGGGTGGCGGTGGATGGGGATTTGGAGAAGAGGCAATGATGAGTCTCGAATGAATTGGCCACTGCTTAATGTCTTTGGGTTAGGAGTTGGGATGTTTGTCGTTGATGGGCGATAGAGAGGCATATATGAACACGCATCATTATCGGCCAGTGTAAGTTAATATGGGGAGAGGAATGATTTTCCGGCATGTAAACCAGCCATATTGGCATTCGACTCGAATGGACGCCGACGTTTACGTGAAGTCCTTCAGCGTCGGGTTATGTGAAACGTATCGCGGTAGTAGTAATGCTGCCACTGCTTCTGCTGCTAGGGGAGAGCAAAGAACCGTTGGTGGTGCGACTGTGAAGCATCACATAACGTCTGATGAATGTGTTCTTGGGACGAGATGGCTTTGGTGTTCACTTGAGGCTGTGCGACGTACCTTGAAGCGTCATTGTATCCGCCTTGACCTCGTTTCTCGCTTTGGGAAGTTGCGCTTCGCTCTTCAAGCTGCATCTTTGGCTGCATGTCACTTCACCTCATCACCTCAGCTTATCTCTCCTCAACGGAATTTCGGAGAGAAATTTCTTTGCATGGAATACTTCCAACTCCCTTTTGAAACTGCAAATATCTTCAAAACTGCCTTTCAGTTTAAATCTACAGCTCTGCCGCTATGGACGCCCCTGCATCTGGCGCCGAGCGTGAACGTAAGGGTAAAAGAAACAACCGCTCCAGCGCTCTTACGATATCTGTCTCGCCAGAAAAGAACCGCCATTTCAATCGCGAAGCTTTGTCAGGACATATGGTGGCCCGACCAGTGAGTCGCTCAAGTATCTCTCCCGAGCTCGTCACCCGCATGGCACCCGCTCACAGCAATGACGCGTCAACAATGGCACTTTCACCAAACTATCCAGAGGTACCGCCAACCTTCGCAGGATCTCTGCCATCGCTCAAGCCAGCGTCGACTCGCTCGGACCGCTCTCACACCTACGGGGCAGGTAGAGGTAGACCACAGTCTACAGATACAGTTCGAGGCATTGCGACGGGTGATCATGGGAACACGCCACCGCCTATCGCTTTCCCGCCGTGGATCGGAAGAGGAGATGATGAGCGCCGCGAGGGACGGAGTTGGGAGGATAATAGTAGACAGGGTGTCGTCGCGGGTGGGTTCAAGAGACCGCTCCAGCACGGCGAGTCGAGATTTGGCCTGGGACGGGTTGTGATTTCGAGGATTGAGGGTAGATGGCTCGTCAGCTCCATTATACACGGTACTGTGCTTGCTCTGCAATGCATCGTTTCGCTGGCTGTGTCTAGCGCTTTGGTTGGGGTTGCCGTATTGGATGATGCGGATGAGGATCATGAGTTTTCGGAGTGGTAAGCTGCTTCTCCTTGTTGTCCCTACCCAACTTTACTAGGGCAATGTTGCTGACTTGGCTAAGGCTCTGGACCTTTGCAGTTCCTTTCCTGTCCGCCCTATTCCTTCTATGCTCCATCACCCTCGTCATTCACGAAGCCAAGCCTCTCTCCGCCGTCGCGCTACTCTACCTTCAGTCGGCCATCCTCGTCGTCACAACCGCTACAAGCCTCATCATGTGGGCACGATCCCTTCTAGAAGACTCGAGAGCCGTCAAAGGTGTACTCATGGGCAGTGATATCTTCTTATGGGGATTTGCATTATTTGGGTTCCTAAGGGCAGTTGTGATGTGGAAGGTGGAAGAGGATACGGGTGCAGATGAGATGGTACCCGAGCTGGAGAGGAGAGTAGTTGCCTACGGAACGTTTGCACCACTTGAGGGAAGATGATAGAGACAAGATCAAACTTGACTCGCACGCTTTCCTTTGTACTCTGGGTTCAGGATGTGGTTTAGAAGAAGTCAAGCCTGGAGTTGACGAATGGTTTGCTCTGGTCTTGGCATGTTCTACCACCTACATCAAACTGCTCTACACGTTGGCGTCGATATTCCCTCGCAGATGAGCGAGTTCGACTAAAGTCGGCATCCATATCGGCCGAGGTATTGTTTTCCAAATCGTAGGATCATCTCTCTAAACCCCGGCTTAGTGGTTCAGCTCAAATAAGCTTATACGTAAATTCGACCTGGGGGTTCTCCACATGATGTGAAGTGGACCGATGAACGACCCCAAGAGAGGAACAAAAGCCGCATATACAAGAAGGATACAAATACGCAGCGAGAACTTTACATATAGACCTAGACTGTCAAACATTGGCACAATAAAGTCGTTTTAAGAGATCCTGCCTACCCATTCACCATGTCCACCACGACCCCGGCTAAGACCAGCCCCGCCGATGTGCGCATCGAGCTCATCACAAAGGCAGACGACATCCCCGCCTGCTTCGACATCACATGCGACACCTTTGGCCGCCAGACCGCCGACGGCATCTGGCTCGCCTTCAATCCGGGATGGGATACACCCGAGGGTAGGGAAACCTCCATCAAGCACTTCACGAAGAGGTTGGAAGGTGCCACGCGGGATCGGAACGGAGATCTCAACACCATGTTCCTCAAGGCTACCGTTGCAGCGGACGACGGAAGGGAAGAGAGCAGGAAGATCGTGGGCTTCGCGATATGGGTGCAGGCTTCCGAGGTAGAAGGATACGGCGACAAGCCACCCGCGGATCTAAGACAAGCCATCGACGTCGAAGCCATCTACCCCGGAGACGAAGCCGAGCAGCGGTACCTATGCCAGTGCGACCGCTCCCTGCACGGCCGCCGCAACCAGCTCGTCCGCGACATCGCCGGCGCCGACCTGCCCGCCGTCATGGCGCTGGACATCTGCGTCGTGTCCCCGGCGTTTCAGGGCAGGGGCATCGCGCAGGGGCTGGTGCGGCGGGGGTTGGACGAGGCGGAGAGGAGGGGCGGGCTGGAGGCTGTCACGGAGGCTTCGAGCATGGGGAGGGGTGCGTATGCGAAGCTCGGGTTTGAGGGGGACGGTGAGATTGAGTATGTGCTTGATGAGGAGTTTAGGGGGAGGAGGTTGCCTTCGAATCTGTTCATGAGGACGAAGAAGAGGGCTGCGTAGCGGATGCGGGAGGTTACGTAGGTATTTACCAATACTGTCTACTGCTCTCCTTTTCTATCATTGGAGAGTCGTTTGGGTTCTCGCTATTCGCCCTTCAGAAGAACCATCAAAGATTCCTCATGCTTCCAACTCATAAGCGCTCTCGCCTTCCAAGCCTCCCACTCTTCCACCTCTCTCCCTCGCTCTCCACCACGGCACCCCAGATCCCCCAGTGCCCGCTTGAGGCCCAAGAAGAGACAGGCAAAAGTCCTCTGATCCTCGTGCGACGCTCCGCCCGGGCCGAGCGCGAACAGCAACCTCTGCACCTCCCGCCCGTCGAGCACGCAGCGGGCGAGGTCCTCGCGGCCCTTCTCGCGGAACACGCGGGCCAGGAACAGCTCCTCCCCCGCCAGCTCGTTCGAGCCATCGTAGAAGTCAGCTACCGGCCACATCATGCACGGCGAGGAGAAGGCTTCTTCTCTCGACGCCGTGCTGCACCACTCCCAGTCGATGATGCCGAGGATGTCGAAGTCGGCGTTGACGAGGATGTGGTCGCCCTTGTCGTCGGCGTGCTTTAGGAAGAATCGCTCGTCTTTTCCCTCCGCTGATGACTTCCACACTTTATCTAGAACGTCGAGCCTGAAGCGGTGGGCTAGGAACACGTCTATCGCGTTCTCGACTGTCCCGATCTCACCGTTGGTGGTCATCTGAAGATGTGCTTCTACGAGGGTTTCCAAGGCCTCCCGCGACGAGCGAAATGGTCCCGGTGGCCTGCCGTCCTCTCCCGACCGAAACGTGGAATACTGCGCCAGACTCTCCACCTGTATCCGGGGCTCATTTGCCGTCGCCACCGCGAGTGACCCGAGCTTGTCGAAAGGGTGCCTTTCCATCTCGATCATGATATCTGCGAGCTGCCTCACGACCTTCTCCCTCTGCGCAGTCGTTGCGCCCTGCCAATCAAGCGGCGCACCTCGCATCTTCTCCATCAGGATATAACCAACGCCTATCGTGTTCGCCGGATCAGACTCGCAGGCCCAGTCGAACACGCGCGGAGAGGGGACACGCGTGCGGCGCTGCAGAAACTCCATCGTCGCGGCCTCACTCTTCAGCACGTAATCACGCACGTCTGGTGGTGGTGATATTGGGCTGGGTAGCCTGAACCGCGCGATCCATACTACGCCGTCCGCGAATGCAACATCGGCATGGCAGTTCTGCCCGCCCATCATGGCAGAAAGACACTTCGGCGAGAGGTTAATGGTGCATGGGACGTTGATGCCACTTCGCACTTCCGATGCCCGCGCGCACAGCTTCTCGACGTCGATCCGCCGGCACAGCTCGTTTAGCCGTCGGGACTCTGCTGCTACATATTGGGCGCTGTATTCGTCCCAGTTCGTCTGGTTATGATGAGCAAAGCAAAATGCATGATGTGTCTAAAGTGGTTACCTCTGGCTTCGGGCATGTATGCCACTGGTCTCGCAAGTGTGTCCGGCATAGATGCCTGTCGCAGAGCAAGCAATCCCCGGCCCGTTGAACAGCTGGGGATTGGCAACCCTCCCAATCGCACGTCCAGAGAGGAGGCATCTTGGGGTTGTCAAGAATACGATGCGTCTTGTAAGATGAGAAGGAGGGCGGATCTTTATGCCAACAGGAGTGAGACGAACCAGGCAACAGGGGGCATTGGGTCCTCTGAATTCATGTAAGCCAATGAGACCCGAGCAGAGCCTCGGTTGGGATCGTTTCCGATGCGGTTGGTAAGGCCGGGCTACCATACATGATACTTATTGCATTGGACGAAACGACGATTGTGGTTGGCAGGTCGATGGATGCCTCAGCTACGACTAGTGAAATGATTCCAGAAACATCATCTCAATCGAACTACTCTGCATCCGTCCCAAGTCACTTACTCATTCAATAGATGCGACTTGACCTTGTTATCTCCCGCTCCCTTCCAATGCGTCTTCACCTCTCCCCAACTCTCCTCGTTATACCCCTCTTGCACCTTCTGACACGTCTCCAATCCCCACGTCGTGACACCCACCATCAAGCAACTCTCAAACATGAACGCGCAGCTCCCCCCACCAACCTTAACCGGCTTCAGCTCAGCCCCCCTCGCGCCCTCAAAGCTCTCCGCATCAGGTCCATGTCCACTCATCACATTGTGCAGACTCGCGCCTCCGGGGACGAAGCCCCCCGAACCACCGCGCTTGGCGTCGTAGCCACCTTGGATGAGCCCCATGAACTCGCTCATCGTGTTGCGGTGGTACCACGGCGGACGGAACGTGTCTTCGCCCACGAGCCAGCGGGGAGGGAAGATGACGAAGTCGGCTACCGCCGTGCCGGGGACGGAGGAGGGGGCGGATAGCACGGTGAAGATGGACGGGTCCGGGTGGTCGAAGGATATGCTGCCGATGGTGTTGAAGCGGCCAAGGTCGTACTTGTAAGGGTAGTAGTTCCCGTGCCAGGCTACCACGTCGAACGGCGTGTGCGTTTGCGTAGTCTTGAAGAGCGCGTTGTTGAACTTGACGGTGATGGTGTAGGACGTGGGACCATCCGAGGCGGTGGCGCCGCAGTCTTGGGTGAAGCACGCGACAGGGGATTGAAAGTCTCGAGCGTTGGCCAGGCCGTTGGATCCGATGGGTCCAAGTTCGGGGAGGTTGAAGTGGCCCTGGTATAGCTCCAAGGCGTAGCCCCTAGCCCGTCCATCGGGAAGGTGGACTTGATATTTCACTCCGCGCGGGATGACGCAGATCTCCATGGGTCGCACGAGCAACCACCCAAACTCGGTACGAACGTCAAGCGCCCCTTCCTGGGGTACGATGAGCAAGTCTCCATCCGCAGAGTAGAAAGCGGTCTTCTCGTCCATGCTCCTGCCAGCCGCGTAGATGTACATGCCAAGACCCTCCTTGAGCGTCGGATCACCAGCCCCGGCGACGAGTCTCAGACCAGACGAGAAGTCGAGATGCTCGGCCTCGGCGTGGTCGAACGGGTCCCAGCGGAGCTGATTCGGGATATAGTGGAGCTGGCCGTCCTCGGTGCCTCGGATGGTCCCGTTGGTCTTGTCGGCCTTGTTGAAGCCGCTCTTCTGCTCGGGGCCAGCTTCGTATTGGTACGGCGGGTGCGCGCACGAGGGGAGGATGCGGTAGAGCCACGTCTGCTTGTTGTCGTGTCTGGGCGCCGTGAAGGCTGTACCGGATAGCTTCTCCGCGTAGAGGCCCAGAGGAGGCTTCTGGGGCGAGTTGTGTCCGACTGGAGAGGCGCCCTCGACAGCTTCGGACCTGCGATTGGATCAATACCGGGGTTTCCGTCTGACTTAACGGTAAACCCATACTCACTCTAGATGATTGTTGAAGCCATTCTGGTATCGATACTTCTCCTCGAGATGGAATTGCGTGACGGGCATGATGGCTATTGATAATGATGATGATGATGATTCAAGTAGCTATCGCAGCTATTCAAAGCAGCCACGCAGAAAAGATGACAGCCAACTCCCCCCATCTTCTTAAATAGTTCACAGTCGCATAAGTTCTCGGGATGACGTTCACTGTTTATGCCAAAGCACCATCCCATGTCCCACCCAGTTCCGCAATCGAAGCCGTGTTAGTGGACGGGCCGACGTTAACCGGAAGTGGCTTTACCGATTCCGCCTGGCTTGCAGAGGCATAGCCCGCCCATCCGCGATACTTTTGGTGAATGAATGCACATGAAATTAACGTTGAGTAATATGCTGCAGGGCTGTGGCACGGTGTAAGGTAGTATGAGGGGTATTGGGACCTCTTAACGTTGGGACTCAGCCTATTTAAGCGTGGTGAACTCACGTCCAAGTTTCACAACCCTTCGGCGAAGCAAATTCAAGCCTGGGAACAATCATTTTCTTGTACGATCGAATCAAGGACTTTGCAAGGCATGGTGTGTGTGTGTGCAGGAGTACGGTAATATAATCCTGTCTGTATGATGTATTGGAATGGATTGGATTGGTGATGACAGCATCTTGTTAGTTGATGCGAATGAGAGAGACACGTGACTTGTTCTATGCAAGCTATCATGCAACATACCATTCAAAAGTTGCATCGTGCAAGTCTGCTTCATCTTCGCAAGTACCATGCTCCCTCGTACCATATCAACCGTCATAACCACACCCAACCGTCTAAACTAAGCATCTCCTTCATTCCCGGTCACAGACTCGCATCAACCATGACCTCGCGAAATCTCAACACCACATGGGTTGACACCCTGAGACAGCAATACGCCAAAGACTTCGAAGCCGACGACGTTGCCTTTCCCTTGCGGTACCTTCTCAAGAATCCCACGTGGAACCGCGACCTGTACTACGAGGTTCCACGCAAGATCCCCCCGAGGGAGTTCTTGCATTCTCTAGCCGCCTTCTCCACGCAGCGTCGCTCCACAGACGATCCCGCCTACCAGGATGACAACATCAAGGTCTATCCCCGTCAGCGGGCGACGGAGACGACCAGAGCTGAGGATCAGTACCAAGAAGACTTTCTATCAAAATATGAGAATATCTGATGGGATATGTTCTATGCTGCCGAGCAGTCTGAGTCGCCCGAGTAGAAGGGTTCGCTCCGGCCATGTTGAGAAGCGATGCAATCTGAGGGCTGGTAGATTTAACCAGTCTGGTTAGTCTACATCTAGATGGTTAAAGCTATCTATTTACTCGCAGTATGAATTGACGTTATGCAATAGCGGAGTAACTGTGCATCCTAGACAAGCTAAATCCTACCTATCACACTCTGAACGCACCATGGAGATGGGTATACGTTATAGTTGATTGAGTAATGATACGTCGCTCTTGACTAGTGTCTTACATCATTCATGGGACTCAAGTTGGGCACTAACAACTAGTTCATCAATCACTATAGTTGTGGTGGTGAGGTAATCGTCTTGGGTTCGAGAACGTAGCTCTTGATATTTCAGCAAGAACTCGGGCCCGAATTCTTGGAAAGCCAGCAAAAAGAAGGCTGACTTTACGACGACAAATAAGTTAAAAGTACAGCAGGCGACGCTTCTAGCAATCGCATTAAGCCCCGGCCGAGAATATCTAGTCGCAGTATCCCAGAGCGCCGACTCGCAACGAACCCAGCGAAGCGAACAACAAAGAATTGAAGGAACTATTGGCCCAGATAGTCAGGGTTGATAAGGTCATTATTCCTCCTCCTTATTCTTCTTGTTCTTCTTCTTACCGCCGCCACTCGGGCCGCCTGATGAAGGTTGCTTCTGCGTGTGAACGATGAGGCGGGTCCATGACTCCTCCTTGTCCCACTCGAATCCAGCCAAGTAGGGGTTCTCCAACTCATCATCGGACTATTCAACGTCAGTACCAACGCAGATGGCAGTAGTAAGGGAGGCCTGTACTTACTCGCTTCTTGTATGCCTTGTAGATGGCATCTAGGGCGTCCTTGATTGTTACGCCCTTCATGTTTCGGGCATGTACCTCCATGCCGAGTGGAAAGTGAAGGTCAATCTTCTTGACCTTGGGATTCGTTAAGGGGAGTTTTAGGTACGAGGTGTCCTCGATAGTAGACGGACTCTTGTTGATCTTCCTATTAGGTGCAGTGTATCAGGAGTGTGTACTTTGCTTGAACCATGGCGGAACTGCTTACCATCCAGTCTTTTGCGTCTCGACCGCGAGTTGCAGTTCAATCCCTTGCGCCTCTACAGCAACGTTAGTGCTATCGATCAGCTCAGATGTGGTGTTGATATCACTAACCCAGGTCGTTGATGTTCATCACATCGGGGGCACTGGAGCTCTGCCTCCGGTGGCCCTTCTTGTGGAGGCCGTCGTTGGGTGGTGATGATGACAGGCCTTGGACGGCAGAGTCGACCTTGGTGAGTGGTTCTGACATGATGTTTGTTTTGGGTTGTGAGTTGATCAAGGAGATCAAATAAGCTGTGTTTGTGTGAATTGTAGGATGTGTTGCAGTATGAGATACCGTGTTAGGATGAAGAGGAAGAAGAGAAGGAGGAAGGGAAGAGAGGGGAAGAAGGGGTTGATATTCATTCGCACCTGCCTTGAGCTAAGCTACCTTCATGCCTTATTGCCATAACGTTACCTTACTGTACACGCTGCCCTTTGTCGTCGTCAGACCGGGCGGGGTACCTACCCATTGCCGTCTCTGACTATTCATTAGATGGAGCATGCGAGATACCTCAGGTAAGGTGCTTTCAGGTAAGGTGAGGTAGGTAGCTAGCTGACGATCGCGTGACTTTAGCCTGACAAGAAAGGCGTGACTTTCACCCAGGTCTCTCGTTTCACTCACTCAGACGACCATTACAACGTGGGAAGAACCCCCCCCTTGCAACGGGACTAGCAGCCGCCGGGACTGCAGGCCCACAGCAGAGCGAGCACAAGCTCCGCAGCCGTTGCTCTTTTTTTTTGGCGTCTGAGGAGAGCGCACTGTAACCCCACTTGTCACCACGGTAAGCCCACTGAAGGCTTAGCGTTTGATAGAAAGAGGGGCCGGGAATCCGGGGAAAGCTTGTCGAGAGACCCACCACCCGATCTTAGTGGCGTTATGTGGGTAGTCGAGCACGAGCAAGCATGAGCATGCAAGGATCAGGTACGGAAGGGACAGCAGACAAGAACGACGATTGAAGCTCTCGAGATGGCCAAGTTGGAAGGGGAAGAGAGCACAGCGGGAGGGTTTTCCGTAGTCCGACCATCGCAATAGGGGGGGTGGTCTGCGTACAGTGCTTGCGTGCCAGAAGGAGACGGACGAGAGGTGTGTGACTGGCTGAGTGATCAAAGCCAGGCCTTGCTGATGACGCGTGATCGACAGACGATACTGCCCCTCCCCCCCCGGACACTTCGGGTTCGGCTCCTGGCCCGCTAGCTGTACGGTACGGTACGCGGTACAGTACAGTACAGATGTACGTGGTAGCTGGTAATACCCTCCCTATCCTCACCTGATGCCGTCGAGCCAGAACCCTCCCCGCGCAACCCTCACTCAAGCCTTCTGGATTATCGTTTCCTCTAGAGTAGACTGGCATACCGATTCCGAAACCTTGTGACGAGGCTTCCTCGCGATTCATTGGCTGCTTATGATTGCCGTATTGTTTTCTTTTTCCTTTTGCGCTGCGCGGAGCGGGGGGATTCTGGGTTTGGCACCGTCGTATGCTCACGGTATGCTAGTCTTGGTAGCATCATTGGCTCAGCTCAGCTCAGCTCAGCTTAGCTCTGCTTCAAGCTTCATCTCCATGGCTTCATGATTTCCGTCGGACCCTGTGCGATTGCATCCCATGACCGTCATGATGATACCGAGACAACCTGCTCTCGTGATTGTGCCTGAATCTGCGTCCGGATCCCAAGACTTGATGGGACGGGATTGGATGGGATGACACGAGATGAGACGGATGCGTGGCCGTCATTCCCCCATAAGGATAGCGAATCTATCATGATCTGTGTAGTTTCTTTCAACCTCTCTTGCCTCCCCTTTTCTCCAGGCCAAATCTCTCTTTCCCTCGCCATCTTCCCAATTTCACATCGCAATTGATTCCGCAACCGCTCAATCGAATTGGTCGTTGATCGCTGCATCTCCTCGTAGCTTTGGCTCGTCTTACACGCGACCTTCCAACATCCGATGATGGGGCAGGCAACAGGAGACCTCCAGTGGGGACCCCCGGGCGGCCCCGCTGTTACCCTGAGCTGACCCCTGTCCGTCAGCTCACATCCCACGGGGTCAAATGACCATTGTCGACAGACGAGATGACGATGTAGACAGAGACTAGGTACACGAAGGGATAGATGTACAGAGTATGACGATCGGATGCTTTGACAGGATGACGATAAAATACACATATAAGCAAAGGTGTTGCATTGAGTCATTCACGAGATCAGACGACCCGTTTCGATTGTCCAAAACCCCTTGCCGCCCATCGACCATGCCAATCGATGAAAACACCAACTGCACGAACATTGATACACCGCAATGAAAGGCTAGTTTAGAAAACTCAAACAAGTAGCTGACGAGGCGCAGGTACTAGAGCATCACACCCCCACCTACAAATGGCACTACGGTGTCACATCCCGCGGAAGCACGAAGTAGTAGTGCCTTGCAATATAGAACCCGCGATAGAAACCCCCCCATTTGATACATGACAAGATCGAGAATAACCACGGAATCTCCATGTAAAATTTGAATTGAAGCCTATCGACTATCTGATACAACACTACCCAAGCCCCCAAACCATCGATCCGGCTTTACCAAGCCATGCGAGCCAATATACCATGAGGACGTCGCCTCACGCAATACTTCCTCGCCTCGTCCAGAAGAAGGAGACCCATACCGAAAGCCATCGGGAGGAACCAGTGCTCGACGGGAACCTGGGCAGTATCCAGGGTATCCTGAAACGTGGGGATGTAGAGCCAGAAGAAGGCAATGGCGAGAGCGAATCCTATCGCTGGGAACAGGTACCAATTCTGAGTGTCTTTGTTGAACAGGGGAGGGTGCTGAAAGATGGATAGGCGACGGGTTCGCACGGCCAACAAGTTGAACCATTGCCTGGAAGATGTTAGCGACGAAGCCTTGCGAGAGAGAGAGAGAGGGAGAGCGAGAGAGAAGGGAAGATATGCGAAGAGAGAACCCGGAGACTTACATAACGACCAAGTTGACAAAGTAAATCGAGCTCGCCTCATTCAGCGTCTTCTGATAATAATCTGGATCCCACTGCGAAGGAACATCTCCAAAAGAGAACCAGATCTCCGAGAACTTGAAGCCGTGTCGCTCGAGGTACCAGTACGACATGGCAAAGGAAGCAAACGTCTCGAGCATGCCCACGACGCCGTAGGCTTGCACGATGAGCTGCCAGTCGACGAGGCGGTCTCTTCCGGGGATGCGGGGTTTACGGAGGAGGACGTCGGCTTCGGGGGCCTCGTACGCGAGGGCGATGGCGGCGACAGCGTCGGTGAAGAGGCTTGGGTGGGGTTAGTCACTGCTTGCTTTCCCACCGGATTTGACATGTCGTGATGAACTTACCAGATGATGATCATGAGAAAGCTGCTCAGGATCTGGGGAATGCCAAACGCGACGTTGGTCATCACGGGCCAGAACTCGCTGAAGCTACCAGCAGGGAGGAGATACGCGACCGTCTTCTTCAGGTTGTCAAACATCATGCGTCCGTATCGCACAGCCTCGACGACGCTCGAGAAGGTATCCAGAAGGACCATGTCCGCCGCCTCGATGGCGATGTCACTACCTGACCCGAGCGCAATACCCACATCCGCAGCCCGCAGCGATGGGGCATCGTTGACGCCATCGCCGGTCATGCTGACAATCTGACCGCGCGACTGGAACTCTCGCACGATACGAAGCTTGTGCTCGGGTGTTGTGCGGGCAAACACGATCTCCTGGTACTCGGCAAGCTGGTCCCACTGGCCCTCGTTGAGCGCGATCAGATCTGGTCCGCTGAGGACGATAGCTTCCCTGGGTCCGGCGGCGTGGAAGTCGATTCCCAGTGCGCGGATGGAAGGGTCGATTGTAGTTGTACGGTCGAGGGCGTCGACGGAGTCGATGTTGCGGCTGGTGATGATGCCGCACTCCTTGGCGATTGCTTCAGCAGTGAGGGCAAAGTCGCCGGTGACCATGAAGATCCGGATGCCAGCACCGCGAAGGGTATTTACCACTTCGGGGATTTCAGGACGAGGGGGGTCGACGATGCCGACGATGCCGACGAGTGTCAGGCCAGATTGAGCTTGCTTATTCATCTCCGACTCCATACTGGTGGATGACATGCCGGGGGGGAATGCTGTGCTGGAGATGACCTTTCGAGCTAGGAGGAGCACACGACGGCCTTCGGAAGCCCAGTCGTCCTTGATAGCCTCGATTGTCTTTCGTGTTACGTCGTCGAGGTGAACGGTGACTCCGGAGGGGTTGACGTAGGAGCTGACTCGGTGGAGGAGAATCTCGGGGGCACCCTTGATGGTGAGGAGACTAGAAACAGGTCAGTTAAGAAAAGCATGCGATGGGTGGGAGACTTGAGACTCACGTATCACCAGGCTGGAATATGGCAGCAGTGTCCGAGGGCAGAGTAAGCGCCAGACCATCCTTATGGGCCAGTCCAAAAGATTTAATCATGTACTTGTTCTTGCTGTTGAAGGCGAGCTCGTACTTGACTCTCCAGCATCGTCTTATGTCTGCAACTTCACCTAGACTCTCGGAGAAGCGGAGGATGGCCTGATCCGTAGCATCGCCGTGGATGACACGCTCATGTAGAGCAAGGTTCATGGTCGCGGCATCGAACGAGCCGGCGTTGCAGAGACCGGCGACGGCACGGAGCTGGCTGATGGAGTTGTTCTTGGGGTTGGCGTGGCCGTTGAGGACGTGGTAATCCCGAGCCTCGTTGGCCGCCATGCGCTTGTTCCCGATAGCACACTCGGTGACGGTCATTTTGTTCTTCGCTTGTCAGCCATACGGCTTCTCGGCAACAAGTCGTGCCAAGAAGACTTACTTGTGTCAGAGTTCCCGTCTTATCGGAGCAGAGAACAGATACGGAACCCAGCGTCTCGACCGTCTTGAGCGACTTGCACAGAATCTTCTGCTTGCGCATCATATTGGCGCTGATGGTCATGCTTGCCGTGACAGCGACGGGAAGGCCTTCGGGGATGAAAGCTACAGCCACGGAGACGCAGGCGATGATCAAGTTGGGAACGTTGATCCAGCCGGGGTGATCTTTCCGCAGCCAAGCAGCCCTTTTCGTCAGGTTAGCAAGTCTGCCTGGTTTTATGGTAGCCGGGGGAGAAACTTACCAGAGAATGACAAATATGATGATCATTGTAATCATGACGGAGCAGATGATGACTACAAAGTTGAATATCTCCCGCTCAAGCGTCGTCATACCCTTCTTTGGCTCGTTGGTGAGCTTCGCGATTCGGCCAAAGACGGTATTGTCGCCGGTAGCTACCACCACACCAGTGCAAGTTCCCGAGACGCAGTGAGTACCTTGCAGACCTATACAGCGTGTTTCGAGGTAGTTGTCATCTGTAGAGTCTACGGTGGCACCGAGGGGGATAGATTCACCTGTTACTAGTTAGCATGGAATAAACTGTCAAGAAAGTTCAAGCCTGGTGAGTTGATACCAACAGATGGTCAAGAGGGCTGGTGTTTGGGAAACACGCATCGAGGAGGAAGGTATCAAGGATGGGGCTTAGGCATTAATCAACTCACCCGTCAAGATTGATCGATCGAGCTTCGCATCAGAAGATACCTGCGTGAAGCGCATGTCGGCAGGTAGCTTGTTGCCAGCCTTGATCATCATGACATCTCCAGGCACAATATCATCAGCTAGCAGTGTAACCTCCTGCCCATTACGAATAGCCTGGCAGTGTTCAGGAAGCATGTTCTGGATCGATGCCATGACATGCGACGACGACCAATCCTGCCACATGTTGAAGGCAGCCTGAATCAGGAACACGGCAACGAGAACGATGGCCAGCGCAAGGTTAGCTACGGCGGGAGGATCTCCCAGGGGCTTCCACGCGACGAAGACGAGGATAGCAGCGACGAGAAGGACAGGGCCAAAGCCATTGAAGAAGTATCCGAAGATCGTCTTGAACTTGTTGGTGGGGGCCGGAGAGGGGGCATTCTTCCCGTACTGCGCGATCCGGCGCTGGATCTGGTCGGAGGAGAGGCCTTCGTGGATGGCTGTCGAGAGACGGCGGAGGACCTCGTCGACTGAGATGGTGTGCCATTCGAGGCTGGCAAGATCTGGTCCTGTCAGCAAACGTATCCGATACTAGCAACAATGCTGTGTGCATCACCTTTGGCGGCTTCGTTGTTCTTCCGTACGACACTAGTCTTCTGTTGATAGTCCTCAATATCGATCGACCTTGAGAGAGTCAGCAAAGGAAGCCAAGCTGGTACTGCCAAGGGTAAATCAAGCCCGTGTCATGTCACGGCTTGAGTCAAGACTCGCCGACACTCTGCTGGTACTTCAACGCTTTTGGGCTCAGGTTAAAAGTCAAGACAGAGAAGATGAGTCTTACACAGTACGGTATTGGATGGGGAGGGCAGTAGCAGCATCAACCGAGTTGCGTCTCGAGTGCATCGAACGAACACCGTGAGATCCAGCAGATGAAGCTCTCGAGTTGGCCGTCCCAGTGCGCACGAGAGGCCTGGACCTCGTCGCGGCTTCTTCATCTTGTTGCCAGCGGATGCGCTCAGGCACCGCGACCTTGAGATCTTTCTCGTCCATGAGCGGTAGAGAAAATGTGACGAGGTTCAGAACGAGCGAGTACTAAGACTCAAGTGAGGAGGAATGAATTGCGAGAGCAAGAAGATGACAGAGTGCTGGGTCAGAAAACTACATTGCCGATCGTCCAGGACCGTCTTTATACTCTCACCACTATCGTTGTTATTACTGTCTCATGGAGGTTATACAAATGGGCTTAGCTTTATGGTCGGATGTCGAGGGTCATGATATCACAGCCCTCAGCATGGGAAAACGAGGTCGCGTCAGCTTCACAAGCCAGACATGGCTGACCGTCTCCCCTCCCCCTTGACATAGCGCACGCGACGGCAAACACTCCGCATCTGAGAAGAATATCCTCTCCGGACTAGTCTTCGTAGTGGGAAGAAAGCTGGATGGATGAGACGGAGCTTAGATGAGAAAATGTGGCCAGAGCCCTACCGCCGCCGCCAGATGGCGTTGGGAAACCCTCCGCGGCTCGTTCGCCCTCACCGACGCATCGAGGGAGAAAGGATGCCACCACAATAGAGATCAGAGCGAGCGTTCACGCCCGGCCGTACTTTGACGAACATGGCCCCGTATTTGATGAAAGAAAGGTAGAGTAGCCCTAAGCTAGATTGATGGATCTCTTCCAAATGCAGACAGACGGGCGCTCTGGTCGGTGACTGAGGATAAATCGCTCACAACCTGCCCACGGCGCGCGCCCATTGTTGCAGAGATTCCGGAAGAGCGATGGAGCGCGTGAAGTCGTCGATATAGAAGCGCCAAGTACCTCGCGGCTCTGCGAGAGCTCAGGATGGACAAGTAGGTGACTTTGTCGAGCTAGGACGGGTTCTGGCCTCCCCTTTTCTCAGGTACCGAGTCTACCGACCGGGCCCTAGGCTAGACTACAGTAGTACTGTAGAGCTAGATCCCTGGCGAAGCTTCTCTCTGCTGGATTTGGCATGGGGCGAGCTGTAACGTAGCAGGGCAAGCCTTTGAGCGGCCGCTGTTTTTGGATGGGGGAGGAGGAGGAGGAGGAGGAGGAGAAGTGGCAGTGCGCTGCCTGCTGCATGCACGCCAGTTTCAACCCGTGGGGTGCAGATGAGACACCAATAAAAGTACAGACTGCAGTACGTACTGGTCTTCAGGGTTGCGAGTCGGGCATGTGCCGGTGATCTCGGTCTGTCTCGTTGACGAGAAAATGCTTAATCCAGCAACAGCCATTGGCAACGAGCATGTCACTACTCTACTCTAGGCTGCTCACATTTTACTCTCCGCAGCAGAGAGAGCAGGATGAGGTCTAGTCTTGTTGGCGCTGTGGATGCCTGCAACCCTGCATTTCGAACGAGGCACATCCTGCCGAGTTTCCCACCGGGGCCCTGACTTCTGCTCCGGAGACTCCTCTGAAAATCAGGGAAACGATACGGTAAGCGCAGCCTGGTCCATACATACAATACGATACAGTACAGGCCAGGTCGAGGTTGGTTTCCTGCACATGCAATGCGTCCGACCCCACCCGTGAACAAGCCCTCCTCGGTATCCGTAATTTCTCTTCCTTTGTTGTTGTGGTTGTTGTTCAGATACGTAGCTCGATAGATTTCCCTCCTTCGCACCCCCATGGCAACTCGTGCATGCTATTGCTTGCGGTGATCTCAGCCGCGAGAGAGAAAGGGGGAGGGGGTTCGTAAAACGTGGGCGGCCTCCCACGATTACCCGTAGTGTGTGTGATTAACAGTGTTACCCTGTCAATCGTCCCAAAACAACCCGGCCATCCATCACTTGTCTCAGATTTCTCCTGCCTTCCATGATTATGCATGAAGGACCGCGTAGCTATTGCCAGTCTCGGAAGCGAGATGGCTGGAGCCCACTCGCCCTGAGACGCCCTGGGTTCAGAGGTAATTGCTGTTCATGGCAGTACCGACCACCTTGAGGGGGGGGCCTTCGCGGTACTGCAGGTCTAGATGCGCGGTCGAATGCCTCGTGAGCTTCGCGAGATTCACGTTGCAAGCTTGTCTTTGGGGGGGGTCTTGAATCTCCCTCCTGGCGTGTCTCTTTACCCGGATATCCCACTCGTTCCTTCCTACTCGCCCGGAGACATTACCGGCTACAGCGGTCATGTTCTTCGGAGCAGAGCGCCTCTAAACCTACGGACACTATTGTTATTACCTAACTTCGTGTTTCTCAAGCCCTGGGCTGGGATATCCACTACGTCATGGGGATTCGGTTGTGCAGATAATTCACGCACCCTCGTCGCCTGTGCCCTCTCCTTTCCTCTCCCCTTTTTTTCCTATTTGTCTTTTTCTCTTGGCAGCTGCAACGACCAAAAAAATTGTGCATATAATCAGAGAGTCAGAGAAACCTCAGAGATGAATGAAGTGATGACCTGAACTTGGAATGTGTGCGTCGGATGGTGGGTTAATTAAGCATTTCAGGGTTGTTTCAGCGCGAAAATAAGGTTAACGATCCGGTCTTGGCAACCGACCAATGCTGGCTTGGCCTGGCCTAGCAGTGACTTACAGTAGGCATAGGGGATTTCTTGGCATGCTCGGTCCCGGCTTGGCAAAGAATTGGCGAAACGTGGAGATGTCACTCGCGGTCGAGGTGTGGTGCGTCACGGCATTTGATGGAGAATCAGAGCTAACTTTGGACTTCACTTCAAAAAGAGCAGATTGAAAATTGTCATTTAGTGTGCGCTATATAGCGGTTTTTTTTTTTTTTTTGCATAGCATTGCATCTGTGTGTTGGTTTTCTGTTTCGTAATTGTCGTAGCTCGTTAAGTCGTCAGTTCAGGCCGAGGTTGTCGACTCGCCAGGTGCTGTTTAACCATGTCCGTTGTCGACGCTTCCTCCACAAGTGTCTCGAGAAGCCGGTCTTGTAAAGTCGCTACTGCTGGTACGCAGCGTCCGTGATGCTTGTTGCTGGTTTATGCCCCGTGCGTGTCAGAGAATGGACCCCCGGAGAAAACCCAGACTCGAGACTCAAGACTCGGGATACTGACTGTACCCCATCGCGTACATATCATCGTACCCCGAGATGCTCGACCTCTTGACCCTAACCTCGGGGTGCCTCCTCAGGAAGCTCTCGACCCAATGCTTCCCCAGCGGCTCCCGATCGCCTCCCTTGGCAACGACCCGTCCCGCCATGTCCCTCAGCTCCTGGTGCGTCGGCGGAAACCCCAGCGCAGCCTGCGCAAGCGCCCAGTCTTGGATGTGTCCCTCCTGCGCGTTGGACAACCGCTGAAAGGCCTCACGACCTTCTGCGCGCGTGCCGGCCCCGCGGAGACGGTCGTGCAGGGTCGTCTTGGGCACGCCGTGGTCGCGCGCGGCTCTGCGCTCCGAGACGCCGTTTAGGACGTCGCGGATGGCTAGTTGGAGGTCGGTCTCTGTGTAGCTAGGCATTTCCGACGACGACGATGACAAGAACAAAGTATCGAATCTCTGCTTCTCTCTCTCTCTCACGTACTCGCACACACTGTGTGTCTCTCTCTCTTTCTCTCTCACTTTGACTTCTCTTTTCTTTCCAAGGGAGTTTCGACGGGACGATTAAAGAAGGCGCGAGATCGCGCAGAAACTCGCGCCCAACAAAGGCATTTTGAACTTTTTCTCAATATAGCGAATGATCGTGATAAATGTAACATAAAAAGAAAGAGAGGAGGAGGAGAATGGGGGCACCCAGGCACGGGCTGCGTCCAGGGCGCACGGTGGTCGGTTATGATATATGGTCGGTTGTGTGGGAGTTGCGCTCTACTTGACTTACAAGCAGCGCGAAAGGCGGCGGTGGGGCGCCTGATCATATACAGAGTACAGCAACATGCCGCTTGACTCAGGAAAGATGCGGTTAGTAAATTGGCTCGGGGGGGAAAAAGGTGCGTGATGAGGGATTTTGGACCGGGGGGAGGTGTCTTGAATTGGCCGCTTCTTTTTGGTCACCGTTTGTTCGATGGTTTTGGTGGAGACGCGGGGGAGGAGAGAGTGAGAGAGAGAGGGAGAGAGGAGCAGCACTGCCTCGTCAAACTGTCACGGTGGGCGTCTGCTATCGAATTTACCAAACCCCTCGAGCTCCCCCTTCACGATTGATCGCTGTTACCAAACGTCCTCCCTCGAACCTTCAACCTTTTCCTTTCCTCCATAGTAGGTGACTACGCACTCGTTTCCCTCTCCCCTCCTCCTTCTTCTCCTTCTCCTTCCCTTTTCTTTCTGTCTCTTTCCCTTTTCTTTCTGTCTCTTTCCCTTTTCTTTCTGTCTCTTTCCATTTTCTTTCTGTCTCTTTCTTTCTTTCAATCAGTGCGAGTCACTCGGTCCAAACCAAACGCGTCATGCCCATTCTTGCACTCGAGTGAATGCCAAGAAAGATATCCCTCACTAAGTTGATGGAGAGGTAAAGCGAGATTAATACGATAGGCGGCTCTCGGCCTTTGGATACACGACGCGTGGACCAATTCGGCCTGTGGCCGGCCCATGAGTCGTGGCCGCCCCTCACGATGAAGCGAGCCACTTCCGCACGCACAGTCGGGGCTTCTTCTCCAACGTCGCGAGACTTGACAAGGCATCAACGAGGAAGATGGCTATACATCGAAGGTGCGGTCGACTCTCGCGCATCAACCGGTCAGGATCTCTCCATCTTTCGGCCCATGTTGCCACTGAGACGTCTTGACCAGCCAGTGAGTGAGCATTCGTAAACTAGGCCTACCCTTGACCCCATTCTGCAAGTAGGACGCGCAATGCTTGCGACGCCCATGGTCAAACTCGCCCGTAACACGCCGGACTAGAAAGCAAGCAGAAATGTATCGAAAACTCCCAGAGATTCGGCCTAACATTGCCCATCTTTGACTTCTAACTGTTCTTTTTTTGCATGTCATAAATTTCCACAGAAACTGCTGCATGCCTCAAAGACCCTCTAGACCCGCCACGCCAGGATAGACATGCTCCCTCCGATCCTACCATTGTCAACCCAAAACCATGAGCCGCCACCTTCATCTGCCGCTGCGTCTGCTGCTGCCGCTGCGTCTGCTGCTGCCGCTGCTGCTATCCTCGACCCTGCTCCCCTCATAGTCCCTTCACGTATCGACAAGCCTCCGCTGCCGACGCATAACCCCCCAACCTCACAGTTACCCAACTCTGCCGGGATTCAAGTCCCGCCACTTATAGCCGGTGCTCTAGCCTCTTCCTTCGCCGCAGCTCTCGCCGATGGCTTGGATAATGAGATCTTGACGCACTACTATCTGCCGGAGCATAGAGCACGCCTGAACATCGATCGTGTGCTGGATCGACTGCTGGCCGACTTTACTAAAGACTTGTGGGATGAGCTATGGAGAGTCTACCACGACTCGACCTCAACACCATCTCCTCGGCAGAAAATTCTCTTGTTCGAAGGCCCCGTCACTCAACTCGTCTTGATATTGGCCGGGCCCGAATGCCCACGGTGCGTGTTGGACAAGATCGGTCCGAGTTTGTCGAGGAGGCCGGCAACGTGGTCCGCAACCGCCCACGGTATAGACCTACAGCTGGCACTCCAGCTCCTGTGCAGTTTCTGGAAACGAGAATATCCTACCCGATCGCCAGAAGCTTCTCCTGACTTGATTGCGCGATCCTTGTACAGACAGGTTACAACTGGTGCGTCCGCAGGAAGACTCGTTGACAGAATTCGCGAGACTCTCCTCTCTCCCCACTATGTGCAGATGCATCTCATGGAATCAGCCGTCTGGGACATGCTACTCAAGCGGCCGTACCCGCCGTCTAGGGATGGTTTTCATCTTGTCCAGTTCAGATTTGAAAGTCAGATTCTCAGTTACACGAGGAGCACCGGCGAGCACATGTCAGGTTGCAATCTGGGTTGTCTGCCCGTAATCACCGGAACAGCCGACGACTGCGTTCGCACTACCGTCGCGAGCTACGTTGAGAAGCAGTGGCCCAGGGTCGGTACTATCGTACTACGCTGTCTTGCGAATGCCGTGGCCGGTGCCGCCACCTCATACGACGAGGGTCGACCGTTCGCAGGCATGTCGGTATGGGATGGTACGGGAGCAGGAGACATGTACTGTCCCAGCCTTCGAATGTTGCATATCGAACTTGAGAGCCAATCTCTGCGTCTGACCGTTTCTTCTTGGACTCATACTCTGATTGAGATCTTGCAACAAATGGCCTGGACGTGCGCAGCTATCAGCACATCTCCCTTCCATAGTACCTTGGAGCGCGTAACAGATATCTCAGACTGGACATACCTGGACGGTTCAGTCTACGTTGATTGCACTCTGTCACACCGCCTCATCTCTGAAGATGACAAGGGACAGTTGTTGAAGCACTTAAGAGGTGGTGCCGTTGCGAGAGGATTTCCTATTAATCACACAAGATGATCAATCTCCAAAGCGTCACGGTCATTGAAGCGTTTCTCTATTCTCTGTACATATCAATACTTGGAGCTAGAAAGCTAGATCAAGACAAGATACCCTCAAGGCATACGCAACCCCTTCGCCCTCGTCCCCGACAGCAACTCCGCCTCCCCATCCTCCGTCACCAGATAGATATCCTCATGCCTCACACCAAACTTCCCCTCCAGGTAGATGCCCGGCTCATTCGTAAATGTCATACCAGGCTGGAGGATCGCATCTCTGTTGAACTTGTTCAGGTACGGGGACTCGTGCGCCTTGATGCCGATGCCGTGGCCCAAGCGATGCGTGAACCCGTATCCGTAGCCTGCATCCTCGATGACCGCCCGCGCGGCAATGTCCACGCTGGCAGCAGTCCGGTTAGGCCTGAAAGCCCTCGCGGCGGCACTCTGCGCATCAAGGACGATCTTCCAGACCTCTTCCTTCTCGTGGCGGAGCGGATCTGCGGGGAGTTGGCTCTCGTCCCCGGGCGGGTCAATGAGAAAGCTGCGGCAGATGTCGGAAGAATAGCCGCGGTAGTGAGCACCTACGTCGATGACGACCATGGTATTGTAGGTGAGCTTCTTCCCACCGGTGACGAAACCCCCGTGCGGTAGAGCTCCGTGCTCCTCGAACAGGACGATGTCGAAGAAGAGGCCGAAGCCGATGGATGATAGCGAGTTGTCGAGGATGGACGTCACCTGGTCCTCGGTGAGGCCCGGAACGAGACAGGGACGCATCGCCCTCACGGCGGCGACGGTGCCCGTGTTCACGGCTCGGATGAGATCAACCTCGGCTCGGCTCTTTCGTTGCCTGACAAGCTCAGCCTCGGGACTCAAGCCCACCGTCGCGAACCCGTTATTTCCCAAGCCTCGGACGATGTAGTCTCTCATTTCCTCGTCAATCATGAGTTTTGGGTGGGTTCTAGCTTGGAAGAGCCCCGACTCGCGCAGCGTCTTGTACGGGTTCCAATGCTCCTCCCAGGTGATGATGTCTAGCTCCTCGTCCCGCGAGGGGATGCCCAACATGCGAACGCGATCTTCCTCAAAGTGGGGAGATAGGAAAGCTGTCCTTGCCACGAAGGTGCCGTTTGGTAAGAGCTGCGGCATGATGAGCATCAGGAAAGGACGCTCTTCGGGCTCCCACGGTTCCCAGTCTGTTTGCGAAATGTTGCCGTAGTATCTAGGATCGTCAGTATCAGGAGACTTCGGCCGCGATGAGAAGTCTTACTGGAAAGTATAACCAGGCTCTAGCACGAAAGCGTCGATGTGATTTGCAGCCAGAGCCTTGGCCAGCCGGTCCCTTCGTTCGAGGAACTCGTCTGCCCTGATTGGCGCTGCGCGATTCAGAAACGACAGGTCGGCCTTGAGATTACCGATGGAGCATTGCTGCACACTGTGTAGGTCTATGCGCCTCGAGAGTGAGCAGTAGTGGTGAAACTGGCCCAGGTAGAAGAGTGTTCCGATGAAAAAGGTAGCGGAGATGGCGACGACCCTCCAGTGTGACCTGATCTTAGGTACATGTCGTTGGGCGTGCCAACGCAGTGCTTGACCTTTCTCGGGATCCATCACGGCCTTGTTTCTCTATCCTCTCATGAACGAGGAAGGGGGTGGCTAATCGAAGAGTCAGGTCTGCTTCATCCAGAAAAGCAGGGCAGTTTTTTGAAGCACAGATCCTGCAACCGGCAAACCAGCTTCTTCGTTGGAGGTAAATGCAGCCAACAAGGGATGGATAAACAGCCGATTGCTCTGTAGACTCTTGCTCGGGTAGTGCTTACACGATGGAGATCCTTCGGCATCTATCTCGCAGTCGGCCAAGTACGAATAACCCCAATCCTATCAGAGGTTGGACCAGTAAGGTGAAGCAATGTGGAAACACCTGACGATATCCGTACTCTGCAAGGAGATCTGCATGAGGGGAAGGGAAGGTTCACCAGGCTTCGGCTAGAGATGGCCCCACTTGCACGGCGCCGTTGGGTGGAGCCGGATCCGGGGCCGGTGAGCGGGGTGGTCGCCCGATGGAGCTACCCCGACGATCCGATGCCGATAAGCCTTCCAAAAGAGGTAATGTTAGGAGGACCGTTGGTTAAGTTAGGTTAAGTTATGTAACGTTGAAGCAGTTTATGGTTCAAAGCCATCTGATCATCAGGTTCGACTTACAGACTGTACAGATGTAGTTCCGAACGCAAGCGATGTCGGCAAGCCATACTTAAGTCAGAGGAGATCGGTGCGGATATCCTGTTCAACTCAACGTCATGCACATATTGCAATCAAGGAGGGCATGCATCTCACTGTGGCTGCAACCCATAGCTTCGGCTGCGAGTCCGGGTGGAGAAACGTCTTATCGGCTTCACCAGTCCGAAAAGACAAGTACTTCCAGTCCGACAGGTACATGCCCCACGATGGCCGTTTAATTTGAATAAAGACCGTTTCATGATAAGCCCGCCGAACCCTGGGAGTTTTGATTTTTCCAACTTACCATCATAGTATCATCGTTGTCTTAGACAATATGACGACAGTAGCAGATATCGGCTTGGCCAGCGGGCCTCTTCAACCATCTGTGCCGCCGGTGCTTGTCGAAGATGATGGCGAGAAGGTGAACCATCTCCACGATCCAGAAACGAAGACTCCTCCTGAGACTCTCGAAGAGGACGTGGAAGCGGGTAGCATCGACGAAGCTGGCAAGACGTACTACAGCAACCTCTCAGTATGGTTGATGATTCTCTTCTCGGGACTCGCCATTGGGTCTGACGGATTGTGAGTCCAGCCCTTGACCTGTATTCTCCCCCTAACCCGACTACCAAATTCTTCAAGAGTTCCATCTCTAAAACTGTCTCACCCCATATCATCTCATCTCATCCTCGGCAAGCTTATCAAACCCCAAGCTCACAATGTTAAAAAAAACCAGCAACGCCGCCATAATCGGCAACCTCCAACTCATCATGACCACAATCTACCCAGACTCCCTCACAAGCTCCATATCCTCCCGTCTCAGCAACGCCTTCCTCATCGGCATGATAATCGGCATGCTAGGCTTCGGCGTCATCGTCGACCAACTCGGCCGGAAGACGGGCGCCGTGGCGACGACCATCCTCCTCGTCCTCGGCATCGCCCTGTCCGCCTCCGCGCACGGCACCACCGAGACGGGCATGTTCTGGATGCTCATCGTCGCCCGCGGCGTGGCCGGCGTCGGCGCGGGCGGGGAGTATCCCGTCTCGGGCGCCGGTGCCGCTGAGGCTACCGACGAGAGCAGCAGGTATCGGAAGCATAGAGGTTTCATGTTCGCCATGCTGGCGGATCTGTCGGCTTCGTTGGGCTATATCTGGGCCGCCTTGGTGCCTCTGCTGCTCCTGCTCTGCGTGGGACAGGGGGTGGACAAGTATCACATCGTATGGAGGACGTCTTTCGCCCTGGGTGCCATTCCGCCGCTGGTCATCTTCTGGTTCCGAATCCGCATGGCCGTTGCTACGGCGTTTCGCAAGTCATCCATGCGGAAGCAGCGCGTGCCGTACTGGCTGGCTCTCAAGCGCTATTACCGCCCGCTCATCGGCGTCTCTTCGTGCTGGTTCTTGTACAACTGGATCTCAATCCCCTTTGGAATCTTCAGCTCCACCATCATGAAGCGAGCCGGTGTTGGCGACAGCTTGATCAAGAATCTCGGTTGGGGTACTGTCATCAACTGCTTCTACCTCCCAGGCCCGTTCTTAGGTGGCTACCTCTCTGATAAGATCGGACGGCGCAAGACCATGGCGCTCGGGTTCATGTTGCAAGCTTGCTTTGGCTTCGTCTTAGGGGGTGCCATGAAGCCTATTCAGAGCATCTTCCCTCTCTTCATCGTCATGTACGGCATCTTTCTCACCCTCGGTGAAGTAGGACCTGGAAGGTAACATCCAAAACCCCCTAACTCTATCATCCCTCCTCTATCACTGACAGCCGCGCTCTAGCACCGTCGTCCTCGCCGCCTCGGAATGTTTCCCAACCTCCATCCGTGGCCAGATGATGGGCCTCATCTCCGCGTTCTCCAAGAGCGGCGCCGCCATCGGCACGGAGGTATTCTCAGCGATCCTCGACAGATACTCGGATACGCCAGAGAAGGGCGATCAAGCAGCCTTCCTCATCGGCTCTGGATTTGCCGTCCTCGGTTCCATAATTGCTTTTTTTGTGATACCCGATGTTTCGAGGAAACTGGAAGACGACGACGCTGCTTGGAAGGTATACCTTGCCGACCACGGTTGGGAAGCAACCTGGGGTGATAACGAAACGAGAGATCCGCAGGGTGTCATCATGAACCGGGCTGCTACCTGAGATGTCCAGTTAGCTACCGATAAGCGATGAAAATAGCCATAAATATGTTCATGATTCGATTCAACCTCGCAGCGTTAGTTCTTACATTCAAGCTCGATACCACTTCTTGCGAAGGTCTAGAACGACTTTACAGGCGAACTTGGTATAAGAAGAGCAAACAATAGAGGACTGTTTTGATAATTTTGGTTCTCAATATGGAATGTAACGATGTCTTCCCAACTCCAAGAAACGCCAAGCCCGCACTCATCCTATGAAAGTTCAGAAAACAAGTTCTCTCTGCATAAAGCATCCCTTGAATCTACCTTTGGGACACGTAAACAGCCCTCATCGGGACTCTATTGCACGTTGGAACTGGAATCGTTGGGAAGCCCAGAACTAGCTGCGCTCTCGCCAACCTTGACCTCCTCCTCGGGCACTCCTACGCCAACGCTCCCCGCAACGCTCGCGATGCTATGCGAGGTCAAACCCCTCTCCCGCGTTGGTCTGACAGGGAGCGTGGTCTCTCGCGGCCCTGCGATGTTCGACCCCCCTGCAGGTGTGGCACTTACGCTGGTTGCAGTACTGACGCTCTCACTTCTGGTCCTACTGGCTTCGCTTGTTCGTCGTTCGTGTACCTGCTTCTCCAGGTCCCTGATGCGGTGCTTCAAGATCTCGTTCTCTCGCTTAGCAACATCCAGCTCCTGCCTATAAAAAGCCGTCTCTTCGAATCGTGTAGTTGCTGGCATCAGACCAGGACTGAGCTGCTCGCTGGCACTTCCACTACCAATAGTACCACCAACGGAGCTCATGCCCTTGGATGTGTGCCCAGGAATCCTCTGATGCTGGAAGTAGCTAAGCGGATCGAGGGAGTGTTGCAGCCCTGGAGAGTTGGTCAAGCTATGTCGCGAGGCGGAGCTATCTTGTCGTGACAGTGGCGTTGCCTGCGAGGACCGCGGTCCATACTGCGTCCGGGCTTCATATGAAGATGACAGGGGAGCACCAAGTCCTTGTGATGTGGTGGATGAGGTACGCTGGTGCTGTCTGGCTGTGGGGATGGTGAATCCCGAGCCGGAGAGGAGCGAAGGGTCAGGGACGGCATCTTGCGTGTATGCTGATGTGGAGGAAGTATTAGAGACGATGGAGGCGTTTTGAGCGGCGCGAAGTATAGAAAGCTCGCGGGTGAGGCGGTTGACCTTGACGTATTTGTGAGCAGACTATCCCAGGCAAGGCATCCTAGCTGAAGCTTACAACCGCCTCCTGTTCCTTCTCAAGCTGAGTATGAAGCTCCGCAGCCGTCAACGGACGAGGATGTCGCAACGGTCCTGGTCCAGGCCCCACGCCCGGCTCAGCAGGTTGCGGTCCTAAGGGATGGCTCGCGGTGAGCTGTGGCGAAGGCAGCGATGGTGAGAGGCCGTGCCCGGAGTTTAGTACATTCTGGTTCGAAGGCAAGATGTTGAGCGAGGGCGATGCTGAGCCCGAAGCAGTGGGCGTCTGGGCAGAAGCCATCTGCGGAACCTGCTGCGTCGACTGGCGCCGGGGTGCAGCAGCGAGGGAATGTGGTGAGGCCGGGACCGTGTTAAGATCTGGCATGCTGAGAATTTACTGTGCTATTATGAACGAAGATGTCGTATGAGTTGAGCCAAAGAACCTTCGGTTTTGGATGATGGGAAAAGGAAACAATAGCGAGCCAGAGTTAAAGGCGGTATGCGGTTGGTCGTGTTCACGTCTCCGGGCCATTCTTGATCGCTACAAAGAGTACACGGAAGGCGTCTGCAGGGCGCGTGTCGCTGCGGCGGTGCGGGGTTGGTGGAAGTCGACGCCCGGACACCCGCTGGAGGGGTTGGATGGGCGCTAGAACCGACCCCTGGAAGTGGCCCTAGCCCCTGGAGGCCGAGACCACCGTGCCGCCCCTGGTCGAGCTTGTGAGGCTCAACCGCGATGGTTCGACGCTCTAGCCTAAGTAGTAGATCGAGCTTCGATGGAAGTGCATCATTTGAAAAAGACTTCTTCACCCAGCTAGAATAACATGAGATCGATGAATTCCCGTAGTGATCGCATCGTGAATGCCTGATGTCTGATCCGAAGCTCCTTCATATGATTCCCGCACATCACATGACTTCGCACGTCACTAGGTCCTGAAGACAGCTCGTACTCGTATCGAGCTGCCATGATAATCATAAGGCGGTCATCTCATTCAACTCCAACGACAGCAATCCATAGTCGTCGCTTGCTCGAAATTTCACCATGGTCCTTGAATAAGTGTCAAACTCTCCCACTCAAGCACGTTCTCTGGTCTAAATTGTTCTAGTTCAGGAACATGAACAAATCTGTTGGATTTCCACTCACCAAGCACCCAGCAGAAGATCCCATCGTCGATTCGAGCCATGATGTAATTCCGTCCTATGACGGCATCGATCTAACCCCCGACGTCAACGTGCGTTCATACCTTCCCCGAGCTCCTAAGACTAGCTCCAAGTTTCACCCATTCCACAGAATGTTTACTCAGCATTCCTCTTATATATAACTTCTTCTCGAGAGAGCAAATCTTCATTCTGTAATTTTCTCTTCTTCCAGACCATACAACTTCAAAAACGTCATATTCCTCGATATTTCCGCAACCGCCTCAATACCAAACAAACCCTTCCTCACCAAATAACCCAAAACCACAATCATGCCTGAGGGTCGCGAATCTCCTCCTCCCGAGACCCAGAGTGGTGCTCAGCAGCAGGCTCCCCCCGGCTCTGGCCAGGGAATCAACGAGGCCAAGCAGAAGGATCCCAAGGAGCAGCTCCAGGTAAGTTGTTGCTACTGCCCCCAGGGTTCTTGAACAATGCTGACGATTCTTCAGAACCTTGAGTCAAACCCCAAGGATATTATGAGCGACGCTCGAGACGAAAAGTTTGCCAAAGAGACCAAGAAGGGTTCGTCGTGACACGTCCCCGCCTTTCGATTGCCGACTGAAACTGACATTGAAATAGATTAAATAAGCGATTTGGATTAATTGAAGGATACTGTATAATGAGATGACTAGAATTTACGAATAAAATATACCATCAAGATTACAATCCATCACACTTCCCTCCTTTACACCTGTAGATGGTGACGATATGATCATGATTTGTCTCTTAGCGTTGCTCATGTGCAACGATCTTGACTAGTAAAGATATCATCACCGGACCGGTTGCGTAACATGTCCGGTGCCAGCTATGAACTCACAACTAGATAAGTCATTCACCAAGGAAGCAATTGCAAAATATTTAATCAATTCAGCCGGAATTAACTAGTTGGTTAATCTACGGGTTTTGATGATTTTCACGAGAAGGGTGAAATGGGCAATGACTGTCGATCAATTTAACGTTGCTAATTACTACGGTGCACTATCGTGAAATAGTCATAACTCATTAGAAAAGATTTAAAGCTCATTCTCTCCCCAGGGTTTTCGTTTTACCACCCCATCTTCAAGGTGCTTTACTGCTTCTCGCTCTGGGTAGTAGGCTTAACGGAAGGAATATCCTCCGTAGGCGCAGGCTGAGTGGGCTCAGACAGGCCGGGAGCTTGTGAGGAGTCTTGAGCAACACCAGACGTAGCGTCCTTCTCCTGCTGCTCCTTCTCCTTGCCAAATACCCGCTCAAGGCCAGATGCCTTATAAGCGCTACCACCGTGCTCCTCCTTCTTCAGCTCAGCCAGGCGACGAGCCTCGGCGTGCACCTCCTGTACCTGGCGGCTACCTTCGGTGTAGAAGTTGGCAATCTTCTGGCCAGTGGGAGTGTGGGCGGCCTTTTCAAAGTATGAGTTGATTCCAAGCCAAAGATTGTAGCCACGCTGGGTGATGCCATAGCTCTGGTCGGCCGTCTTGGCGCGATCGGTAGCGTGGTACTTCTGGTCAAGGTTCTGGAGGGTGTTGAGGAAGCGGCTAGAGACGCCATGCTTGCTATCAAGCTCGATGGCACGCTGGATAGCGGCGTCCCCAACTACGTAACCGTGGGCAAGGTACTCAGCCAAGATGCGAGCACGAGGCTTCTCCTCTTGCGTAATCTCGTCAGAGTCGCGGTTCTCGTTCTTGCTGTAATTGGTGTCGTCATCGTTGTCGCCTTCGGAGCCAGTGACAGAGAGCTGGTTGGGACCGAGCTGAGTGTTGTGGAGGAGAAGCGCAGTCTTCTTGGCAGTCTCCTTCTCAAAGGTGACTTCAGCGGTCTTCGTCTCGCCCTCGGAGTTGACCTTGAGGTCGGCGATCTTGCCACTTTATGGTGTCAGTATAAGTAATGTCGAGTGAGGTTTGGGGGGTTTCTTTTCCCCGCACTTACCAGAAGCTAAAGAAGTCGCGGATCTCACTATCGCTGGTCGCAGCAGCGATGTTCTTGACGTAGACAGTAGTCTTGGAGCTCATGATGGCTATGATTGTGGTAGGGCTTGGTTGAATGAGTTGGGTGCGGTTGAGAGAAGTTGGAAGTTGATTTTTGAATGGGTAGCAGAAGGGTGAACAGAGGAGAAGATGAGTTGTGCTATGTTCTTATAAAGGGACGCCGTGTCGGGCCTGCTGCATCGTGACAGGAACGTGTTGAGGGAGCTAGTGCGGGGCATTGGGCAACGTCATCGAAGATAATGGTGGCATGGTTGGCTGTGCAGGCGTCATCTTGTGGCTGTGTAGGGAGGTGAGGCGTTAAGTGGATACTTAGCTGCACACCTCCAAAGTGAGGTGCAGCGAGTACCGCTTAAACGTACCCACCCTAGCGCAGAATGGTCTGGAAACGTTGAGAGGCGCCAGCTGTCTGAATGGGGAAACCTGGATTGCGAGGCGAATGCATCTTTACGTGCGGCAGGCAAAAGATTGTTTGATGAAGAATCTGGCATGTGAAAGCCCGGGAAATCACACCCACGCACGTGACCCAGCCAAGCAGCCAATCACTGCACGACTCATGATTCTCATGCACTTACACACTGCAAGCCGCTAGACGACTCACGGTGAGCCCTCCATAATATCGTGAGCCTACCCATTATATATATACACACCTTAGCTAGATAGATACTTTCCTTTACTAGCTTTTAATACCAGAAAGAACCCACTATAGCGTCCACTTTCCCGCATTCTCTAATCTCACTTCAGATTCTAAATAATCAAGAGGATACTACATATTGCTAATCACTATATCCCTCTAGTCATAGAGGTACTTATTACTAATCAGCTAAGATCAAACCCGGAAACAACTCATAAACTGGTAAACCACCTGTGGGAGACTCTATTTATGTAAAGAGTCTGGATCCCGTGACCAAGACGATTATTACATACGAGCCCAATCTCAATTTTTCTAAATGGATATTTCTCGTACAAGAACAAGGATTATTGTGTCACCGCTCGGCGCTCTTACAAGCTTGCTTGGGGTCCGCATTCGCGCTCATCAATGGTCATCTGCCGATATCAACCCACAATCGCTCTAAAAAGACGACTCCGTCACCGCTACCAACTTTTCACCGTCAGCCACTCAGGCTAGGTGCCAGGGTAGCATCCTGCAGAAAAAAACCTGCATGAACGAACAGCTGGCGTCTGCTTAGCTTTGAACGAGGAGGTGGGGAGAGGACAAAGGTCTGTCTGTCTAAAATGAGCGAGCTTTCAGGGTACTCGGTCCGGATATGAATATGGAGCGGTTCGCAGTCGCTCTGCGATCCATCCGAATGTCCTCGTTCTTCCTTACCCAGTAGAATCTTGAACTTCAAGCTCTCGCTCTCCTTTTAAAGTGAAACAGCTTGGCCATTGCATCAAACAGGCATACAGCTTGTTCGACCCTTTTTGAGTTTCAACCACGGACGCAATAGTGGCCAGTGTATCAGCCAGCCCCTGTACGAATCATCTATTTATTCGAAAGCAGCGAGATTCAGCGACTTCTGCCATCAGGCTCTCTAAGAAAAGACGTCCGTGATTTACAAACCACAACTACATCAAGTCTCATGTCTGGTGGTCTGGGCCATTGTTAGAACTGCCACCTCACATATCGCTGCTTTGTTTCACCATCGTATCTCGGGAATCCACCAGTAGCGGCTTTACGAGGCGGCGTCAAACTTCAATAAGGATTCAGCCCCCGAGGTAAGCGCAACGTGTTCGTTCCGGCTACCAACCCGCACCTCATCTGACGAGTGGGATGAAAACCGTCATCTGCCCCTTCATCGCTAACCTTCATTTCTCAGACCATGCCTGCGACATCTTCGTAACTTAAAAAGACGGAAAGAGACTCGCATAGCACATTCGGTACAGTTTGGCAACCATGCCGGTTCTTGCTGAGATTGGCGAAGACAGGTTGCTCAACGGCATCTGGATCTGCCTACTGAGCGTCGAAGCGCTCATTGTGGTCGGCATGGCTTTTCAAGGAATCATGAAGAGATTCAAGACACAGAGGCGACTTCGGTCCTAGTAAACCGACCCAGCAAAGAGGCGCGAAACTGGGAAAGGCGCTCGAGGACCAATTACGAGACAACCATGACGAGAGAATAAAAAACCAAACACCGAGTTTCGTTTTGAAAAAGGAACGACGAAGCAGCGGATCTGCAACGCCTCGAAGGGAAGAAGAGGTGCTGGGGAGGTTTCATTTGCTGGAAGGGAAGAGTCTATGATGATACCCATTGATTGAATCCAAGTTGGTAATGAGGGCTGGACGATGTCACAGTCTTGGCTTTTGGGAATTTTCGGCGTTTAGCATCAGCGTGAACAATACCATCTAACTTTCTACATCTTCGCATCCTGCTTCGACCCACGCGCCGTTTACGCATCATCCGTGTAAAGAGGCATCGTGCCGTCCGTCTCTCTGAAAGCCTGCTCCAAGACGTCCAAACCCACTATCAACTGCTCTTCGGTAATGGTAATCGGCGGAGCAATCCGGAACGCACCTCCAAAGCTTGGGTGGCTGCTCAGATTAGCCCAGACGCCGAGCTCATATGCGCGATCACCAATCTTCTTCGCCAACTCGAGAGCCGGCGTCTTCTTCTCCCTATCGGCGACAATCTCGACACCCGCCATGAGACCCCTCCCTCGAACGTCACCGATGCAGCCGTAACGCGACTGCAGCTTTCTGAGACCAGCGTGGAGAACCTCTCCTGATCGGCGGGACTGCGCAACGAGGTCATCTCTCATGACGATCTCGAGGACCTTGTCTCCTACGGCGGCAGGTAGGGGGTCGTTGACGTGGGTTGTGTAGAAGCAAAAGTCCCTTTCCACGCAGACGCGTTCGATCTCCTCGCTGGTGACGACGGCACTGAGGGGCAGGCCATTGCCTAGGGTCTTGGAGAGAGTAAGGATGTCGGGTACGACGTCCTCGTGGTTGATGGCCATGAAATCACCGCATCGACCGACACCCGTCTGCGCCTCGTCGACGATGAGAAGCATGTCTCTCGCTTCGCACTGCTTCTTGAGCGCCTTCAGATAGCCTGGTGGAAGGACATGCATACCCGCCGAGCTCTGGATGCACTCGACAATGCAAGCAGCCAACGAGCCGCATGATTGCATATCAATCATCCGCCACCCGTACTCCATCTCAGCTTCCCAGTCGTAAGATCCATCTGGATTTCGAAAGATAGAACGGTATGCGTTGGGGGCTGGAAGCATGAACATGCCAGGCATCGTAGGCCCGTGGCCCTTGCGGCCAAAGTGATACTGCGCACCGAGGGCTTGTGCCGTCACGCCGTGCCACGAAGACCCTAGGCCGACAATCTCAAAATTGCCCGTGTACGTCTTTGCCATCTTGATAGCAGCTTCGTTGCTCTCACCGCCGGTGGATAAGAAGAAGGCCTTATCTAAGCCGGCTGGAAGAGCTTCGCAGAGACGCTCGCCGAGAGAGATCACTGGAGGACACACCATGCCTGAGAAAAGGTGATCCAAGTCTCGTGCATGGTCGCCGATAACTTTGACTATCTCCTCGTGGCCGTGTCCCAAGAGACAGGACATTTGGCCAGAGGTCCAATCGAGTACCTTGTGACCAGAGGCCGTGTAGACGTACAGGCCACGAGAGCCGGTGATGATGTCCTTGTGAAACTTGGTACCGTAGTTGAGGAGGTACTTCTTTGACTTTTTCACATATTCGTCTTGGTCGACTCCTTGGTACAGCGTAGGGGCTGACGGCTTGGCTGTGCCCACGTATGCAGGGGGCTTGGTCTCATCCGGGATAGCGCTGGGAGCCATGGTGTTTCTAACGTCAGTTTTAGCTGCGACACAAACACAACGTAGGTAAATCTTGAATGATGAACAAATCAGCCTGCCATCTACTCTAAGTTGAACAAGTAGAACGAACAATGGGTTCGTGACGCTGTCCTTGCGGTTCTTATACTGCTAAACGTGGTGCTTGGCCGCGGGAAACGTTGGCCGCGGATCTCTCCGACGGCGATCGCTCCGAGATCTAAAGAAAGTTTACCAGGCACTCTGCAGAGGTTCCCACAGATTTGGCAGGAATTGGTCAATGAAAGATGCGTCAGGCGTCATCAGAATCTGTAAGTCCGTTGCTGCTGCACCTAGGTCTGGCTCAGTGGTGGGTACATTTGCCAAGATCTGGTCCACGACATCGGCATGCTGAGCCAAGCATGTATTCCCCAGGTCCCAAGAGTACTTCTCCTTGTAAGATTGAAGGGTCTTGATGAGATTCGAGGCAATCTGCAGAGGAGTGCTCTGCGCCAGTGTAGCATGGGAGTTCTCCGTCTCCAGAGCACATCGAAGTAGAAATCTCACCGTTGTTGAGAAAGAAAAGGCACTGCTGGGCATCCAGAAGTCGGCAAGCTGTTCCGGTTGCAATTCCTGAGTGAAAATGAGGATTTCTTCTGATGTCCTTCGGGCTTGTATGTATCGGTTCAAGACTCGGTTGTCCTGCATACCGTGTAGCTGCTTATCCGCTTCGAGCTCGATGCGCTGCAGGAGGAGTCGGAGGGTGAGGTATGCGAATCGCAGGTTGGCGGCGCCGGAAATGCCAAAGTTCGTTCCTCGAACGACTACATGGCGTACTTGTCCATCTAATGACTCGATCCACTTATTAAGAGCAAACTCAAGATGCGTTGTTGGTGTTTGCTCTGTCTTATCAAAGCGGTAGATGTGCTGTAGATGCAAATCTAGGACATCCGTGAGTCCTACGAGGGCAACGAAGACCAACGCCTGCTGCTTTCTGGTAAAATCCGAATCTGATTCGCACAGGTAATCGACAGCAGGATGGGGAACATTATGTTGCGTTTTCGACATTTGAGACGGAGTGCCGTGTGAGAGACTCATCCTGCCATCATGCGAATCTCAGTAAGCGAAGCGTTGATAGAATGAACAACACCTACCATTTGTCATGGACCCAAAGAGCCCACCAGAGCTTCATCCTGAGATGCTTTTCCGACCTTGAAATATCCCAGGGAATGGGATTGTGGTTCAGCCCCAACGAGTGAGCAATGGCAATCGCAGAGCCAAGTAACGCACCATTTCCAATGAGCGATGTTGTCGGCCGACCGCCCACATTCAGGAGAATTGCCTCGATGATTGACATGCCCGGGGAAAGATGAAGCTCGGAGTAGAGAGCTTCATTTGCAAGGTTCCAAACGAACCGGCTATCCGGACAATGCCGACATGACAGTGTCGGTGAGCTTTGCCAATATGCCATAGTATGCGCATACAAGCTAGCGAGCAGTGCAGGTGAGATACGATCTTTATTCTCGCGAAATGATCGACGAAACGATGTCTCATCGAGCAAGGGAAACAAGTTGTTTACTTTGGTAAAGTAGCTTTCAGATCTGTCAGCAAGCGGGATACGTTTCTTCTTACGGGGATTGCTACAGCTTACAGGTCTATCACATCGGTACCGAAGGGCTCCAGCAACTTCTCGATAATCTCAAGCTTTTCTGCAGACGGACTTCGATTCACAGATAAACCCAACGGTTTCTTCTGAACCTTGGTAAACAGGACAGGTCGAGATGTGCTCGCAGCCCTGGGGATGATCAGTTCCAGACCCCTCGTGGCACCTGGGACTGCGGAGAGGTAGTCCGCCAGGACTTGTTCGTCCGAGGTCACGGCAGGTCCTACTACGTGAAGATTGTGCTGCTGATCATCTGTCGGGGCCAATGCCACCGAACCCTCTTTCTCAACAGGCCCTTCATTGCGAGCCGCCGTCAACGAGATCTGAGTCGCATCTTCTTCTGGTGCTGCTTGGTCGAGAGCAGGTGCGCCTGTCGGGGCACGCGTCGGGGTATCCTGCTCGCACATGGACCGGGCATCGCGACGACGACGCCGTGTCCAGTCCGGGCTCCGCTGTGCGCTAGAGGGAAACACGCATTCGGTGCAATGGGCCCGGCACATCAAGCACGCCTCGGAAGAAGTATCGGACTGGCATCTCGACTTGCGGCGGCGGCAGGGCAGGCAGGCCGGTCGGAGATGAGACCTATACGGTCGTTCATGGCGACCATTCCGCTGCATCTCTGGATCTATCGGTTATTGGTCACTGGCGCGTCGATGTCCCCATTGTAGTTCGTGTAGCTTAGTTGCGTGGCCGCGGAGCAGTAGTCTTGTGTGGTTCGAGGGCATGCGACGAGTCTAGCTTTTAGGTTTGCCGCGGAGATTGTGCTGTAGTTCAGGTCCAAGCTACTGTACAGTCCATTACCGTGTCCGGATAACTGTACAATGTTTAAAGGCTGCACCTGGGCTTTGTGGCAGAAATTCTCTTGTGCGGATTTATCTCTTTCCTGCATTAATCTGAAACTTACTTGTTTCATCACAGCCAGTAAAGCCAGAGTTGACCATTTAGCTTCTGTTGGACATTGGCGTGCTCAAAGTTGTTGAATCTTGATAAAGTACAGGTGTGTAGATGGATCTCATGCAAAGAAAAGTGCTCTCCACAGACAAGGGGTTGAATAGGAGGTCGATTTTACGTTCAATTACACTTTCATCCGCTAGGAACTCCCTAGCAAGTGTACCTTGGTTCTCCGTGACGACATTCTATCATGCTGAAGGAGAACGATGCGATCGACAGGTTCTTTTTCTTTCCCTTCTTCTTTTTCTTTCAAGAGCTATATAACATTTGTTTTCTCGGCTGCTTCCAAGAATCCCTGCTACAATGGTTGCTCACAGCCACATGTCTTCCGTAGTATAGTGGTCAGTATGCAAGCTTGTCACGCTTGAGACCCGGGTTCAATTCCCGGCGGGAGAGACGCCAGATGTAACTATGCATCAACCAAATCTTTTTGAATAATTTTGCTTCTTTCTCTCAACACCATCTTCCCAGATCTTGTTGCTAGATAATGCGCTAATAGGAAGAAAGTGGCTGAGAACGACAAGTTTGTTAAAATAATAGTGAGATCTATTAGAAAGAGAGATAGGCTATAAAAACACAATCGTTCAGTGACAGAGGTCGAGACTAAAAAATACTGACTAAAAGCCCATCGACTAAGACCTCCCAAACCGGAAAATCTTCCTCCAGGTGGAATCAGGCTTATCCTCCTCATTCTCCTCTTTGATGTTATGCTTGCCTACGATCGCCAAGAAGACCTGATCCAACGTCGTGGGACTGACGCTGTAATGCCCGATACCCAATTGCGCCTTGTACTCCTCCAGTAACACAACCAAGTGTCCGATGGCACTCTGGCTAATATCATCACCAGCCTTGATAATCTCGCGCTCGTCACGGCCCTGTGTCGCGGCGAGGACCTGGCTTGCGCGCACCGTGAAGCGAATTTGGCCGTGGTACGTCTTCTTCTCAACTTTGGCGGCGGGAAGGATGCTTCGGATCCAGTGGAGGATGGTGTACATTTCCTGGTCTGTTGTACGGGGCGCTGTTTGCGATACGAGGTGGATGTGGAGTGCGTCGCCAAATCGGTGACGCAGGTCGTCTGGTGTACCTAGAGCCAACATGCGTCGAGCGATGATACCAGCGCGGCCAGCCAACGCGTCTGCCTCTTCCATACTGTGGGTAGTGAGGAGTATAGAGCGTCCCGGGACGGTAGAAGCCAGCGTCTTCCACATGATACGTTTGGACGCTGCGTCAAGACCAGACGAAGGCTCATCGAGGATAACGACGGAAGGATTGCCCATGAGCGCGATGCCGAGACTGAGTTTGCGCTTGTTACCTCCAGATAAGGCGTTTGCCATGCGAGTCGAGAAAGCCTCCAGGCCAACAGCTTGGATGACAGCACTCACGTTGTGCTCAACGTCGGGAATACCGCGAATCTTGGCATAGAATTCGAGATGCTCTCTGACAGTCATCTGATCCATGGCATCAAACTGAGGGCAGACACCGAGGTTTGCTCGGGCTTGTGCGAGATTCTTGGTGACCGATACATCTTCAACAAAAACATCGCCTCCACCACGGCTCGGCTTGATGTCACCACGGATGAGTGAGATGGTGGTCGATTTGCCGGCACCGTTGGGGCCAAGGAGAGCGAATACCTCGCCGCGCTTGATGCCAAAAGTAACGTTATCCACCGCCGTATTCTTACCAAAAGTCTTGGTTAGATGCATCACTTTCAGGCCATTATCATCTACTCCTTGACTGCTCACTCTGGTGAGCTCATTGGCAATCTCCTGATCAGATTCGTCATTGTTGGCATCTGTCTTGGCTCTGCTTCCGAAGAGACCACGGAGAGAAGAACCTGCAGATCCAGTATCAAACCAGATAATGAGCCCAAACAGGATGATGGTTTGTAGAATGAGATAGAGGATAGGACCGCCGTAGTAAAGCATTCCACTAGGGCTAGTGGTGAGCTGGTCGTTGTCACATGCCGTCGAGAACAAATTCAAGGCTACGAACAGTCCTCTCAATGCAGATGCGATAGGAGCAAATGCTGAAATAACAAAGTGAACAACTTTCAGGGTTGAGTCGACCTTGGTAACAGGTGCATATATGATGACGCAGATGTATGCGATGATGTAGACAAGGAAGAAGAAAATCTGCAGTACCGCCGCCCACGCATATGTTCCCAACTGCGATTTGGTGAATAGTGAAATCATGTAACCCATGAGCGTGGCGGCCAAGCCGTAAAGGAACAAGATGAGGAAGATGTAACCCAGATGAAACCAGATGCTCGATACTCCAGCCCAGATCGCTGTTATGAGAGCTGAGCTGATGAGCACGAAGACGAAGTCGAAGAGAACGTAGGCGATCCAGAGCGGAAACGGACGGACACCGTTGGAGTACTCCAGGCCACGGACAAATCTGCGGCGTTCCATGCTTGGGTACAATGCAAAGAACGCGGGATACGCGGAGAGGGCAATTGACATGTAAACGATGAGATTCAAAGCGTCACCTGTGCTAGGACTGAATGGGACATCAAAGGAAGACCAGGTTGTCGCAATAGTCGTGTTTGTCAGCAAAACGTCGAGATATTGCTGAGCAGCGAGAGGGCTGGTCAGGAATAGGTTGGCAACCCAGGCAATTGTCGGGGCCGTGCTATCGTCGCCTAGCCACATAGCCGTGGTGATATTGCGACGGTTTTCGACGACGAAGTCTTGGAAATCATTGAACGAGTTAACAACCTGCAGGTTCTCTAGTGCGAGCATTCCGTCGCCGGAGCCACCGTGCATGCCTTCGAACAAAGGCCGCAATAGACGAGTTGCAGTGCTCTGAGACAGTCGTGCCGCAGGTCCGATCAGGAAGAGCACTCGATCATCTGAATCTATCTGGCTGAAAGCGTCCTCGGTCGATGAATTGGAAGACTGGTCGGATGGAGAACACCCAGTTGGCTCTTCACCTGCCACGAAGAGCGACGTGAGTCCAGCTGCGAATATTGGAAGGAGGAAGGCGACAATGTAGGGTATTCTATTCCTCTTCAGAATCGTCAATCGCTTCTTGAACAAGATCATAGCTTGCTTCACGTAGCCAACTCTCTGACCGTCTAGAAGCTTCAAGCTCTTGGGGCCGCCATCGTCAATGGATGACTTCTCTTCAGACGAAACACGCATCCCCTTGTCAGTGGTCCTAAAAGCTTCCTCGTCTTTGATCTCCTCTGCAAGTTCTAAGAAAACATCCTCAATTGTAGGACCCGAGAAGCGATACTCTGGGATGCCCGCGGCTTCAAGCTTCTTGATGACGGCGGCAGCTAGCTGTGAAGAAGGTGCAGTGTAGGTGATTAGATCGAAGGCGTCCTTCTTCTCTACGCCCGCAACGTCTGGTGTGAGGACAAGATCAATTTTCTTTGGCACATGGACCCTGTAGCCTCCGCCCAACTTATCTTTTAGCTCGACCGACGAACCGTGGGCACGTAGAGTGCCCTTTGACAGGATTGCGATGTGATCAGCCAGAAGATCGGCTTCGTCCAGGAAGTGAGTGGTGAGAATCAAGGTTCTTCTTCCACGTTCGGCGAGCAGAATATCCCAGAGCTTTCTTCGTGAGAGGGGATCAATGCCACTACTGACCTCGTCGACGCAGCATACGGCACTTCCACCAGTCAACATCATTCCAAGCTGAAGCTTGCGCTTTTGACCACCAGACAAGGTTTTGGCAAATGCCTTGCGTTTCTTCCACAAGTCGATGGATCTAATCAGTTCATTGATTTCCTCCCGAGAAGCACGAGCTTTGGGCGCTTTGAGATGGTTGAAGATGCGTATATGTTCCTCGACGGTCAATTCGTCCCATAGCACGTTCTTCTGTGGGGCGATGCCCATGCCACCAGTACCATCGATATGAATGGAACCGCCCGTCAACTTGTTCATGCCGGCGATTGCATCCAGTGTGGTACTCTTGCCGCTACCATTGGCGCCTAGGAGCGCGACAATCTGACCACGGCCCACGTCAAAGCTGAGCTCTTTGACAGCCTGAACAGGCTCCTTCTTGGCAGAGCCACGGGTGAAAAGCCGCGAGAAGAAACCTGGCGTGTAGGTTTTGGAAAAGTCTCGGAGCTTCACGGCGTGCTCACCAAGGTCGTCGATCTCGTCACGGTGAAGCAGCACCTTCCTACCCTTGGTCGAGGTGCTGTACAGCGAACTCTCAATCATGGCACCAAGTAGCGGATATCCGATGATCTGGATGACAAGGAAAACCCAGAAAGCAATACCCACGAGCTTCCAAGAGCTGTCGGGGGGGTTCTCGCCCAGATTCGTTGCTAAACCTTGCGATTCGAAGCGAGCCATGAAGTGAATGAAGTAGACGTAACAACATGGAGAGAACAGAAGCGATAGAACAACGACAGGGCCTGTTTCAGGTCGGGTAAGGGACTGAGCCAAGATACCCAGAAGCACGACGGCAAGAATAGTCGTGATGCCACTAAGCTGAGCACGCTTGAAGAAGGAGGCGAAGAGCAGAGACGTGGAAGAAAAGGACAGACCGGCAAGCAGCTGGAAAAGGACGACAATCGCCATGCTTGACTTCAAAAATACGCCACGCTGAAGCACGATGGCTCCGATGACCCAGGCCGGGGCGTAGATAAGAGAGAAGGAAATGTGGTGAGCGATGATCCTGGCGGCTTGGGCGATCCAAGGCTTTCGGACTGGCATCATGGAATCGATGAGCGTAGACATGCCGCTCTCACGTTCAGTGGCGACGAATCCGGTAAGATGGTAGGCGACCCAGATGACTGAAGCCATGAAAGCAACCCCCATCCAAGCTGTAAGAACAGTACTGAACTTTTCTCGGATCTCATCCTCGCGCTCATCCTGAGTCCATGTAGTGAAAGGATACTCCTCGGTATTGTCCAGGGAGGTGTCGCCCGAGTCGCTTAGGCGGACAATGATGGAGTCGACAGCGCGTTGGACTGGAAGCAGGTATACTTCTTGGCCATTGTCGGTCTTCTCGACGTCGATCTTACCGACACTGCTAAGCAGGGAGCCATCCGTACGAATGGTGTAGTTCCAGAACCCGCCGCGTCCTTCGTCAGGGGAAGATCGCATAACGACAGCACCAAAGCAGCCCGTCACACCACGCAGACTACTGCGGCATTCTTCCGCGAGTTGGTCTTCGCTCTCGAGACGCATCACCTGCATCGACCCAGAAGCAGACTTGATGTCGTCGGCAAGGCGATCGAGCACACGGTCGATATCGCCACCGGAATGTCCATTGTTGACGAGACCAAACTTGTCACGACCACTATCACTGCTGGCCTCGAATGCCCGGGAAAGTGTCTTGACGGGAACTGGCTTGCCGATTCCGAACTCTGCGGGTGGAACAAAGAGGTTCTTTGCGAAGCTGAAGAAAGCGGAGAGGACTATGGGCGCGATGAAAGCCAGCCATATGACGAGGGTGAGGTGGCGGAAGAGGAGAATCCGCAGGTTCTTGCCAATGAGGGTGATGACCTGTTTGATGAAGGCCATGATGGCAGGAAGTCGAGCGACAAGCGCTCCTGAACAGCTGGGTTTGGACGAATTGGATGTAGTCGCTGATTGTTGTTATATCGAGTTCATGGGGAATCTATACTAGGATCGAGACTATCGACACCATTGGCAGAGCTGTAACGTGTCGTCGAAATAAATGAGTTACTAGACTAGTCGAGAATCAAGAAGCAGGCTCAGTATTCAATATGTAGGAGAATCAAGCAGCCGTCCGGGAGAGAGGGAATAAGACTAATCGGGCTTGAAATACGTCGTCGCGGACAAGATGCGCAACTCCTCTTTAGGGCGCAGACGACTCGGATGCGAAAATATCAATACGACGAAAGCGAGATAGTTGCCCCAGAGCGGAAGGGCGGTTTAAGAGCACGGAGGCATTTGTCGCGCCACGCATCTGAGATGGCTGAACGTTAACTGGCAGGAGACCTATCAACATCCTTGCAGTACGTGAGAGGGCTATGGTTAGACTTGCAGATTACAAGCTAGCAGCGGCTGTTCGGGTGTATCTCCTCCCGGGCGATGATTTGGTGGTGAATCCAGGGAACACGGTGGCTCGAGGCATCATGACCGAGACTGGGCGTCCCTTGGCGTCCCTTGGCGCTCGAACGGTCTGCGCAGAAGGTGCTGGTGCTGCGGATCAACTACTGTACTGTAGGCTGCACAGAAGTGCCAGGGTGTCATCCATCAGCTTTCGTGCAATGCCAAAGACCTTGGCGTGATGGAGAGGGCAGATGTGAAGAATTAAACGTAGGAATTACAGTACACGCCAAAGTTAAGCTCCCGACACCCAAAATCCCCCAACGATGAAGCCTGTCCGGGGCTGGCCTGCCATTTCAGGCGATATCCCCCCCTTTGCAAACGCGCACCAACTGCTCCCCCACTCCCCACGCCCTCCCCTATCATGCCGCTTAATATTCCCATCTCCAATCTTCCTTTCTTTCCAGTACCATCTGCGATCTCTGATCGGCAAAATACTGACCGCTCAAACTTAACAAACAGCACACATCACTTTCACTACTCTACTCTAGTATCTACCATGGCCCGAGCTCGGTGACGTGACGGCTTCGTTTCAGCCCGCTAGAGTAATTCATCCATATGGCCATTCCCCTTTCGACAAGGTTGCGGCTGCGCCTCCCGCTGACTGTTGGATCGGCCTGGATTGACGCCGATGTCCGTCGACGTTGGCTTACCCTGCCGCGTGGCAGTCAAATGCAAGTCGCAAACAAGGGAGAATTACCCTAGTGCAGAGTCGGGCCAGAGGATGCGACAATTCGAAAAGCTGCGAAATAAATAAAAGGTTCTACTATCTGAGACTTGTTTCTGGCTCTTACACCCTCTACTACAACCCTATTGGGCAACCTAGACCCCTGCACCCCGGTAAATTTCGCGCTCAAGTCTCGCATCTTCCCTTCTTCTTCTCCTTCTTCGACTCAGCCCCACTGGGATGTGACTATGTCAGCCCGCTGTGGAGAAAGAGTAAAGACACCGCATACCAACAAGACTTATAGTGAAGACGTCCGGGCGGGTGCTAGTGCTGACATGGAATATCAAAAACAACACGTAGTTGGATCGGCCAGGGGTATGATGTGCGGTAAACGAGATATGGGGAATACGACAATCCCCGCGCGTGAGCTGAAAGGTACGTACTCCCTCTGGATTGCCTGTAACATCACGATCAGCAGCGGTCACTAGTCTAATCGACCATGGTCTATCTAACGTTAGTATCTACGGTAGCCAAGTCTTGGATTTTCTCTTTTGGCTTTTCGTCTACATCTGAGGAGAATGCTGTAGACGCCAAACTCCGACATCTCAAGTCCGAGACAATGAGCTATCACTCGCCCGCCCAGCCAAACAAAGTCACCTCGACTTGATTTCATTCTACTCAGAGAATTGTACAAGACGTTAAATTGATATATCTGGGTATAATACGTCCAAATTTTGAAAGTAACAAAGACACGCCTTCTTAAAAACATATATGCGTAGCTCTTCGTCAAGATGGACGTCTGACATTTTTACTCGACCAGAAACCCTCCTCCACCATCAACGTCGTCGTCATCAACCACAAAGCCACCTCCGCCATCTTCTTCCATGTAATCATCATCCTCAACCATATCAAATTCTTCCGTCACATCGCTCGCCGCGTCTTCGATCTCCTCATCCACCTCCGCATCAACCCGTGCCTCCCGCTCAGCCTTCTCGTCAGCCTCCCTCCTCTCTTCAGCATCTACACCACTAAAGACCCGCTCGCGAATCCTCAATCCCATCAAGAACTTTCGCCAGGCCTTCCATATCAAGTGTCTCTTCCTCTCATCTTCCATTTCTTGCTGCAGGTTTTCCAGACCGCGTATAACCTCCCATAAGCCCTCCTCAAACTCTTTAGCGACTACAGCGCCGTTGAGCACGGCTGTACCGTGTCGCCCTTTGAACGAAAATCCAGTCAACGCTGGTGCGTAATCAACTCCCATCATAAACGCTGCTCTAGCCGCTTGTTCGTGCATAATGTGAACTCCTCCCGGTGGTACCATACTAGGCACGTAGACATCGATATTGCCAAACTTGTTCTTGGGAACCCGTCCGTTTCGCACCCGTGGCGGTACATAAAGCTCTGTCTGGTCTTCCGTATAGACTGGTGTCCCGGCGTCTCCTTGACCGTCGTCATCCTCTTCATCGTTTAGCCGTCCCTTCGGCTGAGCCCTTTTCGGAAGCCATTTGGCGGGTATCTCGTTAGGCTTTACCTCGCGGCCCATACGATACCACTTGTCTGCGCTTCTTCCAACGCGGACATCCTTTCGGCGGTATATTCGTTCCAACGGCCCTCGAGTACCTGCGCTGATGGTTCCTGAAGGTCTGGCGTCTTGTACTAGCACTTCGTTACGTCGTAAATGTCGCTCAAGCGCAAAAGTTGGATGATTCTTAAAGTCCTGCACGTTCCGCGGCATCGGTTCTCGCGCAGCGATTCCAGCAAGTTCACTGTCCTCGATCTGATCAAGAACGTCTGGTCTTCGCCGCCGATACATCTTCATCACGTTTAGCCACCACTTCTCTCCATCTTCTGCCACACAATCAACCCTCGCTCTACGAGTTTTGGCAGTGTACGCCTTTGCATATCGTCGCGTGACGTCCCTTGCACTCCCGTCTGCCTCAAACGCGATGACGTATGATAGGAAATTTTCTTTCTCGGTGATGGGTGGCTCTAGAGCCTTGGGTTTCCAGAATGTTTGTGTAACCAGGGGATCAACAGGCTGCCACTTCTGGTGTCCGACATCGAGAACTTCGACCCAATACACTGGATATGATGATTCTTTGATCTTCTTCCTTGTCTCGAAGGTAAGCCGCGGTTTTGTTGGAGAGCGCGTGGGCTGAAAATTAAAGGCCGTAGCATTCGGGTGTCCCAATCGACGACGAGTAGTCGACCCAGAAGCGGGTGAATCATATCCAGCGCTAGCCATCTGTTGATACTTCGCCATGGTCGCCTTGACCTGCTCGTTCTTCGATACCTTGGGCTGAGGTTTGCTCTGTTTTGGCTTCGGGAGTGTCGGTGCCCCCGAAGTGCAGGCCAGAGGTTGAAGGGAACACACAAGCCTTGCTCGAACCCCTGCACTCCGCAACAGTGCACAGTACAACTGTGCACCAACATCTCGCGAGCCCTCCAGCGCCTTGGCCGCATTTCGAAAATCATCGCGATCCAAGCACGACTCCATATCACTAGGAGGTTCGTAGTGTTGCAGATAGTCCGGTTCCTCAGCCCACAATGCTCGTCGCAAACCCCTTTCGGTGATCTCGAATTTTGTCTTCCAAACGCCTTCCAGCTGTCTTAGACCGTTCTTGAGGCTCTCTGTCCGTCCAAATTGGGAGAGGTTAGTTCCAGGATTAAGGTAGTTGACGGTTTTGTTGCTAAGGTGTGGTCGCAAGTAGTCCTGCACCTTGCCATCGTTGCACCAATGATTCCGCCTCGCGACGTGGGAGAGAAGACACAGCAAATGAATCTTATGAACCTCCAGCCTTTTCTCCCTGTCTTCTCTGCTCAAAGGCTTTCGCCTCTCTTGAGCCTTTTTAGCTTGGTCGGTAGAAACTTTCTGCGCTGAGAGATTGAGCTCCAAATTTTCCGGACCGTCAGATGTAGGAGCTGTGTTATTGAGCCAAGCCGTAAAATCGACATCTTCAAACAGCATCTCGTCATCAGATTCGTCATCTTCGGATTCGATTTCCATGGTTTGCATCGTTGGCTCCGGCAGAACTACATCTTTCAATTCAATATCCTCATTCTCGTTCTCATCGCCGCCGGTTTCACCATTGACACTCTCTGTATGAGTGCCAAGTTGGTGTGACTCGGTAGCTGTGGATCTCGCAGTTTCTGCTTGCGCCTCAGAGATGTTCTCGTATCTATTTGCGCCGGCACGTCGTCGCTTGATAGTTCGTTCCGGTGAGCTCCGCTCATGTGAATTCACGCCCGCCTCAGCGAGCATGTCCTGGTAGATCTCGCCTCCCGTGCGTACCGCACCGACACCACTCAGCCTGGCACTCGACCTCGTCGCAGTCCTTTTTCGACTAGCCATTATGAGATCATGTTGGAATCAGGCAGTATTTCTCTTGCAGATGGTGAAGGGCAGTAGTAGGTAGACATCGATCCCAAGCTCTAGCGCATATAGGCCAGTTGCGTCATCGCTAGACTAGGTGCTTACTTCTCGCCATCGAAGCGCGAGGTCACGTGCTGATGTTACTATAAGTCAATTGTATATCTGCAGGGTCAACATACTCCTTGCCTAATCCGAGCAACTTTACCATAAAAGTACCCTGGCTACAGAACCGATGTCGGGATGACAGAAATGCCCGAAACGATCGTGTCTTTCAAGTGGAATTATCAACCAGATTCTTTTACGTGACGCTGCGTTGTTATGCGGTATACATTTTTATGCCTCGTACGGACTACGTCAGTAATTTACGTTGGCAACCGTGTACTATCAACTACTTGTAAACATAAAGCCCCCGCCCAGCAATAAAAATAAGTAAATAGCCTTCAACAAAAAATTACCAAAAGGCAACGGCTGAAGCAAGTCCAGCAGCTAAGACACACAAAAAACATATGGTTCTGTCACGAGCAGGAATCGAACCTGCGTTTCTTCGGGAGAAGAAATTCAGACTTTTGAAGCCTTAGAACCACAACGAAGTGTACTAACCACTATACGATCGTGACTAATTTCTGATTTGTCAGCTCTATAATTCAACCTATATATCTAAGCTTATTGTAGGCAGTTCAACGTTTACCTACAGAAGACCATAGACCGGTAGAAATCATTTCCACAACAGGGCTCTTATATAAAAAGATAGCTTAGCTTCAGGTCATTGTTTGCAATCGTAAAACTCGGGTTCGAGTACTTCTCGGAGCAAAGGTTTACGAGCCAAATTGTGCTTGTAGATGATGCTTGTCTACGCCTTCTAAAATCTGGCACATTATGTAAATTATTGACAAACCCTGGCAAAGACCTTTCTTCGTGATATAAAATAATCGCGTCCACAAATCGGTAAACACCGGGTCCGGGAGATAACGCACGATTGCTACCATCATGTCCATAACAGATCCAAGGACAAACTGTCGTGGTACTTTGGCGAGTACCACCCTAAACCAGAAGGCGAAAATTAATAGAATCAGACTCAACCCAGTTCCACAGCTTGTGAAAAGGAACGTCTACTTTGACACGATCTGTGCTATAAAAAATTAAAATCATAATACTATCACCACATGAAAGCCCTGGCTTTCATCAATCCCAATCAAGACCCCCTAGGCATGCCCAGTTAAACGCCTCATGAATTTATCGTGTTTTCCCATGATCACTCGACTCGATGTTTACTCTAGGTAATCACTTGGTAAGCCAGCCAAGATAGTCCGCAACGATGAGCGTCACCATACTAAGTTCCCTGTCAGCAGCTGCAAGGGTTAGGGAAGGTAGGGGAACTTACGCATGGGGTGCGATTCGAACGTAATAGGTTCCAAATCCGCGGTAGAATCGGGTCAGGCCCTCCTGCTTGGCAACCTTTGCAAAGCAGTCAAACATGCCGCGGTAGGGTACCTTGCCATCGGGGCCTTTCTGCTGCTTCTGAAGACGTGTCTTGACGAAGTCGAAGGGCAGACTGAAAAAACTGGCGAAGAAGCCCGCGATGGCACTGGCGCTGAGGGTCTGCGCGTGCGGCGAGAGTTCCGTGTTCTTCTTGAGCTGAGCTTTGGCCTCGCTGAAGAAGGCGAGCTGACCAAAGTTGAGGGCCATGGCGCGGACGACTGTTGGAAAAGCTCCCGACCAGAGCGCCGCGACACCCTCACCCTTTGCTATGGACGTAAGTGCGTCGATGACAGACTTGTAGTTCTTTCGCTCGGCAAGAGGTTTGAGACCGTCGCTCTGCATTCGAATCAGTGCAAGATCGGCAGGATTGCCAATCATGGCTGCAATACCACCGGCCGTCAGACCAGCAGTGGCTCTCTCTGCGAAGCCTATTTGTCGTCCCTCGGCCTTGGCACGGACTGCGAGGTTACCCATCAGGGTATCGAATATGCCTAGGCGCGCTGTGGTATATACTGCTTGTCGGAGCAAGCCGGCAGAGATGCCTGTGTACAGATCGAGAACTTTTCCGCTTGCAACGATATTGCGAGCAACAGAGAGAGGCGTGGGCTTAGGTCCTGCTGCACTTCCTTCGCCAGCAAGCTGAATGCGAACCTTGATCATGTCAACAGGCTGGATAACGGTGGTCGCCACCATACCGCTGATACCACCATTGATGAACGGTAGCATTGCCCGCACCACGGGAGAGTGCAAAAGATCACCTCTGACAACGACCATAGCATCGCTCGTCTTGTTGCGCGCTGATTCAGCCGCCTGCTTCAGGGTCCCGGAACTCATGGTGGAAAGAGCCTATATTGTCGATCTGGTGGGTCAATATGGGTTTGACAACATATAGCAATGAAAGCGATGCCGAACTCGACCTGAGTCAGCTTAAGCCAGTGTTCGATAAAGGCAAGAAAAGGAAGCTTGAGAGGAAGGTCCAGCTTGGTGTAAGAGATGCGCCATGTTGGGGGCGGTGTTCGAGGTTTATATTGGACAGAGTGGCAGTAGTTGGTATTGGTCTAGGCCTTGCGGTAGGTTGACAATCAACAAGTTAACGTCCACTCCTTTGGATCTCTACTCTGACAGACACGAATACGTCCGAACTTTGACCTCTGTGCTGTACTTGTTGGTGGGTGGGGAAGGATCAACAGGAATCTGGGGGAGGGGCGTTTGCACTAGCTAGGTCCGGGGGGGGTGTGCCGGGTATGGAATCCCGTCACTCCACGCGGTCAGTGGGACTTGGCCAGATGCAAAGCTATAGCGAACAGGGCAAGCAGAGACATATTCGGATTTGATTGAGATAGAAAGAGAGACAAGCCGACTTACCTGCAGGACCCCTAGTGGACATGACGATGACTGAGTTCTTCCTCCTGGACATGAAATGCCGAAAGATGGCAGAGAAACAATGGAAGTGTTCGGTTTGTCAGACCGGGATTTCCCTATCCCGGCATAAGCAGTGGTGTTGTACTTTGTACAGTAATGGCAGTCTTATTACTCGGCAACGGACATGGCAAAACCAAGCCAAGAAGCCAGTTGTAGTGACTACCGTGTACTGTGTAGGTGGATGGCCAAGGAACAACCCGGCAACATGTCGAAAAGAGAACGGAAGAGGAACGGTTACTTGGCTGTAGAACGCGGGGCAGAGGAAAACAGACTTGCGCGCTGTTGCGCCAAAAGAGGTGAAAAGTGACCATGAGAACACTTTAGATGGATGATGACGATGTCAGATCATTAGGCCCTGATCGGCAAC